>MNCI01029870.1:55070-65416 GCA_015680685.1 Gnetum montanum | reverse complement strand
AAGCACTGGGTTTAAAGTGATTACATTAGAAATATTCTAAGCTATTTTCATATTTTTAATGACCAAGAAATATTTATTGAAGCTTTTCAATTATCTTTATTGTATAATAAGCTATAAATTTTTGCGTATATAGTGTGGGATTAGCAGCGGTTCCTATTGGTGGCTCAATAAAGATTTTCTCAGAAACTTGCAGCAATATATCTGGCAGTGTACCTAAAAACAGGCCTAAACCAAGCACCAATATACCTTGGTATCCTCCTCCCAGGTTGTCACTTAGATGCAATTCAGGCCGAATGACAAGCAATTTTGATGATGAGATGAAGTCCTGTTCTGTTGCTGTTTCTAGTTTTCCATAATATGCTGATGATATAGAGATTATGCCATATCAATCTACAAAACTTATACATTCCCAATCAGTAAATGCTTATAATGACCATGAATCGAAGTTGTGCTTCGGTGATATTGGTAAGGTGCAAATTGAAATCACACAAGGACAAAGTAAGTCATCTTCTCTCAGCTTTGCTTCATCTCTCTATCAAGTAGCATGAAGTGTTATTGAGAGAATTATCAAGGCTTTACCAGGAAGGTCTAAGAGCAAAGGAATAGTGTTAGAAAAGAAACCAGTTCCAGAAGGTTGTATACGTAAAAAAGTTTTGAAGTACCATACAACATCAACCATTGTCCCTGAAACTAGTATTAATGCAGGTATTGAGCATATTCCTGCATCATCATATTTCTCATATTTAGAAGGTTCTTCTGATAACTATACATATGAGCCTTAGAAGCCAATGAGTGTGATGCAAGAAAGACAATCTCCATGTATTTTAGTATCACATCCCAATCAAACGAAAGATGGAGCACATCAATTTCAATTGTGGTTAGATAGACATAGAATGAATAGCATCAATGATGAAGATCTGAAAAAGAGGGCAACAGAGGCTTAAGAATGAGCTAAAATGATGTCTAGACAATTAGATTCTTTGAGCTCTGAAATTGTTGTTGCTAAAAAACTTGACCCCAATGTACAGTTATTGCAGGAGAAATTAAGAAAGTTTAGTGAAGAAAAAAAGAATTTGGATTTTGAAATATGTTACGAAATCCAGCAAAGAATAATTGAAAGATATGTAGCTAATGAAAAGTTGAAACAAGCAGAAAGAGAATTGGCCGAACATACAAAGACATTAAAAAAATCAAAAGAATGATATTCAATCAGGTTTTATAAAAGAGATAGACAGGAGATCAGGTGACTGGGCAAGCATGCTTGATAAAATGAAGCATGAAGAGAAAAGAATTAAGAGACAGAGTAAGAGATTTGGCTGAGCAGAATGTGGGCCTACAGAGAGAATTCTTATCTTCAAATAAAAGAGAGGCTAACCTAAAATATCAGGTAAGGGAATGTGAGAAATATGCAGACTTGAGAATGAAGTTGGAACACACTGAGAGTGAGATTGCAAGATTGCAAGAATCTATCTCTGAAACATCCAAGAAAGAAAAAGAAGTTGAATATAATCAAAAACTTACGAATGAAAACTACAGAGAGCAAGCTCATAAAAATAATGAATTGCAGAAAATGCTTGTTAGATTACAAAGAATTTGTAACGAATAAGAGAAGACTATTACTGGATTATGTGAAGGATTGAATGAGAAGGTTAACTTTGAGATGGGTTTCCATAGGCTGGGTCAAAGATTGGATTCTCTTAAGGCAAGTATAAGAATTCAAAGTGGAATACTTAAAGAAAAGCCACAGATATCCTATAAAATATCTAGTACATAGGATTATGAAGAGGCCAAGTCTCTTCTTTCAGATGTAGACTCTGCAAAGGTATCTTGCCTTTAATTGAATAAGAGTTGACAATCATCTATAATTATCATGTTGATGCATTAATAGAGTAATTAACTTTTTTGAATTATTATTATTAGCTATCAAATTTCAGGGGTAACCAACTAAAAAAAATCAAATTATTTTTGTAGAATTTTGATAGGGTTTGTGAGCTGCAACAAGAGCTTAAAGCTGAAACTCTACTAGCTAAAGTCCTGCAGGAAAAGCTGTGCTCTCGAGAGAGTGATTTGGAAAGGCTTGAGGAAGAAGTGACAACTTTAGTAAGGAGTCAAGAAGTTTTGAAAGATGAAAATTTGAAATTGCAAAACATGTTTGGAAATGCAGTTCAGAAAGGAAAGGAGTTGCAGATTTTGGTAGAGTTTGACTATTTGCATTAATATACATTTTTCTAACATTCCTATTTCTATGGGTTCTGTTATGCTAATTAATTAAATCTTTGCTAAAACAGCTTGAAGAAAAGATTAATATCATCCAGCAACTACAAAATGATCTGAAGGGAAACTTACAAGAATTGACATCTTTGAAGAATGAATTGCCAAGGGTTTCAAAAGAGAAGGACCGTCTTCAACAATATGCAGATCAGCTTAGTAAGGATAACAAGACACTGGTAATTGAGGTTGATTCACTGAGAAAAAGAATAGAAGTTTTAGATGAGGATATTTTATTCAAAGAAGGACAGATCTCTATTTTGCAAGAAAGCCTCCTTTGATTCGTTCATATATGGATGTTTAATATGCTATTTTTTATTCATGAATCAGTTGATTTTGGAGTATGTTGTTTTTAAGATGGTCTTTCTGAGATAGTTTTTTTTGGAGGAGAGGAAGGCCATGATTTTGAAATATGCGTGAGATTTGTTTGTAAATCAATTGTTTGTGCCCCATGTTTCAGGAAAGTATTATCACATGCTTCTTGGCTTTTTGTCTGTTGTATATATGATGCTTGCGTACGTGATTACAAAGTATCATGCCTCTTAGAGTTAGTTCTAATGGAGAACAAGGGGTTTCATATGATGAATAAATGAAGTTTTACTCATTAATTAAATGCTTCTTAGTTTTTTGTCTGATTGTATATATGATGCTTGTGTACGTGATTGAGTACACAGTATCATGTTAGAGTCAGTTCTAATGGAGAACAAGGGGTTTCATATGATGAATAAATGAAGTCTTACTCATTGATGAAAGTTTTTCATGGCTTCTTGTTAGCTTGATGAAATCATTATCAAATTGAAATACACATTTAGAGATTGGATTGTTTATATATAAATTGCTATATTGACCTGAAGCTGTTTAGGGTTTCTTGTTCTGTTGTTGAAATGGTTACTCCCCTATTTTGAGACATTGTGCTAGATATTGAATTTGATTCTCCTCATGATTTCTTACGTTGACGTTTTATACGTTGAAGGATATACATTGGATTATAAGCAAGAAATGTGCAATGCTGCCATGAAGATCATTCTCTCCTCTCCTATTCATTATAGCTATAGAAAGGTTGGGAACTTTATTCTTCGACATTAAGAAAGAAAACAATATATGGCTTACTTCAACACATGGACGTTCTTTTAACACATAATTTAGGGCCTGTGTGTAATACCAACAACTCAATAAAATACTAGGTGTTGTAGACTTGCAACTTCTAAAAGGCAGCTTGTTAAATCTTTTTTACTTCTAAATGTTTTGAAAATATTATAGGATAAACCTTTGAAAATTTTCCAGCTAAACATGGACTGCCCTTTTTTAAGGGAAAATGTTAAAAGAAATTGCAGGTAAATTGAATCAATGAGATTGATTCCTGGCCCTTTTTAAAGGGAAAAATGTTAAAAGCAGTTACAGGTAAAGAGAATTAATGAAATTGATTCCTGGCCCTTTTTCAAGGGAAAAATGTTAAAAGCAGTTATAAGCAAATAGAATTAATGAGATTGATTCCTGTTGGTGTTAGTTGGAAAGGTGAGTTTTGCAGGCTGACAGGCTTCAACTTATAAGAGCCTGTATCCACGTCGCTCTACTAAGATATTGAGAGAGAGCGTGTATCAATTTGATACTGCTATACCTTCTGTACGGTTCAACATCTCAGGGTGTACTACTACACTTAAGATTAATAAAAGGAAAGAAATAACTTTTGATTAGGTTTTGAAAACCAGAAAAGTGGTTAAAAAACCGTGTGTGAAAAATGAAACCAAAGTGATTTGGTTTCCGAAGACTAAAATCGCTCGAGTGCTGGGTCTCTTCTAACCTTAACTGCATGCCATTTGGTTGTAAAACCTAATAATTATTTTCAAATGAAAAGCAACTTCACTGATCTTTTGAGAATATTTAGCAACACTTCCATAAATAATTTGGTTAAGTGATGTGTGAAATCATAATTCCCTTGGAGTCTTACAAGCCTTAAAAATGTTTCCTCATTTTGCATCACGATATCTTCTAGGTCAAACTTGGGCTTTATTTATATTTTTTTCCCTACGTAAGTAGACCCTTCGGCACAACAAATGTTCTTTATGTAAATGGTAATGATGCCGCTACTTTACAGTCACACTAAGGTTAAAGAAATTTCTTTTTTCCAGACTCTTCTTTTAAAGTAATTGCAAATGAATAGACTTGGGTGAAGTTGAATAGGAAGAGACTTGGCCATCCCTTCTAGTTAGGTTTAGGTCTAATCATGGTTACAACACTAGATTGCCTTTAAGGAGTAGATGCCAAAGGAAGACAATCCTGAAGAACCCTTGAACCATGACCTAGATACAATTATTTATTCTTGATTTTTTTATCAATTCATTTTTGATGAGCAACGAAGTGTATCCTACGTCCAACCATACGAATCACAAGCATGTACATGCGACCTAGTGAAATTTTGTGGATGGGACTGGTGCGGTATCTAGATCGTTAAGCATCAATCGTAAGTCATTGTCTTCCCACTTAGACTAGTGGCAGCTTTATCACATATGGCTTAGTCTAAGGTACGACATATGCTTATTGATGTTATTAGGGCCCTAAATTAAAATAAATAATAACATAGAAACTAATTATTTAATTTAATTAAAAATAAAATTAAATCTTAACCTATCCTAAGTGATGAAGTGGTTACTCTAATTATTAGAGTGGTTATTATTGGAGTGGTTACTCTAATAATTAGAGTAGTTATTATTGGAGTGATTACTTTAATTATTAGAGTGGTTATTATTGGAGCAATTACTCTAATAATTAGAGTGGTTATTATTAGAGCGGTTATTATTGGAGTAGTTACTCTAATAATTAGAGTGGTTATTATCAAAGTAGTTATTTTAATTCTTAGAGTAGTTATTATTGGAGTGGTTACTCTGATAATTAGAGTGGTTGTTATTGGAGTAGTTATTCTAATTATTAGAGTGGCTACTCTAATTATTAGAGTAGTTTCTCCCAAGTCTATAAATACAGTGCTTATGTGCACAATTGGAGGGAAGTTTTTCAGCTATCAAGTAGTGAAACTCTTGTAGTCTATTAGAGTATTTTCCAAGTGCCCATAGCGGGAGGTCTAAGTGTGGATGGATCTTTATTTGAGGATTACGTACCTGAGCACACCTTGTGTACGGCAATAAAGATGAGCTCTTCGATTCATACTTGTAGCACTTGAGATTTGTTTTCTTACGCATTTCTTTTATTTTATTTTCTTATGCATTTATCTTATTTTATTTTATTTTATGCACTTTAAATTTATGTTATTAGCATAGAAATTCATCTTGATTAATTAAGAAAATCATTAAATTACACTTAGTACGATCACTTCGAGCATGCGTGTAACATTTGGTAATCCAGTAACGATTAGTGTTTGGTAATTCTAGTAGTGTTGCACTAGTTCAGGATGTGTACGACAAGTGAGAATGGATGCTGGTGTTAGGATTATTTAGAACTTAGTTAATGAGTAGTTAAGATAATTTAGTCACTTAGTTATCTCTCTCCTTTTCTACTAGTGCAGGACATAAAAACATAAAAGCTATAAAAATCATATGCCTCAAGCTTACTTAACCATACAATTGTGACATATAGGTAAGCTTGGGAAGACAACAATCAACCAACCCATCCTTATTCCAGAAAGGCACATAGGCACATAGTCCTTGGAATTCGACTGGATCATGTATGAAATGCTTGTATTTATATGATTGAGCGTAGGGGTACCTCGCTACTCATGATTGGTGCCATTACCAGGGACTTAGTTGTTTATGCACTAACTAGAACATAGGAAATCATTCATATCATTGGAATGAACCCTTAGGGTTCGTTGAGAAAATAATAAACAAGAATACATTACACACTAAATAGACAAGTATGTCTCCTTCTTTGTATGAAAGCGCCTCACTTCCTTGGTCTGAAATAGGAAACAATCGGCATGCTTCTTCATGCTCTCACAGGAATTGACATGCCACACTTACATGCAAAATACATTGTGCAAGACCATGACTTGAGAGAATACCATCCCACAGAGGGATAATATCAAAGGAACTTGCAACAGGAAAGACATCATAAGTCTTTGAAGGGTAAGTGGTCCCGGGATGTCCCAAACGTCTTAAGCAAAAATGAGAATGGTGAACCTACCTCAGGCAGTTGCCCACATAATGATGTTCCTCCCCTTGACTTTGGCCAAGGGGTTGTGTATCAAAATGTTCATTCCACTATTCATAACCTAGGTTCTGATACCCACAGGCATAAAGGGTTTGAAAAAGGAACACGAACTCATGATAAAGGTGGACATTCTAATCGCAATCACAATCGGGGCTAAGATCACAAAAGAGAAGGTAGCAGACACCGTCATGGTGATGGTTCTCCTTCTTCTTCACCTTCATCATCTCCTTCACCCTCTCCTTCAATATCTAGACACAATCATAAAGAAAAAGACTATGGGGATAAAGGTAGGTAAAGTGGAACTCATAAATGAAACAACTAGGAAAGGGGACGAGGGCACTCTAGAGAGTCACAACATAGAAGAAGAGAGAGTAGAAAACAATGTAGGCATCATAGATACCATGGACGAGACGATCATGATGAAGCCCTCCTTGCTACTCAAAGTATGTTAGACATAACTAAGACTATTAGAATTCCAACAAGGCACCAGAAAGATAGTAGGATCAAAAAATTAGATATGAACAATATCCCACGATTTGAAGGGGGATATGGCGCTAATCCTCAGAATCACTTACAAGTATTACATGATGCATGTGCCTTACAAAACATAGAGAATGAATGGAAAAAAGTTAAGTTGTTCTCGTGAACATTAGTTAAAGAAGCAGAAAGCTGGTACTAGTCCTTAGAACTGGAATCCATTCATAAGTGGAGTACTATGTTAGAACTATTTAATGATAAGTACCAAACATTCTCCCAAGTGTCCAACTTGCAACAGCAAATCCAAGGTTGGAAATAAGGAGGACATGGGCCCTTGGATGTTGTCATGGGCCGATACTATGCACTGTTACATCATTGTCCTAGCCATGGTTATTCGTAAAGGGATCAATTGCACCATCTCATGGATGGGCTTAGGCATGAAACGAGAAAAACCCTTGGGTCTTATGCTCAAGGGAGACTATTTGAGCTTAGGCCCCATCAAATTCAAAGACTATTGGAGCAAGTTGCTAAGGAAGAAGGTGAGCTATAGAAGAGAGAAAGTGTGGAAGAGTATAACCGAGATTCTTTCCTTCAGAAGAGGAAAGTAAGATTTTGTGAGGATTAAGAAGAGTCACCACTTGAAGAGATGGTAAATAGGAAAAATTTGCCTATCCAAAAGATGACATCAGAAGTTTTGGCAAAGGTAGACCAAATGTGGGATCCCCTAGACAATAGATTTCAAAATATTCTTAAAATAGTAGAGGAGTCTAGAGAGCAAGGTAGTGATCGTGAAAAAAGAAAAAAGAGAGAAGCTTAACATGCACGTAGCAAGGGTAAGGGCAAAGTTGCCATCATTGAAGAGGTTGTGAATTTAGAAATAGACAATGATAATGGATGTTAGATATGTCAATATGGCCATCCTAAGGGATGTTGCCCTATAATCTCACATTTGTAGGAGTCTGGGATGTATGCACTCAACCCACGATTCAACAAATGGCAAACACCTCGAAGGTTACCTTATCCTCAAGGTAACCCAAGACAGTTCCACCAACCCTTAACGTATTATCCCAGTGGAACTCCACCATAACTGATTGAGCAATATCAATAGTGACAATGCCCACAATCATGGGGAATGTCACCACCAAGGCAATAGTATCCGTACCGACAACCTAACCTGTATGGATATTACATGTAGCAGCTAATCTCCCCATGTGACTCTACTAGTCACGTCACTCCTCAACCTCACTACCAAGCTTATGAGTATTATGGGACTCCCTCTTCTAGAGGTGATATTCCATAAAAATATCATCCTTCTCATCTGGCTACATCTCTTCCACCAATAGCTCCACTACCACCTACTCCCGCAATGCAAGGTGAAATCCCTACCTAGCCGTAGCAATGTAATGCCACAAGGGTTGTTAACTCTCAACCTACTATTGGTTCCAACAACCACATGAAGAAAAGACCTTTCTTTAGAACCAATAGTCTAACCAAGCCCTTGTAATCACAAGCGGCTGATTCCTTAGATGGCTTAGTATCAATCAAAACTTCGAAGCCCCCTTCAACTCAATCACCACACTCAATGCATACAATCATGCTAACACATGCCATCATTAATTGGATCAAAGCTGGCCACCTTCCCAGGAAATTCTTTAATCTTGGGAGTCCTATGATATACTTACAAATCACTAGAAATGTGCTGTGCAAGGCTCTTTTGGATTCAGGTTCTGGTGTCAACTTGATTTCTCAAGAAATATATAAGGCTTGGAACTTGCCTCCATTAAGAAAGAGCAACATCCATCTAGAGTTGGTTGACCAATCCATCATTGTTCCATTGGGACTAGTGGAAGACATTGTTACCACTGTTTATGGGTGGTTGTATGCAGCTGACTTCCTAGTGATTCAGGTAAACAATGGTAAGGGGAACTTCCCAATCATAATGGGAAGATCATAGCTAAGCACCATCAATGCATGCCTTGGAATCTGCAATCTTTCCCTAGAAATATCAAATAAAAATACATTTGGAAAGATCAAGAAGAAGAAAGTTCCATGCATTGCATATAGAGCCACAGGGTGTAATTGCATGTAGAGGTCATGGTTTGTGAAAATTTTAGCATTGCCTACATGCAATGAGTGTGCACAAGTGATTAACATACAAAGATGCCTGTATGCAGTAGCCACATGAAAAAAAGACACCTAGTGGCTGATAGCTGATCAAGAAAGCAGTTCACTCATATGCATGAAACCAACTGAGNGTCGGAAGCCTTTTCTTGGTCATATCTTGAATTAACTATAATAGATCCTAGGATATGCCAACATAGAATTTACACTAACCCCACCATGAAGCCTCGAAGAAAATCGTAGAGACGATTGAACCCTAAGCTTAAGCAAGTAGTTAAGGAAGAAATTAACCAGCTTCTCAAGGCTAGGTTCATATACCCCATCGCTAATAGCGAATGGATTAGCCCCTTAGTTATTGTGCCTAAAAAAGAAGGCAAATGAAGGGTGTGCATAGATTTTCGACTACTAAATATGGTAACATTCAAAGATCACTTTCCATTGCCATTTGTTAGCCAAGTCTTAGACACCATTGTAGGGCATTGCTATTACATTTTTCTGGATGGATATAGTGGACATAACCAAATACAAATAGCCTTATAAGACTAAGCCAAGACTACGTTCACCAGTCCTTGGGGAATATTCGCATAGAAATAGATGTCATTTGGCTTGTGCAATGCCCCTACAACATTTCAATGACTAGTTCTAAGCATATTCCAATAGTAGATAGGGAATAGCATGGAGGTCTTTATGGATGACTTCTCCACTTATGGAGCAAACTTTAATCAAGCCTTAGATCAATTGGAGTAAGTGTTAAAAAGATGTGTAGAAACCAATTTGAGGCTCAATTGGTAGAAAAGACATTTGATGGTCCAAGAAGGCATAGTACTAGGACAAAAAATCTTACACACAAGGATAGAGGTAGACCTTGAGAAAATTAAATTTATCCAAGGAATTACCCATCAACCAGAAACTGTCAAAGATATTTGGTCATTCCTTGGACATACTGGCTACTATAGGAGATTTATTGAGAGCTTTTCAAAGGTTTCCAAACCATTGGTGAAATTAATAAAAAAGGACGTACCTTTCAAGTGGACCAGGGAATGCGAATTAGCTTTCCAAACTCGGAAATAGAAGCTAGTAGAAACACCCATTCTACAAGCTCCTGACTAGTTCAAACCATTCTATATCATGATTGACGTGTCCCAACTATGCTTTAGGAATTACATCCTTATTACATCTACTATGCAAGTAGAAGTATCACTGGTACATAGCTTAACTACACTACCATAGAGAAAGAATTATGGTTGTAGTGTTTGCACTAGAAAATTTTAGACACTATGTATTGGGATATAAAGTATATATACATATAGATCATAGTG
>MNCI01029870.1:38095-50921 GCA_015680685.1 Gnetum montanum | reverse complement strand
CTTGAAACTAATTGCACTCATTCCACCAATTGATTAATATGGATAAAAATGTAAATATTAACTAAGTACATCAAAAGTAAATTGCATTGAAAATAAATTTATTCCAAGTCAAAGTGCTGCAATGAATATGAATCATTTTCAATCTTATTGTCATTGATGGAATGTGTCCAAGTACAATGCCACTCACATAAGATGCGGTATAATTAACTTAAATCCATGTTGCAGGAAGTCACAGACTATTTGCTAAGATTATAGAATAAAACTAAAGAGTTTGGCTATACTATTGACTAAATGGTACCAAATATGCCACAGATGCTTGCATATTTATAGGCAAATAAGAACACTACATCAATGGGAATGCGTTATCTCATTTGAATACATTGACAAAGATGCATCAATGCAACTAAGTTATAGTAGATGCAATGTAGCATCTACGATATAGTAGATGTGATGTAACAACTACAATGTAGTAGCCAACTAAGATATGTCGACATCGATGTGTTGATGCAAATGCGATGTAGCATCTATGATATCTTAGGTAACTAATACACTTGAAAAAGCAATGCTTCATCATATCTCCACGACTCATCTACTTGACATATCAAGTTTTATCATATCCCCACGATTGACTAAAAGATCATCCTTGAGTTATATATAGATGGGCGAAGTTCTATTACAAAAATTATGGGATGATCCAAACTTGATTGGCTACCATTACAAAATTAAAGTGTTGCATTATAAAATTTTATTTAAATGGTTTTATTAAAAAATTACAAAAAGGCTAGATAGACATCTAATTTTACAAAGTTTTAGAAGTCTTAAAAATTCCATCAATAATGAATCTTCATGTTGTTACTAGTGGTGGTAGATTTTCCAAACTTGATTATTATGTTGGTACTTTTCTTTAATGCAAAAAATTTTTTCAATGATGGACTAAAATTTATCCTTATCATCCCATGGGTTTTTAGCCAACAAACATGTGATGTTTAAGCTTTAATTCTTGTATTTGCTATTTTTCCATGGGCATGTCCTCCTCTTGGCCTCTTTTCCTTTCCTTGTGAGACCTTCAATCTTAGGAATTTCTTTTAACATCATCTACAATCACCAAAGGATCAATGTTAGTTTTGGTAATTTTCCTTAATGATTTATCCTTTTTGGATCCTTAGTTAGCTCAGAATTTAAAATAAATTTAGCATTTAAACTTAACGTGATTACAAAATAATGTTCCCAAGGCTCTTAGGTAACTAAAAGAATCAAGTTTTTTTAGTCATTTTATTACTTTTACTATTAGTTACCATATAACATCCTTAGCCCCCATGACAAATGAGCTTAACTCCAAAAGCTCACAAGTTTTTAAACTAAATCAAAGGTATGGTTCACAAGATGGCCAAGAAAGATTCAATTTGGAGGATTTTTCAATATAAAAGCATGAAAAATTAATTGAAATTAATGATAAGTATTCTCAAAATCATGCATAAATTTAGAGAAGTTATCCATGATGTTCTTGAAGATGTGATGTTTTGGTTCAAAACCATGATTAACAAAATTGATGCAAGTGGGCACTCCCCAAAGTAGGCTCTTGCTTTAATGCCCTTGCATAACCACTTCTATAGATGTTTATGGGCACCTTAGAAGTTAAATGTAGATTATGTGTTTGTTCCAATCAACATGCAATTACATTGGTTAGGATCCTACACAATACTATACCAAGCCATTATGCACATAACTACATGTAGTAATGAGGTGAATAATGGAATGAGAATGAATTGCAGAGATTGGGACATAATATAGCTTGTCTTGTCCATAATAGATTCTTGTCTCACTTGTGATTAGGATGACCATCATACCTATCTATCCCAGTTTCAAATCAAGTCCATACATTTGCTAGTCACATCACATTACATCATCCTAAACTTGCAACCATAGGACCACCACAACCATATAAAAGCATCATTACTTAATAAAACAAAACAAGGAAGTAGTTTTGATTGATTAATTAATTAAACATTAAAATTTGAGAAAACTTGTCCATTAGTTAAAGGAGTTTCTTTAAGCATGGGTATCATGCCTTTCTAGTCACATAGTCAATGTTAATCCCACTAAAGGAGTACCTTCATGCATGGGTGATATGTTTTTTCTAGTTAGATAATGAGACTAGTTCAAGATGCCTTTGGAATTCCTAGAAGTAGCCTACCTTTAGGCATGGCTAACATGTCTTTCCAATGGTACCCTAGGAATCAATTTTCTTTTATGAATTACTTAATGAGTGACTTATGGTTTCCTTCCTAGAGCACTACTGATGAGCGGTGAGGTACCCCTATGCCCAACCATATGAATCATGAAGCATTCATGTGTGATCTGGTTGAATTTCGCAGACTTTGTTGTTTCTAGTGCACTAGCCCTTTAAAAAGTGAATCTAGCCTTAAGGTTAATCATTGTCCTCCCAATTACACTTGTGACATTCATTGGTATGTTTAAGTGTAACTAAGGCATTCAATTTTTATCATTTTTATGTTTTATAGCTGGGTGCTTGAATTATAGATAAAAAGGGATTTGATTAACTAATATAAATTAACTAATTAACTAATCATTTAATCAATCCTAACATAAGTATTCATTCCCACTTTTTGTGCACATCCTAAACCCACGTATCCACTACTAGGCAACCAAGCGCTACGCTACTGCACATACCAAGCAATAATGCTACTAGGATTACCAAGCAAATACGTGTTACACTCGAAGCGGTCGTACTTATGTGTGTAATCTATCTCATTTAATTGACTCATTAAAGCAATAGCTAGGAAATATTTAATAATTAATTGAAAACATTTAATAAATAATTGGAAATAGTAAAGGCATAAAAAAAGTAGCTAATCTATCCAAAGTGCAACAAGGTTTATCAAAAAGCTCGTTTTTATTACTGCACACACAATCATGCTTAGGTACAATAATGCTCGAATAAAGATCTATACACTCAATGACTCTTGCTACGAGCACTTGGAGGAAAAAATTCTAACTCTCAAATGAAAAAAATGCAATAGCTCTGCTACAATTACAATTTACTATGCCATAAATGTCACTGCAAGTGTGTATTTATAGCTGAAAATCAAGAAAACTAACACTACATCGATGGGGCCTTGTCGATGCATGGTAAGATGTATTAACTAGGCCTCATTGACGAGGCCTAGTTGATGAGGCCTCATTGACATAGCCAACTTAATGTAACTCATCATACCCCCATGATTGAATGAAAACTCATCCTCGAGTTTTGTTACAAAATTGGAAAGGTATGGGATTATTGACTAACTTTTCTTCACACAAAACAAATTGACTAACTTGACAAAAAATGAAGTGTATAGATCAACACATTACAAAAAATGAAGGTGTTCAGCATACAAACTTTAACATCATGATTCAACTCTTCAAAATTAGACAACATGTTCCTTGATGGTGTGAAGCTTGTTAGAGAAGATCGAACAATCCTAAGCAATGGTGGTTCTTGAAGCTCTAAGGAACCTTCACCAGCTTCACGCACTAGCGATGGTTGAGGTGGCTATGGTTGTCCTACTATTGCTATGACTTTAGGCAGGAGGTAGAAAGATCCAATAGTGCTTTCATTTTCTCCTCCTTACTCCTAGGATCATGGACCATCCATGTAACTCCCCCAATGTGGATTGGAACAGGCACATCCTAAGGACACGAGATTACTAGAAACAACTCCTTCCCATTGACAAACTAGATAGTAAACTATTTGTGTTCAATGTTGAATGCTTTCACTGTGTTCTTTAACTCATGGTAGTTATTCATTCATCTGGCTAGGTTCTCAATGATAGATCATTGATCTCTAAATCACCCTTTGAGAACTTCAAGTTTAGTGTTAGTAGTTTCAAGATTTTTCTTGGTGTTCTTGTGGTGTTTGAACTAGGCCTCATGTAGCATATACAAGCTAGCCACTTGTTTTTCTAACTCCAACTATGGTTGTCTGGTAGTCAGCATTTCTAAGTTTGCATAACGAAGATTGGCCAACTCCATGTACTCTATCATCTCCTCAATTTGCAACTCCTTTAAGTGGATCTTCGCTTTGTTGTAGGTGTTAATCCCATCAAGGATGCGTTACCACATATCTCTTCCTTGCTGGAGTTGTTGGAGAACTTCATTTATTTTCACCTTTGCCATCTAGATTTATTTTTCATTCACTTATTTTTGCAAACTAACTTGGTCGTTGTAGTGATTTTTCACTTTCTCAAATTTAAGCACTTCATTCTTTTAGGTGGTGATCTCAATGACCTATTTTTGGCACAAGGTACATACCTTCTCCATTAATAGATTGTAGTGCTTCGTGGCCAATTTCTGTAGTTCAGTGTTTACCTTGGCAAGTTTCTCATACTGTTGATGAATGAATTCTTGCTTTTGACCTTTCTACACATCAACATTTTGCAAGTGATGATTTGTAGGGTCAAAAATTTGTTCTCTTAGCACACCTAATTCAAGTCCCTTTTGATTGAGTGCATTTCAACTTTTGCTATGGACTATTTAAAGATGACCATTATTGCATCCTCCTCAACTTTCTAAAATTGTTCTTGAAGCTATTTGATAGCTTCATCTCTTCTCATTGCTAGGCTAAGGATTGTTTATTTTGAAAGTTAGGCATGAAGTTCGGCAACCTCCGCAGCTAAGCATTGATTTTGCTCTTAGGTTGTTTCTAGTTGCGTCTCCAAAATAATACTTACCCTTACATTTAGGAGCTCCAACTAGGTTACGATGATGTTCTCTAGAAGATCAAAGATGTTTGAAGTTAGTTGGCCAGTTCCTACCAGTCATTCCAGCAACTTTTCATGTTAAGCTACATCTAACTTTATACTGATCATGCCTATGGACATCTACACATCTTGGAGTGTAGATACATCTAGCATAGATGTTGTGGGTGTATTCAGTGCTTCAACTACATGATCAACTACCACTTTTGTTGTTGTCTCCTACCCATGGTGCTACATCACCAAGATAGTTGCCTCTTCACCTTCCTCCAAACTTACTAAGAAAGTGGTGGCACTCCTAGAGATTTTTAGGAATAGATGATGTGTTGCTAATGACACCATCACCTCTTGAGCATTGGGATTCAACCTTGAAGGCAGCTGCATTCTTTGGGTAAAGAAAATGGGCCAACCCTCTTCATCTAGCTAACTATTTGGGCCATCTCATTAAGGTGACTCATCATTGGCCAATACACAAATGGATTTGCCCCACTCATTCCTGCTTATTACTCTTGTTTACTCAAGAGTTATTCTTAGATTTTTCACAAATGTTCAATGGTTTCATTGGCCTCCGATGTTGTTTTCTGAGTGGGTGGTGGTGGTGGAAATTCCTCTTCTTGAGTTGTTTCTGGCATTTTATCCTTCATAATTTTTGCCCATGAGGTCAAGGGAACATGCCTAAGAGTGTCATTAGAGTAGCGAACAATGCCTACCCTTTTGAAAACTTTTCTCATGAGGCATGGAAAGGATAAGGTCTTCCTTCCACATTCATTTTCTTTGAAACATTTTTCAATCTCCAAGGATAATAGTTGTGAAAGGTTAACAGGGAACTTCCTACTTAGAATGGTGCATGCTTGGGTAGAGAAAGCAGTCACCTTCCTTGGCCTCACTGTTGGATTGAGGTGATAGGCCACAATCTTGAAATAAATTCACTCCGCTAGTGTGAGCACACCATACTCCTTACAATCCACCCCATAACATTGCTAAGTCCACTCCCTCTTAGCCATAGGATCACCTTTTGTAGACAATTCAGCTAGTTGTGTTCCTATGTTAAGAAACCCAAGTTCTTGTGTAATGGGTTTTGCCAAGTAGGACATTTGAATGTCCTTGATCTTGATAATGGACCCCACCCTTTGACTTCTCTAGAAGAGATAGGTCTCTCCCATGTATCATTTTCCACTAGACATGATGACTAGTCACATGGGAGAGGTCTACATTTGTGTCTTGACATCATCTAGGGCTTTGTCCTAAAATGGCCCAAAGTTGATCTCTTGAAGGACTAATCTTTGAATGTCTTGGGACCAAATGATGTCTAGGCAGGCTTGAGTCAATGTGACCTCAAGCTTTAGAATGGATCTAGGCACTTCTCCTCTTTATGATTTTTTGGTTGGCACTTCTTCTTCTGGAATCTATCAAATAGATTCCACTTCAGGCTCCTCCCAAAGAGGTCCCGTTACATGGGTTGCCTTTGGTAGTTCTTGGCCTTGTTCTTGTTGGCCCCTTCCAACTCTGGGTCATTTCTCCTATGGTTGTGAGGGTTCTCCTTCCTATGGACATTTTTGTTTGGGTGCCATCTATAATCACAATAAGAACATGGATTAGTAACCATTATGTAATCTTAAAATAATTGGGATACCTTAACTCTTGAGGATAGTTACACTTGGATAAGTTGTGATTATGGTGGATTTAATTAATCCAATTATTATTTATTTTATGTGTTATTATGAATAATTCATCCCAAAGGTTGTTGGAAGGGTTAGCTTGGGAAAAAGTCAATGTTTATATATCATTAAGGTTATTAACCCTTTAGGGGAGTTAGGAAAATTTTCAAAAAATTTCATCGAAAACCTTAAGGTTTGTAGCCACCACAATAAATATCTTACCTCCAGTAAGTGTAGAATTGAAAAATGGAGTGATTTGGAGAAACGGTTGGGAAGTTATGGGCTTTGGAAGGTTTGGGTCTCTGAAAAATTGCAAAAATTCCCTGTGTGTTATGAGCAATTTGCAAAAAATTCCAAAGTGTCTGACAATATATATAGGATCAAAGCACTATGTCAATGAGGCCTAGTTAACAAGGCCTCATCGATGTGGTTGGCTATGTCAACAAGGCCTCGTCAACATAGTCAATGACCACTGTTGACTTGATCAAACTTTTAAAATAATAGAAATGTTTGGATGAAATTGGGATCAAATGGAAGCTCAGAAGATCAATAATAGTATGAAAACATGAGAAGAAGGTGTTGAATCTCATAAATTTGAAAAAATTAAAGAAAATTGGAGAAAAATTNAACTTGGAATACCATTCCACCTTCTCTATCATCCATCCATGCTTCCATAACTCACCTCACTATCGTGTTCTCTGTTATGCTCCATGTCTTGGTCTAACATGTTGGGATTTTTGAATGGATTCTTTTAGGTTGGTCTTTAACTTTTCATGACTATTAATTGACTGTGGGGCTCATNAGAATCCATTCAAAAATCCCAACATGTTAGACCAAGACATGGAGCATAACAGAGAACACGATAGTGAGGTGAGTTATGGAAGCATGGATGGATGATAGAGAAGGTGGAATGGTATTCCAAGTTAAGGTCATAAGAAGTCCCTTGTGGATTTTATTGTTAATATGGCCTAAGAAGTTCCATCCTCAATCTAGACTAAAACTATTTGCTTTTAGTGACTTTGCATCACCACTCTAAGACCGATCCACCCACATGAGACACAAGAGTGCTTCTACAAAATAACCACTATTCTACAAGGAGAAGAAAAGGGAAGTAGGAAGTGAGAGAGAGGGCCTTAGTTAGAGGGGACCTTCAAGCATAAGTGCATGCTATTCAAGTTCCATAACCAGTGCTTGTAGCCTATTTATTTGTCCAAAGGGTATGCTTTGAATTCCCATTGTTTTTGTTTTGTTTTGGTTTTTTGAAATGGGAACCACAGCATGTGGGGACTTATTCATGTCAAATGAGTGTGCTTTGAATTTCCATTATTTTTTTCCATTGTTTTTTAAACTAGGAACCACACCATGCAACAACATTATTTGACTTCCTATTAGTGGTTGGTGTGAAATGGCGAGAATTCCATGAAAAACACTCAAGCACTCAAGTAAGTAGAAGAGTACAAAGAGTACTGAGTCCTCTTGAAATCACACCCTTTACAAACCTTTGAATCTTCCTTAATTCTAGAACTACCAAGGTCACTAATTAATTAAAGTTTTCTTTAATGAAAAGGAGCTCAAATTCCTAGAATAAGGAAAACCATAGAGTTCATTGGATGGGTGGATAATGTGGACTTGTTACCTATTCCATGAAAAATAAACCATGTCAAAGTCATTAGACATCAAAATTCAAAAATAGAAACTAGACATCAACAATCACACATTAATTACAAACCATCATTAGTAAACAACAACAAAAGCACTGTGTCTTATGATAATAAAGTGAATTTATTTGAGAAAAATGAGAAAATATCACATTTAAAGAAAAGAAAGCAACATAAAGTAAAATATATAAGAAAGTGTAAAATAATCAAGAAAGTTTAAAGGTACTAAAGATGGTGTAAAATTAGAAAAATTTGAAAATACAAAATTTGTAAAATTAAAAATGTGAAAAAAAAGGTAGAAAAACTAAGAGACCATGGTAATGGTTAGCATGGATGCCCATCTCCCCCATGATTGAGTTGGAGGGAGAAGATTCAAAAAATAGAATGTGGTTGTTAATATGTTAAAGTGGTATTTACACTGGCATGTCTTAGTTGTAGAAAAGGTTTGAATTGTTGGATATTGACCAACTGCTTTTTATTTGGGTTTTCAGGTTTGTAGATTAACATAGCTCTAGAGGGAAAGGTTTGATTGATTATATAAGGTCACTCCCACAATGTTTGGAATTTTATCTTTTGGGATACATGTGTGGGGTTCTAGTAAAGAACCTTATTTCCTAGCTGAAGTTTTACTTTCCTGATTCTAAGGTCATGATGTTGCTTGCTAAATGCCTTATTCACCTCATTCTAGGATAGGACCACTAAGAGATTTTCATGTAGCATGTTTAGGTTGGTCAGTCTTTCTTTCTATGCTAGATTTAGGTCAAGGTTTAGATCATAGGTTGTTGAGAGTGTATGGAGCTCAAATTATATTGGAAGCATTGGAAGTTTTCTATACACTAACTTGTAGGGAGAATAGCCAATAGGAAGTTTCCAAGTTGAATGATAAGCCTAGAGAGCATCGTTAAGTTTTTTACTTTAATCCTTTCTATATTTGCTTATGGTTCACATTAGTATTTTTGTAATCTCTTGATTGGCTACCTTTGCTTGACCATTGGCTTGGGGATGGTAAGGTGTTGCTAATTTATGTTCTACCCCTTAGTGTTGCCTTAATTTTCTAAATGTGGCACTGGTGAAATGAGTTCCATTATCAGAAATTAGTGAACATGGCACCCCAAACCTATTCATGATATTTAGTTGTATAAATTTGGTAGCAGTGGATGATGTATAATTAGTAATGGTTGTTGCTTCTACCCATTTTGTGTAGTAGTCAACTGCTACTATAATATACACCTTTTTGTTAGACATGAGTGTGATGGGACCCATGAAGTCAACACCCCATATGTCGAAAGGTTCCAGTGGTTGGATCCACTATTGAGGATCTTCCATGTGAGCGGTTATCCCCTCGTCACATTGACAACGTTCACAAGACTTAACAAATTGGTGGGTGTCCCTAAAGATTGTAGGCCAATAGTATCCTGCCATCAGGATTTTTATGGCTATGCATCTCCCTGCATAGTGGCCTCCGTAAGGCCCTTCATGAGCATCCTAGAGAATGTGTAGTTGATCTTCATCAAGGATACATCAACAAATTAGGTCATGAGCACACACCTTATAAAGGTGTCTATTGATTTTTATGAAGTATTTCGCCTAATGAAGAAATTGTTTGTTTTTCCTAAAATCCAAGTCTTGTAGAATCTCTTGAGTAAGAAGATATGTGAGAATTTCATTATACCATATTTCTTTTTTAGGAATTTGTTCACTTATTACTTCACTAAAAGGAATTCATATAGAAATTGATCAGAGAGTGGGCTCTCTTCCTCTTTGTTATCCCAATTTAAATGAGAGAGATGGTCAGCAACCACATTCTTAGTCCCTTTTTGATCTACCATAGTGATATTGAATTCTTGCAAGATCACAAGCCACTATATGACACGAGGGCTCATAGTTGGCTTATTCATGAGGAAGTGAATTACACTGTGGTCTGTATGCACAAATACTTTGTAACCTAGCACATAGTACCTAAACGTTTCTAGCATGTACACCACTACCATTAATTCTTTCTCCATGGTAGCATGATTTAACTATGCTCCCATGATGCTTTGACTCATGCAATGGATATAATATAGACATTTCTTATAGTCCATCTATGTGAGCACTACTCCCAAAGCATATTTAGATGTGTCTATCCTAATATGGAATGGTTTGGACCAATTTGGTGCTCATAGGATTGGTGTTTCTATAAGTTTTTCTTTTAATTGTTGAAATGCATGTTTACATTCCTTGGTCTAGATGAAAGGTGCATCTTTCTTTGTAAGCTCTACCAATGGCTTTGCAATCTTAGAGAAATTCTCAATAAATCATTGATAGTAACTAGTGTGTCTAACGAATGACCAAATATCTTTAACTATCTTTGTTTGGTGTGTTATTCCTTGGATAACCCTTATCTTTTCTGGGTCTATCTCAATCCCTTTTTGTGAAATTTAGTGCCCTAGGACAATGCCTTCTTGAACCATAAGATGGCTCTTTTACTAGTTGAGCCATAGGTTTGTCTCTACACATCTCTTTAATACTTGCTAAAGTCAATCCAAGGCATGCTCAAAGGTAGCTTCATAGGTGGAAAAGTCATCCATGAAGACTTCAACATTACTGATTTTTTGTTGAAAGATACTAAGGACCAAGTGTTGAAATGTTATAGGGTCATTGCATAGGCCAAATGGCACTTTACAATATGCAAAAGTTCCATAGGGACTCATGAATGTTATCTTGGCTTGATCTTTAGGTAAAATTTGGATTTGGTTATAGCCATTATAACCATCCAAAAAGCTATAATAATAATGCCTAGATATGGTGTCTAATACTTGATCCACAAATGGCAAAGGAAAGTGATCCTTAAACATTGCCATATTTAATAGCCTAAAGTCGATGCAAACCCACCATTTATCATCCTTCTTTGGTACAATTACAAGTGGGCTAACCCACTCACTATCTACAATTGGATAGATGAACCCTACCTTGAGGAGATGTTCTATTTCCTCTTTGACAGTTTACTTCAATTTGGGATTCAACTGCCTCTGCGACTACCTTCTAAGCTTCATGGCTAGGTTGGTGTAGATGTAGATATGATGCTAGCATATCCTTGGATTGATTCTAGTTAGCTCAAGATATGACCAGGCAAAGGTTTATAACCATATGTTCACCATTTTCAACAACTTCTCTTTTTGTTTAGGAGAAAGTTTGACATTAATGATTATTAGTTTACCATTCTTTAAAAATGCATACTCCATACCAATGAGTAAAGTTTTTAGTTCTAAGGGCTCCTACTTAAAGTGATTAGGGATTTCCAACTCTTGCCAATAGGTATCATCATCTTCATTAGAGAGTTGGAAATGAATTTGTTAAATTTTGTCCATGCCTTCAACATATTCATATGTTAAGCTCTCAATTGGCTCCATGCATGTTGTGCTGCTATCTAAATTAGCCATTAGCCATTGGGTGCCTTCCTACTTTATGGTTGCTACATATAGACACCTTTGAATGTTAATTTCTTGTGCACTTTGATTGCATGCCTTAATGTCCATACTCTTGATTGACCAAATCTTTTGCATGTAATTGCAACGATTATCATTGTACGCAATGCATGAAATATGCTTCTTCTCAATCTTTCCTAGCTCATTTTCCTTAGATATTTCTAAAGATAGATCCCTTATTCCCATTCTTGTGTCATATCTGTGCTTAACCAAGCCCTTTGCATAATGATGGGAAAGTCATTTTTGTAGTTGTTCACCTTGATTACTAGAAAATTAGTAGGATAGGACTACCCACAGACTATGGTCACAATGTCCTCTACTAGTCCCAAAGGGATAGTAATCAACTAATCTACTAATTCTAGATGGATGTTGCTTTTCTTAAGAGGTGGTAGGTTCTAGGCCTTGTACATATAATGAGAGATGAGGTTAACTCTGGAACTAGAATTAAGAAGAGCCTTGCATGGCTCTTGTCCAACAATCTATAGATAGATGAGTGTACTTCTTGCATTACATCTTTTTATAGGAATATTTCTAGCCTTGATCCAATTAGAAACTACATGGGTTAGCATTACAGTGTAGATCCTAGGTAGCACTTAGTTTGAAGGGCACTCAAAGGTATTTTATGTAGAGGATGAGGGTGATGGAGATGTAGGATAATCAGCCAGAGTAGGTTGCAAGGGTTGGAGAGGATTTTTGGGCTAGAAGAAAGATCATTTCCTTGATTGATTATTTAGATCACTTGGTTGAAAAACTAGTTGTGAGTGTATAGCCCTTGTAGCATTTCATTGTTGCGATTTTGGAGGAACCTCATCCTACATAGATGGATCATGAGGTAATTAGGTTAAAGGTGGGAGGTGTAGGTGTAGAGGGATGTGGAGGATGATAAGGATATGAATATGGGTTTTCCCTTCAAGTAGATGGTGAATGTGTTTGATGATACTTTGGAGGATAATAATGATGCTGGAATGATGCATGGATTGCAAAACTTCTAGAGGGGATGGGATGCTTAACAAAGTACCCATATGGATCTGGTTGCCTATAAGGGTTTCCCATGATTTTGGTTGGTACCACTATTAGTATTGTTCATAAGGTTTTGGAGGAGTTTAACTTGGGTAGTAATCTTGTTGTTGTTGGTGGAACTATCTTGGATTTCCTTGAGGATAAGGCAATCATCTTGGAGCTTGCCTACGTGTTAGGCGAGGATTCAATGCATATACTCCAGACTCTTGTAAGTGTGACATCATAGGGAAACATCCCTTTGGATGTTCATATTTGCATATGTCACATCC
>MNCI01029870.1:0-28470 GCA_015680685.1 Gnetum montanum | reverse complement strand
AGCATCTTTGCAGATATTATCAACTAAAAGAGGGCTAGCTTAGAAAAGATAAATACATGGAGGCTTGCCACAAAGCCTCCAAGGGTAAATAGGCTCCAATCTCATTATTTTTGTAATCACAAAGGGAGGGCAAGAATTTCCAGTAGGATAATCTTAATACCAAGGTCCTCCTCCCTTCAGCAAGGATGACACAAATTATCAATGATTACAATTAACCTTGGTGAATCACCAAGGTGAGGAGAGAATTGACTCTAAAACTAGAAGAACCTCAAGGCCAAGGTCTCTAAACCATTTACCAAGAGAATAACCAAGGGATCAAAGGAGAAAGAGGAGTCAACGCGACTTGCATAGTCCTCCACCTTTATCATCCTTCTCATCATCAAACTTTGATAAGAGGAAACATGATTGAGACCAAATAGAAATGATCAAGATTGAGATGAAGATGATAGGAGAACCCATATTAGAGATGTTAGGAGAGAACATATATAACAATAGGAAGAGAAAGAGCATCATCAAGAAAGATGACATAGTAGGCCACATCATAGGAGACATGGCCATGGCAAGGATCACCATGATTATAATGACCACGATAAGCCACTTCTTGCTATGAGAAGCATGATAAATATTTTAGAAGAAATTCATATTTCTACCAATCATTAAAGTAATAGCCAAATCAAACAACTTAATATGAACATCTCTAAATTTTAATGAGGATATAATGCTAATTTACAACATCATTTGCAAGCCTTCCATGATGCCTTTGTCTTAAAAATAAGGGGTAGGAACCCAAACTATTTTCCAAGACACTTATAAAAAATTTAAAATTTTATATCATTCCTTGGAGCTAGAGTCTATTCACAGATTAAGTACAATGATGAAGTTGTTCAATGATAAATATCTAATGTACTTCAGGATCCCCAAGTTGAGAAAAAAAATCCAATGATGGAAACAAGGTAATTATGAATCCCTTAATGTAGCCCTAGGTAGTAATTACTTGCTTTTGCATTGATGCTTAGGCCATGGTTTCTCAAAGGTAACAACTTTGCCACGTGCTAGATGGACTTAGAAATAAAACCAAAGATAATCTTGGGGTTTATGCCCAAGGAAGCCTATTAGAGATGAAGGCTCATCAAATCCAAAGGCTCATTGATCAAGTGGCCAAGGAAGAAGGAGAACTCAAAAAAATAAAAAGTGTAGAGGAGCACAATAGAAATCCCTTCATTCAAAAAAGAAAGTATGTTTCGATGATCTTGAAGAGGAAGAACCACTAGATGAACTAGTATAGAGAAAAACCTTTTGATGCATAGCCCTACACCCAACCATACGAATCACTAGTGTGTGCATGTGATTCAATCAAATGTTGTGGACTATCTTTTACCTAAATGCCCTATATTCTTAGATGGTGAAAGACACTGTTACTAGTCATTGTCTTCCCAATCATCACTTGTATTATCTTGTTTGTATGGTTAAATGTGATTGAGATGTAAGATATTTATTTTTATAACTTTTTATTACTTTTGGTTTCTGAAAAATAATTAAATAAAGGAAGGTTTAATATTTTAATTAAATAATCAATTAACTAAATTATCCTAAATGTGTTTTCACTTTCCATACATATCTTGAATGTATATTAACACTACTAGATTACCAAGTGTCTATTGCTATGTGTACCAAGCGTCCACTACTAGGATTACCAAGTATAATAGATCACACTCAAAGTGGTTGCACTCACATTAATTATAAATTATAATATTAAATATTTAATAACAAGATATTAATTTTCATTCAAAGTAAATTGATAGAAAGTAAAGTTAAACTAATCCAAGTGTTGTAATGGATGGAAGAAATCTAAATTTAATTATTGTTCATGTGACTGTGTTTAGGTACATATTGCACTTAAATAAAATGTCATACAATCACTTCAATCCATACTATTAACACTCAAAGAAAAATTTTTACTAATGTCTATAGAAAGAAACTACAAGAGTCTAGCCAAGGTAATGATTGAATGATGCCATAAATGCAATAAGTGTGTGCATTTATATAGGAAGTGACTGCATTGGCATCAATGCAGAAGCACCAATGCATATTGAGATCCATTGATGAGGATGCACTGACAAGGATACATCAATGTAGTCACCTTATTAACATTTCATCTTACCTCCACAACTGACTAAAAACTTGTCCTTGAGTGAATAAAATGGGATTGAATTTCTTACAAAATTTGGAGAAGTATGGAACTTTATTAACTAATTAACTAACTAACTAAATTTGAGTCCTACATTTATAAAAAAGGATTGTATAATTTACAAAAATAATGTTGGACTTATTATTACAAAATTTGGCAAGCTCCCAACCAAATAATGGTGGTTGAAATGAAGTCTTCACACCATGCCTAAAGGTGAAGGTTTGTGTGGCACGGAGGATCCTTCATCATGTCACAACGCTATTGGTGATTAAGGCTATCATATCACTACTTCTACTACTACCAAAAACTAGAAGACATTCAAGAGTACCTTCATCTTCTCTTTTTTCTTATGTGGATCATGGATAGTCTAGGCTATTTCAACTAGATGCGCTTGTGCTGAAATAGTCCACAAGAATGATAGTGATGGAAACATCTACTTCATGTTAATAAACTAGGCTATGAATTATTTATGCTCAATGTTGAACATATGGACATGGTTCTACAATTTCTTTCAGTCACTTATTTTCATGGCCAAGTTCTCAACAATATATCATTGATCAATAAACTTGCTTCTAAGAACTTCAAGCTCTACATTGGTTACTTCCAACTTCTTTTTGTCTCCTTGTGAAGCTTGAACTCTACCTCATAAAGAAGGTAAGAGTTAGCCACATATTTCTCTTATTCTATCTTAGGCCTTCCCATAGTCAGCATTTTCAAGTTTGCATAATGGAGGTTGGAAAGTTCCATATACTTGATTAGCTCATCAATTTTAACTCCATTAGGTAAGTTTCTACTTGGTTATATGCATTAGGTCCATTGAAGATGGACTACCATGCATCACCTCTTTATTGGAATTATTTGATCATCTCACTCACCTTTGTCTTAGCCAACTTGATTTATTTCTTGTTAACCTTCTTAAGCATTCTAACCTAGCTCCCATAGTGGTTCTTCAGTCATTCATATTTCAAGGCTTCATTTTTCTAGGTGGTAATCTCAATAGAACTCTTCTAGCAAGTGGTTCGAACCTCTTCCATCAAGATATTTTTATTCTCTATAGCCAACCTCCTCATATTCAAGTTCACCTTGAAAAGCTATTCCTACTACTAGAAAATATATTCTATCATTTGATCCTTCTACTACTTAGCATTCTAAAGGTGATGGTTGTTATGGATTAGCATCAAGTTTTTTTTGTAAACTTAATGAAGGTCACTGTCAGTGTTATTCACCATTGCTTCTAACAATGACACATTAAAAATTGTCATCTCCTGAGCATTCTTGGTCTCCTAGTATTTCTATTGAAGCTACTAAAAAGCTTCATTTCTTGTCATCCTAGGCCTAAGAATGATAGGATCAAAGAAAGGGGCCCTTAGTTTTGCAACCTTGATGGTCAACCATTGATTGCTAGTAGTGGCCACCTCAAGTTATGCTTTGTTAATTAATAACTTGCCCCACATCTCTAATAGCTATAACTGGGTTGTTGATAGGTCTTCTAGAAGATCAAATATGTCTAGAAGTGATTGCCTAGCTCTCATTGGTCATTCCAACATTTTCTAAGTTGTGCAATGCTCATCCTTCCACTCCCTACTATTATTGATGCACGTATATCTATCATCGTAGTAATATTAAGAACAAATGCACTAGGAACATTTAGAGCTTCTCCAACATGGTTTTCCGCCACCTCTACCACTAACTCTTATCTCTTGCATAGCATGACCAGGACCATCACTTTTTTACCTTGATCCAACATTATAAAGAAGGTTATTGCATTTCTAAAAATTTTAAAAACTCTTGTCTTGGAATAGACACAGTTACCTCTATGGAATTAGGATTAGATCGAGTAAGTATCTAGTCTCTTTGTGCTAAGAAAAATGACATCAACATACGGTCCAAGAAGTTTATGGTCCTTATGACCTTGTTCAAATGGATTATGGTTGGATGATACATCAAGGGCTCACTATCACCTCTAAAGGCTTATTGTTATTGTAGTTATTTCTCCCTAAGTTTCATAAGGTGTTCAAAAGCTACAAGAAGCTTTGGTATTATCTTTGGTGCTGTAGGTGGTGGTAGTTCCTCTTATTGAAGCTTGGCAATAGTATTGTCTTTTGCCATCTCATGCCATGATGTTGAAGAAGCATGGTGGATCATATCATTGGAATAGCAAGCTATTGATTCCCTATTGTATAGGTTTTTGATCAAGTATGAGAAGGGAAGTATCTTCCTGCTCTTTTCATTCTCCTTAAAATTTTTTTCTATCTTAAGGAAGATGAGTTGTGGTAGGTTAACTAGAAATTTCATACTTAGAGTCGCACATGCCCTAGTGGAGAAGGCTATGACCTTACTTGACCTCATCATTAAATTAAAGTAATAGATCATAATTTTGAAGTACGCTTGCTCCACTTTTCTTAGGTCATTGTACTCTTTATGATCCACTCCATAGCACCACTAGATGCATTATTTCTTGGTCTCTAAGCCAACTTACATGGATATTTCTTCTAACTTTATCCCAAAGATTGAAATTCTGACAGCTTTTGCAATGTTCTCAACTAAGGAGGAGATATTGATGTGCTTTACTTTAACAAAGAAATATCCTTATTGGTTTTTCCAAAAGAGATAGGTTTCCCCCATGTACCATTTTCCACTATTAAAGAGAATGGGCCATAATAGAGACCCTTAAAGTTATGTCTAAACATCTTTTGATGGAAATTCTAGAAATGGTCTGAAGTTCAGATCCTACAAGATGGAGCTCTAAATCTCTTTAGTATGGATCTTTTCTAGGAAAGCTTTCATGAGTTTGACCTCAAGATTAGATCTTGGCCTTAGGACTTCACCCTATTTGGATTGACCTATCTTTGTAGTAGGAATCTATCGGATAAATTCTACTTTAGGTTCCTCCGATAGGGCCCTGGTACATGTGTAGTCTTGACTACTTACTCTTGGGGTTATTATTGCTATTATTATTTTTGTTAGCTTCTTCCTCCTCATGGTCGCTTCTCCTTGGGCTACAATGTCCCTCTTGCTTGTGGTCCTCTCTTAGATGACATCTACAATCACAAATATAACCTAAGATTAGCTCTTAGGCATAAAGTTTGTCCCCTTTGGATACCTTTCTTTATTTGATTGGGTCATGTTCTATTGCTTAGATGTTGGAATTTTATCATGAAGTATTTGTTTAATGATCATAGACTTATGGTATTATTTTATTCATGTTCTAAAGGAGCTTGATTGTTGTAATTAACCTTGGTGATCATTAATTTAATATCTTATTCATCGTAACTTAGAAAAATTTCTATGAAAAGCTAGTGTTTGAGGCCCCCATAATGTAAAGTGTACCTTTGATAGTGCAAGGATCAAAGAATTAGTGAAACCAAGTAAGCATTTTAGAAGTTGTGATACTTGGAAAGCTCTTGAGCTCTAAAAAATGATAAAAATTCCTCTAGTATTAGGAAGACATCGTGAAAAATAAGCTAATTATCACAAGTATATATCGTATGTTTGTTATGCATCAATGGGGTTGCATTGATGGAGATGCATTAATGTAGCTATTCATAGCTAGATTTTTCACTTGTAGTGTTGAGGAATTTTGAGCAAATTTAAAGTTGAAATAAGAGCCAAATGAAAGCCAAAAAATAGATAATCATAGAAACAACATGGAAGAGGATATGGTTCACCAAATAGAATTAATTAGAGTGCATGGAATGAGTGCTTGGATAATGTTCTAATGCCAAAATATAGCACAAACTGGATGTTTTAGGCTAAAAATATAATTGATTGCAAAATTAGCCTATGGTTAGGGGATTTAACTTATGGTAAACCAAGGAAGATGCAAGTGGGATTTTCCCAAAGTAAGTGTATGCCTAATATATCCTTGCATATCATTATCACAAGGAGTCTATAGGCATTTGATATGATAAATGATTATTTTTAGTTAAGTTCCATACTCATATGAGGAATTGCCTTAGGATTATCCAAACTAGCAAGCAAAACTATCAATTTACCATTGTATGAGGTAGTAAGGTGATAGACAGTGGAGTAAGTAAATGGTAGATAGAGAACAATGGATATGTTATCTACATCCTAGTTATACAAGATCCTTGGTGAATTATGTAATTAAGATGATCTAATATAAGTCCATTCCAAGTTTAGATCAACTCCATTTCAATTACAGTGATCTTGCATTGACAGATTCCTTCTCTTCTACAATCAAAAGCCCTAAGAACCATAGAGGAAAACCATCACCTAAGGGAAGGAAAAGGAAAGAAGTAGGTAGGGCCTTAGCTACATGAATACCTTTACACATGGGCAATATGTCTTTCTAGTCCCATAACTAGTGCTTGTAGCCCATGAAAGTGTCTAAGTGATGTGCTTGAAATTTTAATTATTGTATTTATTTTCTTTACAAGAACCATACTGATGAGTCACAGTTTTGTTGGCTACGTCCACGAGGCCTCATCGATGCAGTGTCAGTATTTTGCCTATAAATAGGCTTCTACCAACCACATTTATGGCATCAAGATTTTAGTAGTAGCGAAGCTCTTGCAGTTTGTTCATTTAAGAGTTAAAATTTTTCTCGTGAGTGCACATAGTAGGAGTCACTAAGTGTATAGATCTTTATTCGAGCATTGTTGTACCTAAGCACGATAGTGTATGCTACAATAAAGACAAGCTTTTTGATAATCCTTACAATAGTATAGATAGATTAAATATTTCACTTATGCATTTAATGTTTTCAATTATTTATTAAATGTTTTCTAGTATTTAAGTTAATGAAGCAATTAAGCAAGATAGATTAAACACATAAGTACAACCACTTTGAGTGTAACACATTCACTTGGTAATCCAAGTAGTGTTATTGCTTAGTATGCCCAATAGTGTAGCACTTGGTAACTCAATAGTGGATACATGGGTTTAGCAGGTGTATGGAAAGTGGGATCGAATGCTTGTGTTAGGACTATGTAGATACTAGTTAATTAATTAAATTAAAATAATGAATCTAATTACTTTATTTCTCTTTAAACATGAAATCCATAAAATAAAAAATGATAAAAATCAAATGCATCAATTACACTTAACCATAACAGTGTACTTCACAAGTGTAACTGGAAAGACAACAATTGACCTTAAGGCAAAGATTCACTTCCTAGAAGGCTAGTGCACTAGAAACTAAAAGGTTCATGGAATTTGACTGGATCACATGTGAATGCTCTGTGATTTGTATGGTTAGGCATAGGGATACCTCACCACTCATCATTGGCACCATTGCTAGGGATTTTGTTCATTGAAATGTGTTCTATCTAGGATTAGTGAATATTATTAATATCATTGGACAAACTCAAGGTCAATATCACTCTCAATGACATATAACTACTAAGCACATTGAAATTTTATTCATTTTGCAAAATTTCTTCTTCTTTCCACAGACATGAAGATTTCAAACCAGTCCCACATCAGTGAAAAGTGGTATATACTCATCTAGATGAGTATGTACTAGACTTCACCTTCATCCTGCATCAGGATGAATATTTGTGATGCAATGATATAGAGGGAAACATAATTTTTCTCCCTAATATATCTATGCCAGGGATGCTATTTCAAACCCTTAAAAAATTGGGCATCACAAATCTTCATAAGGAATATGTTGTGAATGGTTATGAAACTCAAAACTACTATCCCATTGAAACATAATGCAAGTGAGATTGACATTAGGAGAAGCTCCATGAGGCTATGAAGGGGAAACATTACACTAATCCCTTATTCCTACTAAATCAAGACGACAATGAGGATACTTCCTTTGAAGGTTCTCAACATGAAGATTCTCCAACCCCTGTTATTGATGATGAGGATGTAACCCTGAACTTGTGATCCACTATTCATAATTTAGGTTTAGGAAAAAGTAACATCCAAGGTAGGGACTCAAGCTCTCCATGATTCCTATGCCTTATAAAACATCTACAAGCTTTCCATGATGCTTGTGCCTTATAAAACATAGAAAATAAATGGTAGAAACTCAAGTCCTTCCCTAGGACACTCATCAAGGAAGCCAAAAGCTAGTACTAGACATTGGAACTGGAATCCATTCACCAATGGAGTACCATGTTAGAGCTATCTAATGATAAACATCAAATGTACACTAGAGTGTATAATTTGAGAAAGCAAATCCAAGGCTAGAAATAGGGAAAACATGAACCCTTTGATGCCTTCATGGGTAGATACTATTCACTCTTACACTGATGCCCTAGCCATGATTATTTGTAGAGGAAACAACTTCACCACATCATAGATGGGCTTAGAGTAGAAACTAGAAGTACTCTTGAGGTGTATGCCCAAGGGAGATTGTTTGAACTAAGAGCTCATTAGATCCAAAAGCTAATTGAATAGGTAGTAAAAGAAGAAGGTGAGCTATGAAAAAAGGAAAGTGAGAAGAGTATAATTGGGACCCTTCCATCAAAAAATAGGAGGTCTGATTTTCTGACAAGGAGGAGTCACCACTTGATGAAGTGGTGAACAAGAAAACCTTGCCCATCCAAAAATATGTTTCTGATGTTTTAGCAAAGGTTGATAAATTATGGGACTCTTTGGATGAAACATTTCAACCTACTATGAGGATTGCTAAAGAATCCAAAGAGTAAAATAGTGATTGTAACCATAGGAGGCAAGAAGAAGCTAAATGTGCCTACCAAAGAGGTAAGGGCAAAGCTACAATTGTAGAGTAAGTTATGGAAACCAACATTGATGATGAAACTAATTGTGACATTTGTTAATACAAACATCTAAAGGGTTGTTACCCTATGGTGTCACACTTACAAGAGTCTAGGGTATATGCATTGAATCCTCGACTAGCACATAGGCAAGCACCTAGATGATTACCTTATCCTCAAGGCAATCCAAGGCAATTCCACTAGCAACAACAAGCTTACTACCCAAGTGGATCTCCTCCACAATATTATAAACAATACCAATAGTGGTACCAACCACAATCATGGGGAATGCCACCACTAAGGTAGTAGTACCCTTATAGGCAACCAAATCCATATAGGTACTATGTTCAATAACCTGTCTCTCCAAGAAGTTCTGCAAGTCATACCTCATTTCAACATCTCTATTACCCTCCAGAGTACCATCAAACACATTCATCATCTACTTGAGGGAAAAACCCATATCCATACCACCCTCTACATTTGTCTGCACACACACCTCTACCTTCAACCTACTTACCTCCTACTCCATTCATGTAGAATGAGATTCCTCCATAGTTGTAACAACAACATGCTATGAGGGCTATACATTCACAATTGGCTTTTCAACCAAGTGGTTCAAACAGTCAATCCAAGAAAAAAGACCTTTCTTTTAATCCAACAATCCTCTTCAACCTAGTCTAGTTGATCANTAAGAATCTTCTTGACTTTGGTTCTAGAGTTAATCTCATGTCCCATGACATGTACAAGGCTTGAAACCTACCACCTCTCAAGAAGAGTAACATCTATCTAGAATTGGTAGATTAGTCAATTACTATCTCTCTAGGACTAGTAGAGGACATTGTGACCATAGTTTGTGGGTGGTCCTATCTTGTTGATTTTCTAGTGATCAAGGTTGAAAACTACAAAATTGACTTTCCCATCATTATGGGAAGAGCTTGGTTAAGCATGATTGATGCAAGTATGGGCATAATAGATCTTTCTTTAGAAATCTCCAAAGAAAATGAATTGGGTAGAATAGAGAAGAAGCATATTCCATGCATCATGTATAGTAATAATGGATGCAATTTCCTACAAAATATTTGCTCCATCAAAAGTACATACATTAAAGCATGTAACTAGTGTCCATAAGAAATCAACATGCAAAAGTGTCTATACGTAGCAACCACAAAATAGGAGGACACCTAGTGGCTGATAGCTAACTTAAATAGTAGCACATTATGCATGGAACCAACTGAGTTGAACATGTCCTTATGTTGAATGCATGGATAAACTTGAACAAGTTCATTCCCAACTCTCTAATGAAGATGATGATACCTATTGGGGAGAGTAGGAAATCCTTGATAACTTCAAGCAGGAGCCCCTAGAGCTAAAAAATTTATTGATCAACATGGAATATGCATTCTTAAACAATGGTAAACTAGTCATAATTAATGCCAAACTCACTCCTAAATAAAAAAAAGTTGTTAAAGGTGATTAAAAAATGGCCAACAACCTTTTCTTGGTCATATCCTGAGCTAACAGGATTTGATCCAAGGATATTCTAACATCACATTTATATTAACCTGGCCATGAAGCCTAAAAGGTAGCTATAGAGGTAGCTAAATCCAAAATTGAAGTAGATTATCAAGGAGGAAATTGAACAACTCCTCAAGCCATGGTTCATCTATCCCATCATAGATAGTGAGTGGGTTAGTCTACTCATAATTGTGCTAAAGAAGGATGGCAAATGGTGGGTCTGTATCAACTTGTAGCTATTGAATATGGCAACATTTAAAGATCATTTTCCATTGCCATTTGTGAACCAAGTGTTCGACACCATATCTAGAAATTGTTAGTATAGCTTCTTGGATGGTTATAGTGGCTATAACCAAATCCAAAATGCACTAGAATATCAAGCCAAGACAACATTCACGAGCTCCTAGGGGACTTTTTCATATTGTAAGATGTCATTCAGTCTGTGCAATGCCCCTATAACATTTCAACACTTGGTCCTCAGTATTTTTCAATAGCAGATCAGTAATGGTGTGAAAGTATTCATGGATGAATTTTCCACCTATGGAGCTACATTTGAGCAAGCTTTGGACCGCCTTGAGCAAGTACTAAAAAGATGTGTAGAAACATAGCAAAATAGCCATCTCATGGTCCAAGAAGGCATTGTACTAGGATAGAGAATCACTAAAGTAGGGATTGAGGTAGATCCATGAAAGATAAGGATCATCCAAGGAATAACACATAAACCAAAAATAGTTAAAGATGTTCGGTCATTCCTTAGATACACTAGCTACTACCGATGATTCATAGAGAATTTCTCTAAGATCGTAAAACCGTTGGTAGAACTCATAGAAATACCAATCCTATGAGCACTAGACTAGTCTAGACCCTTTCACATCATGATGGATGCATCTAACTATGCCTTGGAAGTAGTGCTCATGCAGATGAAGGATAAGAAACACCCACACTATATCCACTATGCAAGCTAAAGCATTGTGGGAGCAAAGTTAAATTACACCACCATATCAAAGAAACTAATGGCAATGGTGTATGCTCTTGAAAAGTTCAGGCACTATGTGCTTGGTTACAAAGTTTTTGTGCACATGGACCATACTACAATCCACTTTCTTATGAATAAGCCAACGATGAGCCCTTGTGTCATACGATGGCTCGTGATCTTGTAGGAATTTGATCTCATGATGGTTAATCACAAAGGAATCAAGAATGTCANATTTGATCTCATGATGGTTAATCACAAAGGAATCAAGAATGTCATCATTGACCATCTCTCTCACTTAAGATGGGATAATAAAGAGGTGGAGAGCCCACTCTTTGATTAGTTTTTAGACAAACTTATCTTTATAGGAGCAATAAATAAACAAACACCTACAGAAACAACATGGTATAATGGCATCCTCACTTATCTTCTTACACATGAGATGCCATAATATTTTGACTTTAGAAAGAGGAAACAGTTTCTTCATTAGGCCAAATACTTCATGGAAATCAATGGATACCTTTACAAGGTATGCATCGATGGCCTGATTCGTTGATGTATCCCTGACAAACATCAACTATGCATTCTCTAGGATGCTACCGAAGGGCCTTGCGGAGGCCACTATGTAGGGAGATGCACAACCATAAAAATCTTGATGGTAGGATACTATTGGCCTACAATCTTCAAGGATGCTAACTAGTTTATCTAATCTTGTGAATGTTTTCAACAAGACAAGGGATAACTGCTTACATGGAAGGTCCTCAATAGTGGATTCAACCACTATAATCTTTTGACATATGGGGCATTAACTTCATGGGTTCCATCACACCCATGTTCAATGAAAAGGCATATATTATCATAGTAGTCAACTACTGCATAAAATGGGCAAAAGCATTAGCCGATACTAATTGTACATTATTCACTACTACTAGTTTTTATATAACAAAATATTGTAAATAGGTTTGGGATGCCATGTTCACTAATTTCTGATAACAAAACTCATTTAACAAGTGATACTTTTAGAAAGTTAATGCAATTCTTAGGGATTGAACATAAATTAAGAACATCCTACCACCCCAAGCCAACGTTCAAGTAGAAGTAACCAACTAGGAGATCACAAAAATATTGACATGGATCATTAGCAAAAATAGGAAAGATTAGAGTACAAAACCTAAAGATGTTCTCTAGGCTTACCATTCAACATGGAAACTTCCTATTGGCTACTCTCCCTATGAGTTGGTGTATAGAAAACTTCCAACACTCTTGATTCAATCCAAACTTCGTACACTCTCAACATCTTGTGATTTGAATCTTGGCCTAAGTCTAGCATAGAAAGAAAGATTGATCAACCTAAATGTGTTAGATGAAAACTACTTAGAGGCCCTATCTTTGAATGAGGTGCATAAGGGATTCATCAAGCAATGTCATGACCTAAGAATACTAAAGGTGAAACTTCAACTAGGAGATAAGGTCCTCTAGTGGAACCCCACGCATGTTCCCTAGAAGGAAAAATTTTAAACATTGTGAGAGGAACCTTATATAATTGATCAAACCTTTTCCTCTGGGACCATGTTAATCTACAAACCTAAAAGCCCAAATAAAAAGTAGTTGGTCAACTTCCAACAAGTAAAACCTTTTCTTGAACCAAGACAAGCCAGTGCAACTACCACCTTGGTGGATGGACAACCACCTTCCATTTTTTGGATCTCCTCCTTCCAACTTAGTCATGGGTGAGATGGCCATCCATGATAACAATCCATATGGCTTCTCAATTTTTCTACCTTTTTTGTTTTCCACATTTTTGATTTTATAGGTTATTTATTTTACAATTTTTTTATTTTTTTATTTTTCTATTTTTTCATCATTGTTAGTACCTTTCCTTTCTTGGTTATTTTACATTTTCTTATATATTTTAATTTTTTTTTGTTCAAGTGTGATATTTCCTCATTTTTGCTAATAAAATTGCTTTATTACCATAGGACATAGTGTCATTATTACTATTTACCAATGATTGTTTATGATTAATGTTGTGATTATCAATGTTTAGTTTCTATTTTTGAATTTTGATGTCTAATGAATTTAACATGGCTTATTTTTCATGGAATAGGTAGTGAGTCCACATCATCTACCCATCTAATGAACTCTATGATTTTCCTTATTCTAGGAATTTGAGGTCCCTTCGATTAAAGAAACTTTTAATCAATTAGTGACCTTGGTAGTTCTAAAATTAGGAAGGATTTAAAGGTTTGTAAAGAGTGTGACTTCAAGGGGACTTAATACTCTTTATACTCTTCTACTGGCTTGAGTGCTTGAGTGTTTTTCATGGACTTCTTACCATTCCATTCCAGCCATTAATAGGAAGTTAAATAAAGTCTTTGCATGGTGTGGTTCCCATCTAAAAACTCAAAAAAATGATGGGAATTCAAAGCACACCCATTAGACATAATAAATGAATAATTGTTTACATGGTGTGGTTCCCATTTCAAAAGAAAAAAAAACAAATGATGCAAATTCAAAGCACATCCCTTGGATAAATAAATGGGCTACAAGCACTAGTTATTGAACAAGAAAGACATGCACCAATTCCTGACGGTTCCCTCTAACTAAGGCCCTCTCTCACTTCCTACTTCTCTCTTTTCTTCTCTTTATGGAACAATGGTTGTCTTTTGAAAGCACTCTTGTGTCTTGTGTGGGTGGACTGGTCTTAGAGTGGTGATCCAAAGTCACTGCAAGTGATTGGTTTTGGTCTAGACTGAGGATGGATCTTCTCAAGTCATTTTAAACACAAATTCTACAAGGAAATTTTTATGACCTCAATTTGGAACTCCATTCCACCTTTCCATCATCCATCCATGTTTCCATAACTCACCTCACTATTGAGTTCTATGTTATGCTCTATGTCTTGGTCTGATGTGTTTAAATTCTTCAATAGATTCTTTTTTGTTGGTCTCGAACTTTTCATGACAATTAATCAACTATGGGAGCCCATGAAGTCCTTATCCACTTGCATAGCTCTTGGTTTGGTTAGTTAAGTTTCCTTACCTTAGACATTACTACAATCCTATCTTTCACATATTCCATTATGTATTTGGCTCAATGCTCTTTAACCTTTTATTTCATTTATTTCCTAAATCATTTTTTCTCCATTTTTCCAAATTTATGAGCTCCAACACACTCTTCTAATATGTTCATACTATTCTTAACCTTTTGAGCTTTCATTTGATTCCAATTTCATTCAAAAATTCTTTTTACTTTACAAGTTTCACCAAAGTCAATGGTCATCTATGGTGATCAACAGTTGCATCAATTAGGCCTCTTCGACACAGCTGACCATGTCGACGAGTACCCATCAATGAGGCCTCACCAACGTAGTGCAATCCTATATATACCCCTGTGCACTTAGAAATTTTTTTCATTTACCTCATAATACATGGGGAGTTTTGCCATTTTTCAGTGCCCAAAACCTTCTAGAGCCCATAACTTCTAATGAGTGGAGAGGTACCCCTACACTCAACCATATGAATATGAGCGTTTCATGCATGATCTGGTCGAACACCGTAGACAAACTAGTTGTGGTATCTAGACAGTTATCCTTAGGTCACACTTCGTTGTCTTCCCACCTGAACTAGTATTGACTTTGTCATGTATGGTTTAGTCTAGAGTGATGTGTATGATGTGTTCCTAGGCTAATGCTACTCCTGAAGACAATGAAAGGTAATATTGACTAAGCTAAGAGAGAAAGGGTGAGAGAGAATCTAAGCTAGCCTAAGTGCGATGAGCATCCATTCCTCAATCATCCGTACACATCTTGGACCTCATGTACAACTACTACTAGGATTACCAAGTGTAGATCCTAGGTACATTATTGGGTTACGAAGCAGTCACACTTAAATGGTCCTAATCAAGTCATACTCATTCCGCGTTAATTAGGAGTTTAGGATGAAGAGAGAGTAACTATGAAAGTAGTAAATAACAATCAAATAAATAATTAAACTAAGTGAATGCTGCAATGATGAAGTAATCTCGATCTTTATTTCCAGTCATGTGCATTTCCAAGTATGTCACACTCAAATAAGGATGTCGTACAATTACAATCACCACACTATGGACATACACTAGGAGGAAAAGGGTTGATAAAAAAGAACTACTAAAAGTTAACACTTAAACTAAGAACTAACAAAAGACTCTCTATTAGAACTATCTACCTCTTATTTATAGATGAGGAGATAGGCTGAAATATCGCGTATGCGATATCATGGTTGACAAAATAACAACTCATCATACCCCCACGACTGCATGAAAACTCGTCCTCAATTTATAGTGAGAATAAGCTCCATTGATTACATAGTGGATAGGTACTGGATTACTGGATGGTAAAAATGGATTCATGCTATAGTGTGGAGTTAAAAAAATTAAGACACAACAGAAAGAATGTGCTACAGCTACAAATTTGGTGGAACTCATGTAGTTCCTAGTGGCGATGGCTCCTCCATAGGTGCTTTTCCTTTGTCTTGTACTCCAGGTTTTGGGACTTGATGGCATTGAAGTATTACCTGGAGTTTCTCCTCTTTGGTCCGGTGATCTTGTGCCATCCATGCTAGTGTTCTAATGTTTGATGGAGTCGGCACTTCCCATGGTTAGGGTAATTGCAAAAACATTTGATTCACCTTGACGTACTAGGTCGCAAATACCTGTTGTTCCTCATCATAGGCTTTGGCTTTGTCTTTATATTCTTGAAAATCTGCAAGCCATCAAGCCAAATCTGTTGCGATACCTTTTTGTCCTTGGTATCTTTCCTTTACCACCTCAAGTTCAGAATTTGCAATTTCTAGTTTTTGCAATACCTTCTTGCTTTCTGCAAATTCTATTTCATATTTGATGTAGGTGGTAGCTACCTATTGTTTGAGCTCTATCCTCGGGCACCCTGCTATTAACATGGCAAGGTTAGCATATCCTAGGTTTGCCAACTCCATGTACTTTGTTAGATCCTTAATCTGTAGGTCTTGATTCTTAACTTCCGCCTGGTGGGCCAATGCATATGTGTCCAATCTGGCCCTCTAATTAGTGTGTTGAACACTGATAGTGTTGATGTGGGCCTTGGCCATATGGATCTCCTTCTCAAGGATGTGATTGTACATCCCCACCTGGTCTCGAAAGTGCTCCTTTAGCTTTTCATGCCGTTTAGCCTCATTTTGCCATGAGCTTATTTCAATGGCTATCTTTTGACGGATGGCGCATACCTCCTCCATCAAGAGGATTCGATTCTCTCTGGCTAAATGGCTCATGTCTTGGTTGACCCGGATGAATTATTCTCACAATTGATGAAAGTGTTCTTTGAGAAAATTCTTTTGCTTCTCCACACAAGTCAACTAAAGGTTGTTGGCAACAAGCTGCTTGTTTTCCTCTTGTGAGGCCTTGAGTACCTTGTTATGCGCATGACTTTGCACCTGTGCTATAGAGGCATCCCAAATAGCCTTCTCTTTTTCCTCAGCCACCTTCTTATTCTCCATTAGTAGCTTAGTTAGTTACTCAATTTTGAAGCTATCTAGTTGGTTTGTGAGAACAAATTGCAAGGGGTCCTGTTGTGCTGCTTGTAGGGCTACAAGCTTTTCTTGTAATCTCTACACCTCTACTTCAGCATGCTCAGCCCTTACTTCTATCAAGAAAAACTTTCCTTTAGTGGAAATGAGGTCTGATTGAATTGTTGTAACATCTTGAGGGATGTCAAATAAGGACATCATTACTTGTCCTATTCGTAGCAATCGATCAAGTGCATCCTCATGTTTCACAAAAGTCATTAAATTTCCAGCCAAAGTTTGAGCATCCCATGCTCCTGTGAGATCTGCTGGTGGCACAATAGGTACATTGAACAATTCTTTAATGTGGTCTGCAACCACTTCTGCAGCTCCCGCTTCATCCTGGTGTTGCATGACTACCACTTTGGCCCCTTCACCAATTTCTAATTGCACTTGGAAAGATGCAACATTTCCTGAGATTTGTTGTGACCAAGTACTTTCCCCTTCTCCTGTATGAATAGAAACTTTACCCCTTGCATAATCCAAAGAAACCATGGGCTGTATGGCATCATCAATGACGCAGAAGAGATTTGCATCATCACAACTTCCCCAACTGACCGTCTCAGCGATGGCCCTAAGATGGCTCATCGACAGTCTGTAATCTTGCAGCGGTAGTGGTTGATCCTAGCCCATGCTAGGCCCTACTTCCTATTGTTGGTTGGGTCCTACAAGTTGGGTTGTATTTGGCCCTGTCATCTGTTCTTATTCTTGTTTTGGTCCCAGCGTCTCACCAGTGATTTTCCTTGCAATTGGTGGCTTTAACAATTCAGCATATGAAGCATTCTGGGATTTTTGAAGGACATCATTAGTGTATCCTCTGATACCAGCACATTAGCAAAACTTCCTGATAAGACAAGGGAAGGGTAAAGCAACCTTCCTTGTCTTCCATTTCTTGAACCACCTTAGGATCTCTATCAAGTATAGATGGGGTAGGTTAGCGTTAACCTTTCCCATCAGCACTGCACATCCTCTTGCCACATATGTTGGGATTCTTTTTAAGCCCTTTGTGGGGAAGAGGTGATAATATCCAATTTTGAAATAGATTCTCTCTTCCATCATCAACTCCCCAAATATCTTTTCTTTGCCATATGCCCTCTCCAACCACACTCGTTGTGCATCAGGGTCTGAACGGGTGGATAACTAAGCAACTTTGGGCCTTGTATTCGGAAGATTGAATACTTCCAAAATGGCCTACATGGAGAAATCGACTGTCACACCGCTTGGAAACTTCATTTATTCATCATATGAAACCCCTTGTTCTCACTTAGAATTGATTCTAACAGGCACGATACTTTGTAATCACATACACAAGAATCATATATACAATAGACAAAAAGCCAAGAAGCATGTAATAATACTTTCCTAAAACAAGTGACATAAAAAATTGATTTACAAACAAATCTCATGCATATTTCAAAATCATGGCCTTCCTCTCCTCCAAAAAATCTATCTTAGAAAGACTGTCTTAAAAACAACATACTCCAAAATCAACTGATTCATGAATAAAAAATAGCATATTAAACATCCATATATGGATGAATCAAAGGAGGCTTTCTTGAAAAATAGAGATCTGTCCTTCTTTGAATAAAATATCCTAATATAAAACTTCTATTCTTTTTTTTCAGTGAATCAACCTCAATTACCAGTGTCTTGTTATCCTTACTAAGCTGATCTGCATATTGTTGAAGATTTTCCTCCTCTTTTGAAACCCTTGGCAATTCATTCTTCAAAGATGTCAATTCCTGTAAGTTTCCCTTTAGATCATTTTGTAGTTTTTGAATGATATTAATCATTTCTTCAAGCTGTTTTAGCAAAGATTTAAATAATTAGCATAATAGAACCCATAGAAATAGGAATTTTAGAAAAACTTATATTAATGCAAATAGTCAGACTCTACCAAAATATGCAACTCCTTTTCTTTCTGAACTGCATTTCCAAACATGTTTTGCAATTTCAAATTTTCATCTTTCAAAACTTCTCAACTCCTTACTAAAGTTGCCACTTCTTCCTCAAGCCTTTCCAAATCACTCTCTCGAGAGCATAGCTTTTCTCACAGAGTTTTAGTAATTAGGGTTTCAACTTTAAGCTCTTGTTGCAGCTCACAAACCCAATCAAAATTCTAAAAAAATAGTTTGATTTTTTTAGTTGGTTACCACTAAAAGTTGATAGCTAATAATAAGAATTCAAAAAAGTTAATTACTCTATTAATGCATCAACATGATAATTATAGATGATTGTCAACTCCTATTCAATTAAAGGTAGGATACCTTTGCAGAGTCTACATCTGAAAGAAGAGACTCGATCTCTTTAGAATCCTATTTACTGAATATTTTATAGGATATCTGTGGCTTTTCTTTAAGTATTCCATTTTGAATTCTTATACTTTCCTTAAGAGAATCCAATATTTGACCTAGCCTATGAAAACCCATCTCAAAGTCTATCATTTGGTCCCTCTCTTGGTTAGTAGCCAAACCCCTTGAGAAGCTTCCTTCTTTAATTTCACATACTTGTCTTGAAAACAATTTCTTCTTGATAAAATCTAGCAACTAGGAGAAAAGATCATTATAATCATTTAAATGTGACAATGCAGGTGTTTGTAGCCCATCAACTCTTTCCTATAGTTCATGATCAAGCTTAATTAAAGCAAGGCCATTATCTTTTTCCCAATTCTTCTTTCTCTCTAACAAAATAGCATTCTCTTGTCTCAAACTGTCAACTCAAATCTATGGATTTCTAAATATCTACATAGAGCTTGATCAACACTGATTAAACATAATTGTTCTCTTTGCAACTTTGCAATATTACTATCACTGTGCTGTATAGTGCTATTGTTAACCTCCTCATTCAATCCTTCACATAATCTAGTAATAGTATTCTCCTGTTCGTTACAAAGTCTTTGTAATCTGACAAGTGTTTTCTACAATTCATAATTTTCACTAGCTTGCTCTTTGTAGTTTTCATTCGTAAGTTTTTGATAATCTTCATATTCTTTTCCTTTCTTGGATGTTTCAGAGATAGATTCTTGCAATCTTGCACTCTCACTCTCAGTGTGTTCCAACTTCATTCTTAAGTCCTCTACATATTTCTCACATTCCCTTACCTGATATTTCAAGTTAGCCTCTCTGTTATTTGAAGATAAAACTTCTTTCTATAGGCCCACATTCTACTCAGCCAAATCTCTTACTCTGTCTCTTAACCTTTTCTCTTCATGCTTCATTTTATCAAGCATGCTTGCCCAGTCACCTAATCTCCTCTCTATCTCTTTTATAAAACTTGATTGAATATCATTCTTTTGATTTTCTAATGTCTTTGTATGTTTGACCAATTCTCTTTCTACTTGTTTCAACTTTTCATTAGCGGCATATCTTTTAGTTATTCTTTTTTGGATTTTGTAACATATTTCAAAAGCCAAATTCTTTTTTTCTTCACAAAAATTTCTTAATTTCTCCTGCAATAACTGTACATTGGGGTCAAGTTTTTTAGCAACAACAATTTTAGAGCTCAAAGAATATAATTGTCTAGACATCATTTCAGCTCCTTCCTGAGCCTTTGTTTCCCTCTTTTTAAGATCTTCATAAATGATGCTATTCATTCCATGCCTATCTAACCACAACTAAAATTGATGTGCTTCATCTTTTGTTTGATTGGGATGTGGTACCAAAATACATGAGACTGTCTTTCCTGCATCACACTCATTGGCTTCTGAGGCTCATCTATATAGTTATCAGAAGAACCTTCTAAATATGAGAAATATGATGATGCAGGAATATGCTCAATACCTGCATTGATACTAGTTTCAAGGACAATGGTTGATGTTGTATGGTACTTCAAAAAGTTTTTACATATATAACCTTCTGGAACTAGTTTCTTCTCTGATACTATTCCTTTTCTCTTAGACCTTCCTGGTAAAGCCTTAATAATTCTCTCAACAACACTTCATGCTGCTTGATAGAGAGATGAAACAAAGCTAAGAGAAGATGACTTACTTTATCCTTGCATGATTTGAATTTGCACCTTGCCAATATTACTGGAGCACAACTTGGATTCACGATCATTATAGGCATTCACTGATTGGGAATGTATAAGTTTTGTAGATTGAGATGGCATAATCTCTATATCATCAGCATATTGTGAAAAATTGGAAACAACAACAGAACAAGACTCAATCTCATCATCAAAATTACTTGTCATTCGGCTTGAATTGCATCTACGTGGCAACCTAGGAGGAGGATACCAAGATATATTGTTGCTTGGTTTCAGCTTGTTTTTAGGTACACTGCCAGATATATTACTGCAAGTTTCTGAGAAAATATTTATTGAGCCATTGGTAGGAACCGCTGCTGATCCCACACTATATACGCAGAAAATTACAGCTTATTATACAATAAAAATAATTGAAAAGCTTCAATAAATATTTCTTGGTCATTAAAAATATGAAAATAGCTTAAAATATTTCTAATGTAATCATTTTAAACCCAATGCTTTAGCTAAATAGCTTTTGGAAACTTATTTCCTATGAAAAACAATCTCAAAGTATAACTTATTTCCTTGCCAGTGTTGTTTGAATTGCTTGCAGTGCTGCAAGTAAGAGATGCAGAAGAAGCTCTATATATAACCTTGAACTGAATAATAAACATTTAATAAAATTAGAAACAACAAGCTTTTTTGTTAAGTATAATAATCACATTACGATGGAACATGATATCGCATGGGCCACGATATCACGTCCACCGTGATATCACGTACACGATATCGCATCCGCAGTGATATCGCATCCCCCGCGATATCGCGTACACAATATCGCATTGTTCCCCATGATATCGCATACGTGATATTGTTGTGCACCGCCAAGTCTATAAATAAGAAGCGGCTCTCCCTTGTTTGTCATCCTAGGCTTAGATCGTAGCGAAACTCTGGCAGTTTTCCCTCTCTAGAGATAGATGAATTTGCATGTGCCTGCAATAGGAACTCCAAAGTGAACGGATCTTTATTTGAGCAAATATTGTACCTAAATACAAGTTTGTCTATGGCAATAAAGACGAACTTCTTTGATAAACCTTGCAGTGCATGGAATAGGCTAATTAGGAATTTATTTACTGTTATTTATTATTCATCAATTAAATGCTTTATTAGTCATTAAATCTTTCTCAACCCTTCTCTCCTAGTTAAGTGCCTCAGTATGATCGCTTCGAGCACATGTGTTACGCTTGGTGATCCTAGCAACGACTAGCGTGTGGTAACCAAGGTTGCATCAATTCAGGGTGTGAATAGTAAGTTGGAACAGATGCTGATGTTAGGTTGATTAAAGCTTAGTTAGTTAGTTAAAGTTAGTTAATTAGTCTCTTCAACCCTTCACCTTGTCAGCATAGGAGATAAAACATAAAAGCTATAAAAATCACATACCTCAGACTTACTTAACCATACACCGTGACAAATACAAGTAAGTCTGGGAAGACAACGAATAATTAACCTTAAGTTTTCCATGAGGCATGTAGGCACTTAGTCTACGGAGTTCAATTAGATTGCACATGTAACGCTCGTATTCGTATGGTTGAGTGTAGGGGTACCTCGCCATTCATCATATAATAATTTAAAACATAGATCAACTATAGTTAAACATGGCATATGTTAATGCTAGCAAAAAAGATAGTATAAGTAAGAAAAATCTGAAAAGTACATGGGAATTAAAAATCCATGTCTAAAATCTATTTAAAAAGAAAAAGACAAAAATTACACACATGCTTTTGATATAGTCGGTGACTACATGTGTTAGCAATTGATCCAATTGGTGACTATATGTGTTAGCATGACCGTATGTGTTGAGTGCGGTGATTGGGTTGAAGGGGGCTCTAAAGTTTTGATTGATACTGAGGCATCTAAGGAATTACCCACTTGTGATCGCAAGGGCATGGTTAGACTATTGGTTCTAAAGAAAGGTCTTTTCTCCATGTGGTTGTTGGAACCAATAGTAGGTTGAGAGTTAACAACCCTCGTGGCATTACATTGCTGCAGCTGGGTAGGGATTTCACCTTGCATCGTGGGAGCTTGTGGTAGTGGAGCCATTGGTGGAAGAGACGTGGCTGAATGAGAAGGATGATATGTTTGCAGAATATTTCCTCTAGAAGAGGGAGTCCCATAATACTTGCAGGCTTGGTAGTAAGGTTGAGAAGTGACGTGACTAGTAGAGTCACGTGAAGAGATTGGCTGCTACACGTAATATCCATACAAGTTAGGTTGTCGGTAAGGATACTATTGCCTTGGTGGTGGCATTTCCCATGATTGTGGGTGCTACCACTATTGATATTACTCAATCGGTTGTGGTGGAGTTCCACTGGGATAATATGTTAAGGGTTGGTGGAACTACCTTAGGTTACCTTGAGGATAAGGTAACCTTTGGGGTGTTTGCCTTTTGTTTAGTCACGGGTTGAGTGCATACACCCCAAACTTCTATAGATGTGAGATTACAGGGCAACATCCCTTAGGATGGTCATATTAACATATCTCACATCCACTATCATTGTCTGTTTCCAAATCCACGACCTCTTCAAGGATGGCAACTTTGCCCTTATCCTTGCTATGTGCATGTTCAGCCTCTTTCTTTTTTCTTTTCTCACTACCTTGCTCTCTAGACTCCTCTACTATTTTAAGAATAGTTTGAAATCTATTGTCTAGGGAATCCCACATTTGTTTTACCTTTGCTAAAAATTTTGATGTTATCTTTTGGATAGGCAAAGTTTTCCTATTCACCATCTCTTCGAGTGGTGACTTTTTTTCATCCTCACAAAATCTTACACCCCTATTCCAAAGGGAAGGATCTTGGTTATACTCTTATACACTTTCTCTCTTTCATAGCTCACCTTCTTCCTTAGCAACTTGCTCTAATATTCTTTGAATTTGATGGGACCTAAGCTCGGATAGTCTTCCTTGGGCATAAGTCCCAAGGGTTCTTCTTGTTTCATGCCTAAGCCCATCTACGAGATGGCACAGTTAATCACTTTACAAATAACCATGGCCAAGACAACTATGTAATAGTACATAGTATCATCCCATGGTAGCATCCAAGGGTTCATGTCCTCCTTGTTTCCAGCCTTGGATTTGCTTTCATATGTTGGACACTCAGGAGTACGTTTGGTACTTATCATTGAATAATTTTAACATAGTACTCCATCTACGAATAGATTCCGGTTCTAAGGACCGATACCAACTTTCTGCTTCTTTAACTAGTGTCCATGGGAACAAATTAAGTTTTTTCCATTTGTTCTCTATGTTTTGTAAGGCACATGCATCATTGAATGCTTGTAAATGATTCTAAGGATCAGCGTTGTATCCCCCTTCATATTGTGGGATGTTGTTCATATCTAATGTCTTTATCCTACTATCTTTCTAGTGCCTTTTTGGAATTCTAATAGCCTCAATTATGTCTAACATACTTTGAATAGCGAGTAGGGGTTCATCGTGATCATCTCGTCCATGGCATCTATGATGTCTATGTTATTCCCTACTCTCCCTTCTTTTATGTCGTGACTCTCTAGAGTGCCCTCGTCTCCTTTCCTGGTTATTTCATCTATGACTTCCACTTTGCCTACCTTTATCCCCATGGTCTTTTTCTTTATGACTGCATCCGAATATTCAAGGAGAGGGTGAAGGAGATGATGAAGGTGAAGAAGAAAGTGAACCGTCACCATGACGGTGTTTGCTACCTTCTCTTCTGCAGTCATAGCCCTGATTGCGATTGTGATCAGAATGTCCACTTTTATCATGAGTTCATATCCACTTTTTAGACCCTTTGTGCTCATGGGTATCAGAACCTAGGTTATGAATAATGGAATGAAGGTTTTAATACATAACCCCTTGGCCAAAGTCAAGGGGAGGAACATTGTTGTGTGGGCAACTGCCTAAGGTAGGTTCACCACCCTCATTTTCTTTTAAGACATGTGGGGCATCCTGGGACCACTTACCCTTCAAAGAATTATAATGTCTCTCCTGTTACAAGTCCCTTTGACGTTGTGCCTTTTTGGGACAATATTCTCTCAAGTTATGATCTTGCACAATGTATTCTACGTGTAAGTGTGACATGCCAATTCGTGTGAGAGCATGAAGAAGCATGCTCGGGACTGAATGATCGAGAGGTAACCCTATGTTATCTTCTAAGTCTCGTCAACGCAGTTGTTCATCTTGATGGAGGATAAAGGTGAAGTCTAGTATATACTCATCAGGATGAATATATACCACTCGAACTTGTTAAGGAATTGGCGGATCAACTTCATGTGTATTACGCCACTAATTGTTTCCTGTTTCAGACCTAGGCAGTGAGGTGCTTTCGCACAAAGAAGGAGACATACTTGTCTATTCAGTATGCAATGTACTCTTTTTTATTATTTTCTCAAACAACCCTAAGGGTTCGTTCCAACGATGTGAATGATTTCCTAAGTTCTAATTAGCACACAAATAACTAAGTCCATGGAAACAGTGCCAATGATGAGCAGTGAGATACCCCTACACTTAACCATACGAATACGAGCATTTCACACATGATCTGATCAAATTCCAAGGACTAAGTGACTATGCGCCTTTTTGGAACAAGGATGGATTGGTTGATCATTGTCTTCCCAAACTTACTTGTATGTCACGATTGTATGGTTAAGTAAGCTTGAGGCATATGATTCTTATATCTTTTATGTTTTTATGTCCTTTGCTAATAGGGAAAGAGAGAGATAACTAAGTGACTAATTTTACTTAACTACTGATTAACTAGGCTTTAACTAATCCTAACACCTGTATCCGTTCTCACTTGCCATACACATTCTAAACTAGTGCAACACTACTAGGATTACCAAATGCTAATCGTTACTGGGTTACCAAGTGTTACACGCATGCTTAAAATGATCGTACTGAGTGAAATTTAACGATTTGCTTAATTGATCAAAATGAATTACTGTGCTAATAAAAAAATGTAAAGTGCATAAAATAAAATAATTGCATAAGAAAATAAAATAAAAGAAATGTCTAAAAAAACAAATCTCAAGTGTTGCAAGGATGAATCAAAGAGCTCATCTTTATTGCCATACACAAGGTGTGCTCAGGTACACCATCCTTGAATAAATATCCATCCACACTTCGACCTCCTACTGCGGGCACTTGGAAAATACTCTAACCTTCAAACAGACTATAGGAGTTTTGCTACTTGACTGCTACCAGAATTGTTTCCAATTGTGTGCCTAGGCATTGTATTTATAGACTTGGGAGCAACTACTATAATAATTAGAGTAACCACTCTAATAATTAGAATACTTGCTCAAATAATAACCACTCTAATTATTAGAGTAACCACTACAATAATAACCACTTTAATAATTAAAGTAACTGCTCCAATAATAACCGCTCTAATAATAACCACTCTAATTATTAGAGTAATCGCTCCAATAATAATTACTCTAATAATTAGAGTAATCACTCCAATAATAACTGCTCTAATTATTAGAGTAACCACTCCAATAATAACCGCTCTAATAATTAGAGTAATCGCTTCATTAATAAAGTATGACTCAAACTAGCATCCTCTTGCTTAACAAAACAATGAGCTAACCACTTGAGCCCAATTATCACTAGCTTATGGTTCCTTCATGTTCTATGTAATTTCTACCAAAGTTATTACTAGCTTTAGGTATTAGCCTATTAATAAGACTCTTGATTTGGAAACTCCAAGTTATAAGTTCGATTCTATTAAGTAGTATTTAGTTATAAAGTTCTAATTTTACTATACATATTAAGGGTAAAAATTGTTTTAAAACAATCATGATTACTAGCTAAAATCAAACCCATAACTTGAACTTATGAAATCAAGAGTCTTACTATTAGGCTAACACCTTATTGTTAAAAATATGCTACTTGTTAATCACAAGGTCGATTTCTACTTAAGCATTGAGGAGAATGGGAAAAATAAATACCTTAGAACTATAATGCATACAAAGAGAAATCTAAAAAATATATAATAAGATGATGGAGGTGTTGGAAAGTTGAAATAATTATAATACCTGATGAGACACAGTCTGCGTCGGCCGCGATATCGTGTCCTGTCCTACGATATCGCGTACGCGATATCACAGTCAGCCGCCATGTCTATCAATAAGAGGCGGCTCTCCCTTGTTGGGGGATCCTAGATTTAGTGTAGCGAAGCTCTGGCAGTTTGATCCCTCCAGAGTTAGAATTTTCCCGTGTCTGTCCGCAGTGTGGTGAATGTGATTGTACGGTGTCTTTATTTGAGTGTGCCGTACTTGGACACGCACATGACCGGCAATAAAGATCGAGATTACTTCATCATTGCAGCATTCACTTAGTTTATTTATTGTTACTTATTTAATGTTATTTATTTCTTTCATAGCACAGTGTAAGTACGACATAACTACGAGCATCTACGGGTGTGTACGGCTAGTTAAGGAATCGGTTACTTATCACGATTAGTCTCTCAACCCTGAACTCCTAGAAGCTAAACGAGTTCGACTTGATTACGAGCATTTAAGTGTGACTGTTTGGTAGCCCAGTGGTGTAGCTAGGGGGATCTACGCTTGGTAACCCAGTGGCATATTTGGGGTCTGCGCTTGGTAATCCTAGTGGCGTACCTAGGCCTATGCTTGGTAGTCCCAATGGTAGTCGTGCACGAAGTCCAAGATGTGTACGATTGATCAAGGAATCGGTTGCTCGTCACACTTAGGCTAGATTAGATTTCCTACCCTTTTCCTCTTAGCTTGGTTAGTTAATATTATTTTCCATTGCCTTCAGGAGTAGCAATAGAATTAGGACACATCATACACCTCATCTAGACTAAACCATACATGACATATGCAAAACTAGTCTAGATGGGAAGATAGCGAACTACGACCTAAGGCTAACTATCTAGATACCACAACTAGTTCATCTGCGGAGTTCGACCGGATCGCGCGTGCGACGCTCGTTTCGTATGGTTGAGTGTAGGGGTACCTCGCCACCATCATTGGCGCCGTTGCCGGGGATGGTGCTAGTTATCTAGATTAGTTATATCATACAAGGTCACTGTATAGAACTTAACGATATATCTCTTAAAAAGAATAATTATTANCTTAAAAAGAAGAATTATTAAAAAAGTCACATAAATTCACGCACAATAATGCCTTTCCTACAAGATGATAATAACGCCACACTTAGTGAGGAAGTTCATTGGAGAACCAATGAGTTATATGACGATGAAAGTTGGAGTATACAACCGGAAGTGGGAGTTTCTTATAAGCATGAACACAAACAACATCATCACAACACACGAAGACATAACTTACCCGATGACGATGAATCCCCACTGGCCACTACGAGCTTCACGCAAATACAAGAGGCTGTTCGAATCTCATGTAGGCATCGTAAAGAGAGCCGACTACATAGGCTCGATTTAAATAACTTTCCCAAATTTTCAGGAGGCTATGAATTAGATCTGCATCAACATTTACTAGACTTCTATGATGCCTGCACATGGAACAACATTGATAACAGTTGGCA
>MNCI01029868.1:0-44613 GCA_015680685.1 Gnetum montanum | reverse complement strand
CCCTTTTCTTACATCTTCCAAAGCTTTTAATGCCTACGATTCCATATTCTAACACTACTGGTGCCTACATATGAATTCTCACTTATCCCAGAACTTTGGATTTTACATAAAACCTTCCAACCAATCATAGAGCTTCATTTTCCATGCTGAATGTCCTCATAAAATCAAATTTCAAGACTCTTGATATCGACTACCCAATATCGGGTGGGAGTTGATATCAAATACCCAATGTCAGGTACTTGATATCAAGTCCATAAAAATCTATAAATAGGACCCATGCAACATTCAAAAAATTCATTATCATCAATTAAAGTTAGGGGAGTTTTTGCATTTTCTCTCTTAACTAAGAGCTCTGCACAACCAACTTCCACATATGATATCTTGCTCCATACCACTTCAATTTTTGTGGTTTTTAAACCTATTTTTGATCATGGAGTATTTTATTTAGTTGAAGAAGGGTTCTTATGTGTAAAAATTGTGCCAATTTTTCAAAATTTGTTATTGCTCGAAAGGTATTATAAGGGTAAGAATGTTAAAAACTTTATGTGTCTTAATGAACAATCAATCGTATGCATGCCAAAATCTCTAATTTTCTCAGACAAGGGATCATAACTATCATTATAGATCATACATTAGGCAAACGAAGCCAATTGCCAAGGGTCATAATAGAAGTTAACACTTTTTTGGCATTTTTCTTGAAATTATTCTAACTCTACAATCACATGAGCTAAAAACTCAATAGAACTAAGGTCATGAGTAAGGTATAAACCTATTGATGATAAATGAAAAACACCTTAGCAACATCAAATCCTTGATTGATTGTAAATGGTCCCAAAAAGAGGAGGATAAGAAGGAGCTTTGTAGGGTGCAACCAAACACTTGAGAGGTGGTAGAGGTTAATTAGGAGAACAAGGCCCACTAGCCGAGCATGATGAATAGGAGGCCTAGTCATTTAGCATTCATCAAGAGGCTCCTACTATAGGGTAGTTGGTCTAAGAAAAGGCTATAGAACCACAAGCTCTAGTGTAAGGACAATGCCTCACATTATCCCAAGAATGCCTCCAAGCCATCTAGGAGAGATCCATGATGACCATGATCATCGTGGAAATGAACTTCAGGACATTCATGGCATTTATCCTTGAGGTGGTTAGAACCTAGATTCAAGCATTTTCTTTATGGTATATCCTCTCTAAAAGTGGGGAATTGTACCTTGGTGAGACGTACTATTTTTGGCATAATAAGGAAGAGGGCACCACTATAACATTGGTGGAGTTTCTATCTCTCTTTCAGTTAAGGCCATTGTAGAGGCTATAAACATACCAAATGTGGGGGCCAAGATAGCACATTTGTCCATAAGGTTTGATGCAAAAATAAGGAAGCTGTGGCTGAAGTGGGCATATAACAAAGAAGACAAAATATATAGTGAGTTTACTTTGGAAGAGAGGATTTATTTCAAAATCAGAACATACCACCTCTTCCCCACTAAAGGGGTCAATAGAATATCAACCTACATGGCTAGAGGAAGTGCAATCTTTATGGGCAAATACAATGCCAATCTTGCCTAGTTGTACTTCATGCAGATTCAAAGGTGGTTCGAGGTAGGGAAGCCAACACTTCCATTTCCTTACCTTATTAGAAAGCTATGTAAGTGCACTAGAATCCTAGGTTACAACAATTATGTTCCTAGGAGGGCTTAGGATGCTTCTTTTTCTAAGTTTCTCAAACTAGAAACACCAAAGAAAGACATTGGTGATGAATAAGAATTAGTGAAGGAGCTAGAATAAGAACCATAAAAGGAGCTTGAGCAAGTACTAGTGCAATAGAGAGAGCCATAAGTTCCATTGCCACCACCACAAGATTATATACGTGTAATGAACCATCTACAATGAATAGCTAAAACTCTTAGTTGGGGAAGTAGGGATGAATCAAACCTCTTTAAAGTCATCAATGATGCCATGCAGCCTACAATTTCTACTAATCCATCAAGGGGACAAATTTCTTTTCAATTAGGAAGAGAATCCCAGTGGTCACAATAGAACTCTAGAAATGTCGCATCTTTTCTAGTGATTCCTAAAACAAGAGAATGTGTCATAGTCATGGTCATGCAGCACCAAGATGTGGCAAGTGTGGTCGAAGTTATCATAGAACACATTGAAGAATCGTTTAATGTGTCCATTATGCCCTCAAAGACTTGACTAGAACTAGAGATGCACAAATGTTGACTAGGACTTCAATGACTCCTGCAGCCCTTGAGGATATGCTTGATAGATTGTTGCAAACTAGGCAAGTTATGATAACTCCTTTCAACATCCCCAGTGGTGTCACTATAGTACAATCTAACCTCATTACCACAAAATGAAAATTGATCATTGCAGAGACCAAGGCATAGCATGTAGAAGTATAGGTGCACAGATTGAAATAAGAGCTTTTCATCCTAAGAGTTGAAAGAAGGGATCCTTCCTAATTCATTATGTCTAACTAGTTGGAACAATTTCAAATCAAGAAATTTGGCTGATTAATTAAATAGAATAAATCTATTGAACAAGAAAAGGAGAAAGTAGTTTGTAATGCTTTAGTTGTTGAAGCCCAATCATATGCCCATGTGAAGGCATTCACTATTTCACAAGAAAAAACGTAGCTTGTTGTTGACAATGCAAGGTTGACCACTATCGAGAAATAGACAAACATTTTGGAAGAAAGTATCTCCTAGTTGAGGGAGCAACTAGTGAGGTTCAACTAGGATATAAATAGATTGCTAGAGAGAACTAAATCCTCTCAATAGAGGAGGTGCACACAATATGCCAAAAGTTTGTAATTGAGATAAGTGCATGGTAGAACAAGGCTAAGAAGCATGGTAAGCTAAAAGAGCACTTCTAAGAATAGATTGACATGTATAAATAAATTAATGAAAAATAAATCTAGATGGAAAAGGCCTACATTAGTTTCATGTCAGTGCAAAATCCTGATTGGTAATCCATCTTGGATAGCTATGCCTTGGTCCACTAAGTGGAAGTGAAGAACAAGGACTTGCAGATTGATGATTTGAAATAGTACCTAGCGTTAGCTAATCTTCCCTACACTAACCATGCCATGTTAATAGCAGGTTGACCTAGAAATGAGTTGGAACAATAAGTAGTAGCCACCTATTCCTTCTATGAAAAAAAGTTTGCAAATAGGAAAGATGTTCTACAAAAACTTCACATGGAAAACATAGAATTAGAAAAAATTAAGGCTTGCTACCATGGGAAAAAAGATGTAGCCTTGGACCTAGACAAGAAATTAACATATTATCATAAATTAAGAGAAAATGACAGAGCTTTTAAGAAGGAATGATGACATTTTGCAACATGATACATGAAAGAAAATAAGATGTTCCTATAGCTACCATGTTTGTGGGATGTACCAGTTCCTGCACACATTGGATCATCAGCCTAGATGATGCATTAACCACGAACAGAGGAGGAGAAGTTGTAGGCACTCCTAAATTGCTACAAATTCTAGAGGCCTAAAGATAAAGGGAAGTAGCCAATGGAAGAGCCACTACCTCTAGGAACTACATGAGCTTCCGCAATTTTGTGTTTCATCATGTTGTATCCATTTTTGTAAAATACCATTATGGCATGGAAGAGTTTATTTGTGTGTTTATTTAAGTTAGTCAATAATACCATACCTTCACAATATTTTATAAAGAAGTTTTTTCTCATTTTGTTTAACTCAAGGACAAATTTTCATTCAGTCATGCAGGTATGATGAGTCATGTTTTGTAGGGCTTGGATATTGGGTATTCAATATCAGAGTCACATTATCAAGTATCTGATATTAGGGCACAACCTCTAATGTTAGGGATTCGATATCACCTCTTCAATGCTAGCCTATAAATACCACACTTGAATGCATGGTTAGGAGTAATAGAAAGAAGTAGAAGTAGAGAATTTTTGTTAGTTTTCTTTTCTAGTGCATGCTCGCAGTGTGATGTTAAGTGATTTTATGACATCCTTATTTGAGTGTGATGTACTTGGATGCATTACATGTTCGACAATAAAGAACGAGATTACTTTCATAAATGTAGCATCCACTTAGCTTTATTATTGTTTTTTAATTACTTAAATGCTTACTATTTTCCTTAGTTAATGTTATCAATTATTGCTCTTTATTGTTTCTATCATTAAGCGAAATGAGTATGACGAGTCATGAGTGCTTAAGTATAACTACTTGGTAACCTAGTAGTGTTATCGTTTGGTATGCCTAGTAATGATACACTTGATAATACTAGCAATAGTTACGTGAAGTCCAAGGTGTGTATGGTGGGTTAGGAATGGAAACTCATCATAGGTAGACTAGTTTAGACTTTAGTTTTCATTGTTAATTAGCTTAAATAATTAATTTCTTCATTATCATTAGGAGTAGCATGAGGCCAAAACAAAGTCAATTACCATATGCCTCACTTTGGACTAAATCATACATGACAAAGCTACCATTAGTCCAAGTGGAAAGATAATGAACTATGATCAAGAGAAAAAGATCTAGATGCCACAATTAGTCCCATCTATGGAATTCGACTAGATCATGCGTGAATGCTTGTGATTCATATGGTTGGACATAGGAGTACCTTGCCACTCATCAATAGGAAAAAAAAGAAAAATTATTGGGGTAGAAGATGTTGTTGATTTAGACTTGGATGAAGATTATGAGTGTGACTTATGTTAATATGATGACATATAAGTAAGAATTAGGGGCTTATGATTTGAATCTTAAATTCATCAAGAAATATATGTCAAAGAGGTTATCTTATCCACAAGGTCATTATAGGTGGTCCTACCAACAACACCAATATTATCTAAGTGAGGCTTCTAATCAACATTAGGAGAAGTATCATTAGTAGTGGACTAACCGACAATCATAGGAGACATCATTGTCAAGACAGTATTATCCTTATAGGTAACAAAACCTATATGGATATTATGTTCAACAACCTATCTCTTTCAATGGTACATTTTCTCAAACACATTCCTCCCACTATTACTACCTACTAGAATACCATAGATTTATCACTTCTAAAGCTTAATCATATTTTTATACTCCTCATCCATCTTCAATGCTTTAGCAACCAATACACACTCCTCTTCTTCCAAAACTACCTCCACAAATGTAACATGAGATTCTAGCACAACCATAAAATAAATACTATAAGAGCTATTAACATGTAGATTGATGATAGTTGAAGCAGTTCTAAGCATGATTCTTGGAAACATCCTTCTTCAAGCCTCTTAGTCCACTTAAACCGATATAAAGATCAATGGTTATGAAACCCATGTTAATGCCAACAACCTTTAATTCCTTCATGACCCTTCTTTAAAATAAAATTTGAATGTAAAAACTATCATGCCAATCAATGTTCTAATAGATTAGATAAAAGTAGGTTTTTCTCCAAAGAAAAGAATTGATCCTACGAGTCTCTAATCCATCCAGTTTTTGATTATTGAAAATGTATCATGTAAAGCTGTATTAGACTTAGGTTCCAAAGTTAACTTGATTTCCTAAGAAATATATAGGATTTGAAACCTACCTCTACTTAAGAAATGAAACATTCAATTAGAGCTAGTTGATCTATCCATCATTATTTCATTGGAGTAGGTGAAGGACATGGTGACCATATCCAGTAAATTTCCTTGTAATCCATAGGAAAAATTACAAGGTGGTGTTTCTCATCATCATAGAAAGAGAATGGTTGAATATAACTGAAGCTAAGTTGGGAATTTAAATTCTTTCCTTGAAAATTTTGAAGAAAACTAAACATGGAGTAGTAGAAAAATAATGAGTTTCATTCATCACATACAATGATACAAAGTGCAACTACATCATGTATAAAGTGTAGACCATCAAATAGAGGAGCATGATAACATGTAGCTCATGTGAAGAAAATGTATGTTTGCAAATCTACTTATATGTAGTAATCACTAAACAAGAAGGCACCTAATGATTGATGGTAGATAATAGCTGCAATTTTACAATTTACATGTGATGAAAAGAAGTCCTCAATATTTCATCATTATCATTTTCCTAGTCTTATCCAACAAAATGGAGGTGGATATATGATTTTTTTACCATTCATGTTTATGAAGAGATAGATCTTTGTTTATTTACAATTTTTTAAAGATCATCTTCAAATTCTTTTCCCATGTCTTTTTTAGTCTTCCTTTTGGTGGCTTTCCTAGAACAATGATGTAGCCACCTTTCATATAGACTCATTATTTAATCTTCTTTACACATGCCCAAATTATCTAAGTTATCATTCATGTACCTTATTTGAAATAGATACCACTTCAAGTCTTACTCTAATGTTTATATTATTAAATTTATCTCTTCTAGTAACACTTAACATATAAAGGCATTTGCATTTTTACCATGCTAGTTTATTGTTTAGGTCTCTTTTGTATTATCCAAAATTGAACATCATATGAGATAGTATTCCTTATTATTGTCTTGAAAAATTTCCCTTTAGTTTTACTAGGATTATTTTATTACATAGAATACCACTATCTTTAAAATTTTCAAAAGTTCACTCATTGCATAAATATTTTATCCTCGTATTTATTAACACATACAAGAAGCATACATATTTTAAAAATAATGTTGCACTTTCATTTAATTTCACCATTGGACCCCAAATAAATACTAGAATTGTCTCCATTATACCTTAACCTAGTGGTAAGACTCTTTGATTTGGAAGCTTCAAGCTATGGATTTAATTTCTAATGAGTAGTGAGTAATCCCTATGCCCAACCACATAAATCACTAGCATTCACTAAGTGATCTAGTCAAATTCTATAGAATTTAGCTTTCTAAGTACACTTTTCCTAGGTAGTGAATCTCAAAGATGTATTGTTGTCTTCCTAGTTCCATTGGTGAGGTGCAATGGTATGGTTAAGTGTACTTAAGGCATATGATTTTTATCATCCTTATGTTTTTCATTTAAATTACCTAAGTGTCAAAAATAAAGTAATTAAATGCTTAATTAATATAATAACTAATTAATTCCTTAAATAATCCTAATATAAGTATTTGTTCTCACCTCCTATATGAATCCTAAACATGTTTGATGAAGCATCAAAGTGTCGCATTGTTGGGCCCCAATTGACATGGTGTTGCCCCATTGATGGAGCTCCATAATCAAGTCTATAGATATGCATCCATCCATTGTGTTAATAGCATGTCTTATCATAGTTGTAGTGGAGCTCTTGCAATTTTGGCATTTGAGAGTCAAAATATTTTTCTGAGTCCTTGCAGTAAGAGTCAAAAAGTGTACAAATCTTTATTCGAGCACTGATGTACCTAAGCATAACAATGTGAATGGTAATAAAGACAAGCCTTTTTCATAAATCTTGAAACACTTGGAACTAGATTAGTTATTTATTTATGCATTTAATGTTTTACATAATTAAATAATTAATTAGGCTAAACTAAACTAGATTAAGTAGTGATTAATTAAGCACATAAGTACATCCACTTTGAGCATATGCTTAGTGCTTGGTAATCTTAGTAACACATAATTTTTGGTAACCTAGTAGTGCTAAACATGTTTAGGATGTGTACAACAAGTGGGAATGAATGCTTATGTCAAAATTATTTAGGTATAGTTAGTTAGATTAAGTTAGTAATTGAATTACTTCCATTTCTTCAATTCTTTGTTTAAAGTACCCAAAACATAAAACATAAAAATAATAAAAATTATATGCCTTGATTACACTTAATTATACCTTTTCATATCACAAGTGTAATTAGAAAGATAATGAATGACTATTAGGGCAAGTTCACGTCTTAGAGACTAATGTATTGGAAGACATAGAATGCACAAAATTTGACTAGATCATGCGTGAATGTTTAATGATTCATATGGTTAAGTATAGGGGTAATTTTTACTTATCATTTCCATCATTGCTGGGGATTCTTTTTGTTTGAGATGTGCACTATCTAGTTATAGTAAAAATCATCAATGTCATTGGATGAACCCTAAGGTCAAAACCATTCTACAAATATAATAATTTAAGCACACTTGTAACTTATTTTTATTGCAAAATGTCTTCTTCTCACAAGTGTAATGATATTAAATTACCAGTGCCTCAAGAATGCAAGGTGGTATATACTCATCCATATGAGTATGTGCTTGACTTTACCTTCATCATGCACCAAGATAAACTATTGTGATGGTGAGATATGGAGGGCAACATTGTAATGGCTCCTGATTGATCTGTGCCAAGGATGTTGCTCCAAACTCATAGGAGGTTGGACATCTAGGATCTTTAAGAAGAGTACTTTGTGAATGACTATGATTACTAGGACTATCATCCCATTGAAATACCATGTAGGAGAGATTGATACTATAAGAAGCACCACGAGGCTATGAAGGGAAAACGATTCACTAATCCCTTGTTCCTACACAAAAAGAAAACAACAATGAGGATCCTCCCTTTGGGGGTTCTCAATATGAAGATTTTTCACCCTTTAATATTGGTGATGGGGGCTTGAACCTAAAGCTATAGTACACTATCAACAATCTAGATTCAAGCAAAAGTGGGAGTCTAAATAAGGGCTCAGAAAAGCATTAAGATGATAAGAAAGCTAATGAACATGACCATGAAAAGCTTAGAGAAGATGGTAGACACCATGGTGGTGGAAATCCTCATCCTTCTTCATCATCTTCATTTGCATATTCTTCTTTCTATTCTAGTTTCGATAGATGTCACTAAAAGGACAACCATGATGAAGGTGAGCAGTGGGACAATAATGATAACTAGGCTACAATGAATACAGGGGTAGTAGAGGACATCATAGGCATCATCAAAATAATGATGATGATGAGCCTTTATTGATAACTTGAAGTATGTTGAATATCGTAGAGGTAGTAAAAGTTCCAACAAGGCATGTGAAAGTTAGTCAGATCAAGTGACTTGACATGAACAATATCCCTAGATTTGAGAAAGGATATAACTTTGATTCATAAAAACATCTTTAAGCCTTTAACGATGCTTGCACTTTACAAAATATTGAAAATGATTGACAAAAATTAAAGTAATCTTCTAGGGTAGTCATCAAGGAAGTAGAAAGCTTGTATCAGTTCTTAGAGCTAGAATGCATTTGTAGATGAAGTACAATGCTAGAGTCGTTCAATGATAAATATCAGATGTACTCTTGAGTGTCTAATCTGAGAAGGTAGATCTAAGGATGGAATCAAGGAACACATGAACCCTTGGATGTTGCCATAGGTAGATACTATTCTCTCATACACTAACGCCCTAGCCATGGTTATTCTCAGTGAGAACAACTTCACCACATCATAGATGGACTAAAATCAGAAACAAGAAGAAATCTTGGGATTTATGCCCAAGGAAGACTATCAGAATTTGGAGCCCATCAAATTCAAAGGTTGATAGAGTAGGTAGAAAAATAAGTAGGAGAGCTAAGAAAATGGGAAAGTGCTAAGGAATATAACAAGGATCCTTCCATTAGAAAAAGGAAGGTCCAATTTTGTGACAATGAGCAGGAATCATCACTTGATGAGGTGGTGAACAAAAAGACCTTGCTTATTCAAAAATATATTTGAAATTTTGACCAAGGTAGATAAAATGTGAGATTCATTGGATGAAAAATTTCAAGTTGCTTTAAAGATCGTAGAAGAATCAAGAGAGTAGAGTAGTGATCGTAATTGTAGGAGGTAGAAAAAAGCTAAACGTGCCTACCAAAGGGGTAAGGGCAAAGCTATTGTAGTAGAAGAAGTTGTAAAGATAGAATCAAATAATAATGATGGGTGTGACATATTCCAATATGAACATCCTAAGGGGGTTGTCCTATTGTTTCATACTTGCAAAAGTCTAGGATGTATGCACTAAATACTAGACTGGTAAGAAGGTAAGCACTCAAAAGATTATCTTATTCTCAAGGTAATCCAAGGTAGTTCCACCAACAACAACAAGCTTATTATCCAAGTGGAGCTCCACAATAATCATATGAGCAATACTAGTAGTGGATACTATGTTTAGCAACTAATGTCTTTGCATGACTCTTCTAGTCATGCTTCTTTTCAACATTACCACTACCCTCTAGAGTATCACAGAAGTCATTCTCCATCTATTAGAGGGGAAACCTCATATTCTCATTACCCTTCTCATCCTTTAGCACATGCTCCTCCACCCTTCACCCAATTACCTCATGCCATCATAACCACAACAACATAACGCTACTAAGGTTGTTAACCTACAATCAACTTTCTAGCCAAATGGTTCAAAACCTAGATCCCAAAAATGACCATTCTTGCAACCCAATAGTCCTTCAAATTCCTCACAGAGTAATGTGACTAGTCACCCTATCTCTCCATCATCCTCTACATCAAATCCTTTTTAGAAACCTTCAAACCAAATCCCTCCTAAGATCTACACTATCATGTTAACCCATGTTGTATATGATTGGATAAAGGCTGGCAACCTTTCTAGAAAAAGATCTAACTCTACAAGTCTCCTCATCTACTTACAGATCATTGGACATGAGCCATGCAAGGCTCTTATTAATTAAATTTTCACTGTCAATATCAAGAAGAAGAGAGTTCCATGACCTACAAAGCATGGAATGTGGTGCCTCTCAAGAATAGAAATATCCATCTATAATTGGTAGACTAGTTAATTAATATTCCTTTGGGACTTATGAAAGACATTGTGATCACTATTTATGGATGGTCCTATACAAATTGCATCTGAATCCCCATACAAATTGCTAAACTTGACCTCCAAAATCCAACGGCTAGCCAACCTAAGACAAGTCAAGGAGATGACACCTTTCCAGTACCACGAGGTAGCCACCTTAGCCATTGTGATGGCAAGGGGAGCGAGCAACAGAGGCAACCACCACAAACACAATCTAGAGAGGATAGTAGGGTTGATCTTAACATTAGTCTAGTCGATGTAACTGTGTAAAATTTTCCAGGCCCTCCAGATGTTTTTGAAAACATGAGACCCTGGAAGAATGATAGTGATGGGGAAAAAGATCCAATTGACAAAATGGATACCTTTCTAGACAGTCTTGTTTTTAGAAAATGCTTGATGAAGCCTTAATTGGAGGAGGATCCCAATGATGTATGAGGCATCTAAATGTTGAACCAACCACTTAGCNTCCCAATGATGTTTGAGGCATCTAAATGTTGAACCAACCACTTAGCTACCAGGGTAATTCCCTGCTTATAGGAGTTCAAAAGACCTAAGCCACCTTTATTCTTGGGGAGAGTAACAATATTCCAAGTGACTCGATGAAATCCTTTCTGAGAATCTTTGGAGGACCACATAAAGTCACGAAATAACTATTCAAGNCTGAGAATCTTTGGAGGACCACATAAAGTCACGAAATAACTATTCAACCTTCTAGTAGGCAGCTTGAGAGGGGGCCCAGCATGAAGAGTAATACACATGGGTGGACGCACATATGGACTTACAAACAAGGTATTTACCCGCAAGTGTGAGGGGTTTAGTCTTCCATTTATCAAGTTTCTTTTGAATCCGAAAAATGACCTGCTCCCAGAGAGCAGAGGTTGAACCTCTAAAACGAAAAGGGATTCATTCTAAAAATTTTTCCATGAAAAGAGAGTAGAGGTTGAACCTATAAATTATTATTTTACTATTATTTAGATGTGACCCATTCTAAAAAGTTTTCCATGAAAAGGTACTCCAATATCATTATACTTGTAACTAGACAATAAGATATTGCCCTAACGGTAATTGGTCGGGGTAAATATTTAAAAAAATGAAAAAATGTACATGAAAAAGAATGATTTGATTATTATTTTAAAAATTTTATTAACATTACACCAGATGTGGTGATTTCGTTATTTTAGTATAGGATTTTTGCTAGTTTTGTTTATCACCAGTAATATAATGCTCTCTCTTATCGATGAACACAAACCCCTAACGACGTTAACCATAACGCTATGATTTTACCAAAATATTTGTTCAATTATATTATCTCAACTATGTGTGTATCTATATTATGTATATTCTATACATGCCATGGAAGGTTGAAGGGGGGTGTCTCCTCAAATTGAAAAGTGGCATTATGGATTCGGTAACAGAGACGTTGATGAAGTGGGGTTGGAAGGAATTTGGATTGGAAGGTAGAGTTGATGGGGAGGGACAGGTTAGCGGACTCTAGAACCAGCAGTCATGGTGAGGACTTGGGGGATAGGATAGGGATGCGAGTGAGGCACCAGCCCTGCGAGAGTGCAAAGTTGCACTCAGTGACCTCTGAATGGACTTGTATGATTTTTCCAGATGCTATGACGAAGAAGGCGACGAAGGTGAACAAGTTCTTGGCCATGCTCATGTTCATGTCATCAACGAACATCTCACCATAGGTGCGGGCGTTAGAGTCAATGTGCCAAAGTCATCGTTTGAAAGGAGGATATTGATTATCACTTATGGAGATCACAATGCCAGAACCCTCCCCTCTTTCCAAATCAAGTTCCTTACCACTAGGCTAACACCTGGTTGTCTAAGTTCAGGTTGTATGGTTAACTGTGACTAAGGTATATGATTTGATTATATTATTATCAAAATATTAAAATATAAATCTAGTTATTCTAACTATGAGAAATAAATTTAATCTAGCCTAAGCATAAAGTATTCGTTCCTGAATTTCCGCATGCATCTTGAATATGTACTAATTTTGCTATGTTATTAAGTGTTTCACTATTGGGCTTACCAAGTGATCCACTACTGAGTTTCCAAAATGTTAGTACATTTATGCTTGAAAATTGGTTGTATTCATGTGAATTTACTAAGTGTGATGAAATAAAATATTTAACTAATTGCATAAAAAGTGAAGGAATAATTAAAATAAATTGTAGTAAAGTAAATTAAAGTGCTAGGCCAAGTGTTGTAATGAATAGAACAAATCTTGATTTCAATTCCATCATGCAAGTGTGTTCAGGTACAATAGGCACTTGAATGAAACTCTGTACAACCTATTCAATTCATACTATAGGAACCTGGAGGGAAAATATTCTAACTTTCATGAGAGAAAAATCTAGTTATATAATGACCAAAAGATGTCATAAATGCAATGAATTCATGCATTTATATGGTCATTTGTTAGGCTTATGTCAATGCTAATGAGTTGGTGAAGCTAAGACTATGTCGATGTTGATGCATTGACACAACTCCATTACTCAATCTTCATCTATTATCAAGTTCTAACAAGGTTGAATATGGGCAAGGAAGAAGAGGATAAGACAAATGATTTGGTGGAGATAACTAAAGAGGTCAAAACAAAAATGGAGATAGAGATGGTCATTGTGATAAAGACAGAGATAAGGATTGTGGGCACAAAAATGGTAGAAGGCATAACAAATAATAGAGAAGGGGTCATGGTCATGACAAAAACTATGATGAATGTGATGATTATGATGAACCCCTACTAGCAACAAGAATATCATAAATATAAGAGGGGCTATTTACATTTCCATCAGGCTTCAAAGGGACAATTACATTAAGCAACTTAACGTGAACAACAATTTCAAGTTTAAAGAAGGCTACAATGTAGACCCGCAACATCATTTGCAAGTCTTCTATGATGTATATGCCTTCTAAAACATAGAAAATGATTCACAAAAGCTCAAATTATTCTTAAGAACAGTCATAAAGGAAGTGTAGAGTTGATACAAGTATTTGAAAATAGAATCCATTAGAACATGGAGCATAATGTTAGAATTATTCAATGATGAATATCAGACATATTCCATAGTATCTAACTTGAAAAACATATCTAAGGTGGAAATAGGAAAACCATGAGTCCCTTGATGCATCCTTAGGTAGGTATTATTCATTGTTGCACTCAAATGGAGTAGTTGAGACACATTCTAGATGGGCTAAGAAACAAAAGAAAAGAAACTCTTAAGGTCTACACCCAAGGAAAACTTTCTAAGATGAGAGTCCATTGGATCCAAAGGTTGATAGACTAGGTGGCTAATGAGGAAAGAGAGTTAAAGAAGAGAGAAAGTGTAGAAGAGTTTAACAAAGATCCTACTCTTCAGATAAAGGATGCACATACTTGCAACATAATGGAAGGTGTAGATCCAAGGGAAAAGGTAATGTGACATAAGTCTTTGCTAATATAAAAATCTATTTCAAACATTGTAGTGAAGGATGAGAAAATGTGCGATTTAGTGAACAAAAAGTGTATAACTTCATTTAAAATAGAAGAGGAGAGAAAAGAGCATGTAGTAGTAAAAGAAAGAGAGGAGAAAAGGAATAAACACACAAAACAAGACATATATAGGTGATGATTCATGTTTTGTAGGGCTTCGATATCAAGGCACAACCTCTGATGTCGGGGATTTGATATCACCTCTTCCATGTTGGCCTATAAATACCACACTTTGGTGCATGATTAGGAGTAGTAGAAAGAAGTAGAAGTAGAGAATTTTTGTTAGTTTGTTTTCCAATGCATGCCCATAGTATGATGTTAAGTGATTGTATGACATCCTTCTTCGAGTGTGACATACTTGGACATCTTATGTGTTCATCAACAAAAATTGAGATCACTTCCATCATTGCAACATCCACTTAACTTTATTACTATTTTTAGTTACTTAAATGCTTACTATTTTCCTTAGTTAGTGTTATCAATTATTTCTCTTTATTATTTCTTTCATTAAGTGGAATGAGTATGACTAATCACGAGCATTATTTTCCTTGAATGGTGCTTAGCCATGATCTTCCCATTATGATTGGGAAGTCCCCCATACCATTGTTTACCTGAATCACTAGGAAGTCAACTGGGTATGACCATCCATAAACAGTGGTAAGAATGTCTTCCACCAGTCCCAATGGGATAGTGATGGACTTGTCGGCCAACTCTAGATGGATGTTGCTCTTTTTCAATGGAGGAAGGTTCTAGGACTTATACATTTCTTGAGAAATCAAGTTGACATTGGAACCTAAATTTAAAAGAGCCTTGCATGATGCATTTCTAGCGATTTGTAAGTATATCAAAGGACTCCCAAGATTAGAGAATTTCCTGGGAAGGTGGCCAGCTTTGATCCAATCGGTGACGACAGGTGTTAGCATGATCGTATGGGTTGAGTGTGCTAATTGGGTTGAAGGGGAATCCAAATTTTTGATTGATACTGAGGCATCTAAGGAATTAGCCGGTTGTGATTGCAAGGGCTTGGTTGGACTATTGGTTCTAAAGAAAGGTCTTTCCTTCATGTGGTTGTTCAAACCAATAGTAGGTTGAGAGTTAACGGGCCTTGTGGCGTTACATTGTTGCGACTAGGTAGGCATTTTACCCTACATAGCTGAAGCAGGTGGTAGTGGAGCTATTAGTGGAAGAGATGTAGCTGGATGAGCAAAATGATATGCTTGCAAAATATTTCCGCTAGAAGAGGGAGTCCCATAATGCTCGTGGGCTTGGTAGTGAGGTTGAGGAGTGATGTGAATAGTAGAGTCACGAGGGGAGATTGGCTGTTGCACGTAATATCCATACGAGTTAGATTGCCAGTAAGTATATTGTTACCTTGGTGCTGGCATTCCCCATGATTGTGGGTGCTACACTATTGATATTGGTTAATCGGTTGCGGTGGAGTTCCACTTGGATAATACATTAAGGGTTGGTGAAACTGTCTTGGGTTACCTTGGGGGTAAGGTAACCTTTGGGGTGCTATCCATTTGTTCAATCGTGGGTTGAGTGGATACACCCCAGACTCTTGCAGATGTAAGATTATAGGGAAACATCCCTTAGGATAGTCATATTAACATATTTCACATCCNGTTCAACTTCTCTCTTTTTTCTTTTTTCACGATCACTACCTTGCTCTCTAGAATCCTCTACTATTTTAAGAATAGTTTGAAATATATTTTCTAGGGAATCCCACATTTGGTCTACCTTTGCTGAAAATTTTGATGTCATCTTTTGGATAGGCAAAGTTTTCCTTTTCACCATCTCTTTGAGGGGTGACTCTTCTTCATCCTTACAAAATCTTACTCCCCTCTTCCAGAGGGAAGGATCTCACTTATACTCTTCTGCACTTTCTCTCTTTTGTAGTTCACCTTCTTCCTTAGCAACTTGCTCCAATAGTCTTTGAATTTGATGGGACCTAAGCTCAAATAGTCTCCCTTGGGCATAAGTCCCAAGGGTTCTTTTTGTTTCTTGCCTAAGCCCATCCACGAGATGGCGTAGTTAATCCCTATACGAATAACCATGGCTAGGACAACGATGTAACAGTGCATAGTATTAGCCCATGGCAGCATCCAAGGGTTCATGTCCTCCTTGTTTCCAACCTTGGATTTGCTTTCGCAAGTTAGACACTCAGGAGTACGTTTGGTACTTGTCATTAATAGTTCTAACATAGTACTCCACCTATGAATGGATTCTAGTTCTAAAGACTAGTACCAGCTTTTTGCTTCTTTAACTAATATCCATGGGAATAACTTATGTTTTTTCCATTCGTTCTCTATATTCTGTAAGACACAAGCATCATGGAATGCTTGTAAATGATTCTGAGGATCAGTGTTGTATCCCCTTTCAAATCATGGGATGGTGTTCATATCTAATCTCTTGATCCTACTATCTTTTTGGTCCCTTGTTGGAATTCTAATAGCCTCAGTTATGTCCAAAATACTTCAAGTTATTATTAGGGGTTCATCATGATCATCTCGTCCATGGTGTCTATGATGCCTACGTTGTTCCCTACTCTCCCTTCTTCTATGTTGTGACTCTCTAGAGTGCCCTTGTTCCCTTTCTTGGCTATTTCTTCTATGACTTCCACTTTGCCTACCTTTATTTCCATGATCTTTTTCCTTATGATTGTGTCTCAATACTAAAGGAGAGGATGAAGGAGATGATGAAGGTGAAGAAGGAAAACTATCACCATGACGGTGTCTGTTACCTTCTCTTCTAAGGTCTTGGCCCCAATCGTGATTGCGATCAGAATCTCCATCTTTATCATGAGTTCGTGTCTATTTTTCAGATCCTTTCTGCCCATGGGTATTAGAACTTGGGTTATGAATAGTGGAATGAAGGTTCTAATACACAACCCCTTGGCCAAACTCAAGGGGAGGAACATCGTTATGTGGGCAACTACCTGAGGTAGGTTCACCACCCTCATTTTCACTTAAGACATGTGGGGCATCTTGGGACCACTTACCCTTCAAAGATTTATGATGTCTCTCCTATTGCAAGTCTCTTTAATGTTGTGCCTCTGTGGGATAGTGTTTTCTCGAGTCATGGTCTTGCACAATGTATTTTGCATGTAAGTGTGGCATGCGAATTCGTGTGAGAGCATGAAGAAACATGATTGGGACTGAATGATCAGGAGGTAACATTATGTTACCTTCTAAGTCTCACCAATGTAGTTGTTTGTCTTAATGGAGGATAAAGGTGAAGTTTGATATATACTCATTGGGATGAATATATACCACTTGAACTTGTTGAGAGGCTGGTGGATCAATGTCATGTGTATTACGACGCCAACTATTTTCTATTTTAGACCTAGGTGGTTAGGCGCTTTTGTATGAAGAAGGAGACATACTTGTCTATTCAATGTTCAATGTATTCTTGTTTATTATTTTCTCAACCAACCCTAAGGGTTCATTCCAATGATGTGAATGATTTCCTATGTTTTAGTAAGCGCACAAACAACTAAGTCCCTGAAAATGGTGCCAATGATGAGCGATGAGGTACCCCTACACTCAACCATACAAATATGAGCATTTCACACACGATCCAGTCGAATTCCAAGAACTAAGTGCTTATGCACCCTTGTGGAACAAGGATGGGTTGGTTGATCATTATCTTCCCAAGCTTACCTGTATGTCACGATTGTATTGTTAAGTAAGCTTGAGGCATATGATTTTTATATGTTTTATGTTTTTATGTCTTGTACTAATAAGGGAGAAGAGAGATAACTAAGCAACTAATTTAAGTTAACTACTAAATACCCAGGCTTTAACTAATCCTAACACTAGTATCCATTTTCACTTGTTGTACACATCCTAAACTAGTGCAACACTACTAGGATTACCAAACGCTAATTGTTATTGGGTTACCAAGTGTTACACGCATGCTTGAAGTGATCATACTGGGTGTAATTTAACAATTTGTTGAATTGATCAAAATGAATTGCTATGCTAATAACAAAAATGTAAAGTGCAAAAAATAAAATAAATGCATAAGAAAATAAAATAAAATAAATATGTAAGAAAAAAAATCTCAAGTGCTGCAAAGATGAATCAAAGAGCTTGTCTTTATTACTGTATATAAGATGTGCTCACATACACAATGATCGAATAAAGATCTATCCACACTTCAACCTCCTGCTATGGGCACTTGGAAAATACTCTAACCTTCAAACAAACTACATGAGTTTCGCTACTTGACTACTACAAGACTTCTTTTCAATTGTGTGCTTGGGCACTGTATTTATAGACTTAGAAGAAACTACTCTAATAATTAGAGTAACCACTCTAATAATTAGAATAAACTACTAGAGTAACCGCTCTCATCAATACTATTCTCTATTGAATAGATGCCTAGGCCATGATTTCTCTCAAGAAGAGCAACTTCTCCACATTTTAGATGGACTTCATAGTCAAACAAGAGAGATCCTTGGGATGTATGCTCAAGGTCAATTATATGAACTAGAAATCCATTAGATGTAAAAGCTAATCGAGTGTGTGGCAAAAGAAGAAGGAGAGCTATGTAAATGGGAGAATGTTGAGAAATATCATTGGGACCCAACTCTTCAAAAGAACAAGATCCACATCTATGATAAGGAAAAAGAGGTAGCTCTAGATGAGGTGATTTCACAACAAAACTTGCTAATACAAAAGTCTATCGCTAAGCTTGAAGCAAGGTTAGATAAGATGTTGAAATGGATAAATGAGAAAGTTACAACTTGTGTAGAAACCATAGACAAGAGAGTAATACAAAATGAACCAAGTAATCACAAAAAAAAGAAGGAAAAAGAACCACGAAATAGCTAGGAACACTTATTGGCAAAAGGAAAATGGCTATAGAAGAAGAGGCTATAGAATCAACCATCGAAGAAGATGATGGATGTGACATCTGCATATATGATCATCTAAAGGGCTATTGCCCAGTAATGTACATCTACATGAGTATTGGACTTTTGCATTAAATCCCAAGTTTGTACAAAGGAAAATGCCTAGGAAATTACCTTTCTCACAAGATAATTATAGATAGTCCTACAACCAAATGTACCATCCTGGTGGGACTTCTTACCAGCCTTAACACTATCATTAATTGCAGTGATGAAACCCACAATTGTGGGGGAGTCCATCATCAAACCAACCCTACCATTATGACTAGCCAAACCCATATGAATATTATGTTTAACAACATGTTTCCCCAACTAGTTCTACTTCCTCTACTTCAAATTGCTACTACCACTCTCCCAAATATTATCAACCTGCAACATCTTCTGAAGGATCATTACCTCACACCTCTCACCCTCCATCATATCGTCAATATTCTCATACTCCTCTTCATCACATGTCACATCCAGTAACATAACACCACAACATCAACACAAGGATGTCACTTGTGCTACAAACATTCATAGATATGATAATGATAGTAGGTTCCCCTCCACAATCTTGAAAATGCCCTTTCTTTAGGATGGCTCCCACATGTAAGTGCAACGCTCAGAGACCTACTAACTTATCCAAACCAACACAATGCTAATCAAGTGCAACACCCTTCCTTTCAAAACCAATGTTCTCTGATCCTATGCAAAGGCCAACATTTGTTGTTACTCCAAAACCTACCAGAAACAATGAACCTAGAATCATGAAGAAACAAAAAATTCCATGCATAACTAATTGTGATAAAGGGTGTAGTCATGTGTTAGACATCCACAAAGTTCACACAACTCATACTCTGACCTACTATACATTTAACAACCAAGTGTATGATCAATCAGCATTTGTGTTGACCGCAACATTGGGTACATGATGTCAAGGCTGGGATGTCATGTGCACAATCTTGGGGCCTAGATCTGATGTCAAATGTTTGACATTGGGTTATACTCCCTAAGTCTATAAATACCACGCTTGGGCTCTAGTTTACAGAAGTAATTCATTAGTCAGGTTTTAGTTTTCAAGCAAGGTAGCAAAGATCTTGCTATTTCTTCTTCTTAAAGTTAGAATATTTTTTGAGTGCCCACAAAAGGAGTCTAAAGTATGTATGGTTGTTTGTTTGAACACTAATCTACCTAAGCAAAATAGTGTGATGGGAATAAAATGAACTATTTTGGCAATCCTTGCAACATGAAGAATAGCTTAATATTTTCTTTATTGAATTTTACTCTCTTTCTCTTTACTTTAATGCATTTCATTAAGCAATATATTTTCAACAATTAATGAACATGAGCACGACCACTTCAAGCATTCATATAGTAGTGAGTAACCAAAAAACCCTTAATGTTTGGTAGCCCAATAGTGCTATATGTGTTTAGGAAAGTGGGATGGCTACTTGTGTTAGGCTAGCTAGGCGATAGACATTACTTTCAATCTACTCTACCCTTTATTCTTGTTGTAGGTGATTACATCCATAAAACATAAACGATAAAAATTCATATGCCTCAATTACACTAAAACCATACCATTGAGCCTCACAAGTGTAGTTGGGAAGACCATGAATGTTCTCAACATCGTTTCACTTCCTAGAGGAACTAGTATATGAGATAACTATAGGTTTATGGAATTTGACCAGATCGCGCATAATGCCTTAGTGATTCATATGGTTGGGTGTAGGGGTACCTCATTGCTCATCATTGGTGCCATTTTCGGGGGATCCTTTTGTTATTTTGTGGGCTATCTAGGATTTAGTGAAAGTATTTAAATCGTTGGAATGAACGTGAGAGTCATATCTTATGTTACAATTACTACATAAAATTCTCAGGGCACATTGTGATTTTTGTTTCACTAATCAATAATTTCTTCTTCTCACAGGAGTGCTTCTCTGTCCAAGACTAATAACGCTTGTCCATAAAAGCCTCAATAGCACCAAATTACATATACTCATCCTGATGAGTATGTGCCAAACTTCAACTCCATCTTACACTAGGATGAATAGTTGTCGTGGTGTGACATGGAGGGCAACATTATGTTGTTGCTCAATCGTGATGCTCTTGTAATGCTCTATCAAATGCTTTCATAATGTGATCTTTAAGACTACCATGGAGAATATATTGTGGAAGATGTTGATACTAGAGATTATCAGCCCACCAAAGCACAACACTTATAAGATTGATAGCTAGAGTAGCACTATGAACATTTGAAGGGAAAAGGACTTAATGATTCTCCATTCATATTGTACCAACAAGATAGTGGGGAACTTCCACTTAATGATGCTCCTCTCTTTAATTTTGATGATGAAGGTCAAAACTAGAATCTACACTCCACAATTCAGAATCCTAATTTTGGTAACAAGGGATCCAACAACAAATCAAGATCCAGAGATGCAAGTCAAGATAGGGATGTAGGCAAGTACGATTATGATAATGGTCATGATCACTAAAGAGGTAGTAGCAGCCACTGTGATGGTGTTGGTTCTCCTTCATCTTTCCCTTCATCATCATCTTCTTCTTCTAGCTCTAACCATGACGAAAAAAGGTGAGATAATGATGGAGGTAATTGAAATGAGTGCAATGATCAACGGGACCATAATAACCAAAGGGACCTTTCAGACAAGCAAGATCAAGGACATAGATGTTCAAGAGAAGAACATCACCATGAATGAAGGGGTAGCAGAGGGCATCATAGGCACCATGATCAAGGCCTTGATGAACCCCTATTTGCTACCTAAAGTATTCTTAACATCATAGAGGTAGTTAGAATTCCTACAAGACATGTGAGAAACAATCAGACATGAACAATATTCCTCAATTTGAAGGAGGATATAACTCTAATCTACAAAAACATCTTCAAGCTTTCCAAGATGCATGTACCTTACAAAACATAGAGAACGAATGGCAAAAATTAAAGTTGTTTCTTAGGATGTTCATTAAATAAGCAAAGAACTGGTACTGATCCTTAGCATCAAAATCTATTAGATGATGGAGTACCATGCTTGAGATGCTCAATGATAAATATCATATGTACTCCTAGGTGTCCAACTTAAGGAAGCAAATTCAAGGGTGGAAACAAGCAACACACAAACCCTTGAATGTTTCCATTGGCTGATACTATGCCTTGATGCACAAATGCCCTGGCCATGGTTTTTCTCAATTAGCTCAAATCCACCACATTGTAGATAGGCTTTGTAATGAAACAAGAAAAACCCTTGATATCTATGGCTAAGGACACTTGTTAGAACTAATTTCCCATAAAGTACAAAGGTTAATAGAGTAGCTTGCCAAAGAGAAGGGAAAACTTAGAAAAAGAGAAAGTGCAAAGGAGTATAACCATGATCCTTTCATCCACAAGCAGGAGGTTCGATTTTGTGACAACAAGGATGAATCTGTATTTAATGAGGGCATGCATAAAAAATCCTTTCCACTTCAACAATTCCAATTTGATTTATGGCCAAGGTTGATCAGTTAAGAGATTCCATGGATAGTAGATTTCAAGTTTTCCTCAAAATTATTGAAGAGTCCCAAGAACAAGGTAGTGATTGTGAGTGCAAGAGGCACAAAAAAAGCTAAACGTGCATATTACAAAGGTAAGGGAAAATTTTCTATAAGAGAAGAGGTTGCAAATAGCAAATCAAATGATGATCATGGATGTGATGTCTACCAGTACGAACATCCCAAGGGATGTTGCCATGTTATGTCACATCTTTAGAAGTCTAGGTTGTATGCCTTATATCCATGACTTACATAAGGGCAAACATCTGGAAGGTTACCTTATCCTCAAGGTAATCTATAGCAATTCTGCTAGCAATAACCATATTATCCAAGCGAATTTCCACTGCAACCATACAAATAGTACCAACAATGAAAGAAACCACAATCATGGGCACTTGCACCACCAATGTAACAATACCCTTACTGGTATCCTGATCCATATGGTTGCCATGTTTAGCAACCCATGTCTCCATGTGACTCTTCTAGTCATGTTTCTCAGTTACAACCTTACTACCACACTTCTGACTATTATTGAATTCCATATCTACATGAAAGAAGGGATGTTGCCTCCTATCCTTATCCTCCTCTTATCCTTGCACACACTCCTCCTCTAGTTGCACAACTACCACCTACTCCACCAATGCAGGGTGAACTGCCCACTTAACTACAACAATGCAATGCTATCAGAGTTGTTAATTTATAACCCAATCATTAATCAAATGTATCAAATTCCTGATCAAAGAAAAGACATTTCTTCCAACATGATAGTCCACCTAAGTCTTCACCTACACCTGTAGTTGACAACCCTGCTCCTGCCTCTTCCTCCATATCCAATTCCTTTGGGCCTTCTTCAAACCAAACTCTACCAAAGATCCATATCATAATGATTACTCACATTATGTTTGATTGGATACATGTAGGAAACCTTCCTAGGAAATTAGCTGATCCTAGAACTCCTCTAATTTATTTGCAAATTGCTAGGAACGAACCATGCAAGGCTCTTCTTGATTCAAATTTTGATGTTAATTTGAGTTTTCATGAGATGTACACTACTTGGAACCTGCCTCCTCTTAAGAAGAGTAACATCAGCTTAGAATTGGTAGACTAGTTCATCACTGTTCCATTGGAACTAGTAGAAGACATTATGACTACTGTCTATGGGTGGTCTTATCCTACTGACTTCCTAGTATTCAAAGTGGAGAATTGCAAAGGGGACTTTCCAATCATCATGGGAAGAGCATGGTTGAGCACTCTAGATGCAAGAATGTGCATCAAAGATCTTTCCATGGAAATCTCTAAAGAAAATACATTTGGAAAGATTGAGAAGAAGAGAGTTCCATGCATCATGTATAGCGATAGCAGATGTAATTGTGTGCAGAAACTTGGGACCATCAAGTAAGCATCCATCTATGCATGCAAATAATGTGCATAAGAAATAGAAATTTAGAGGTGTCTGTACATAGTAGTCACAAAATAGGAGGACACCCAATGGCTAAGCATTGATTCAGAGAGCAACACATTTTGCATGGAACCAATTGAGAGCTTAGCATGTGATTATGTCATGAGCATGGATGAACTTGAACAAGTTCATCACCAACTCTTTGATGATACCTATTGGGAAGCATTGGAAATTCCTAAGAACTTCAAGCAACAACCCCTTGAACTAAAAATGCTATGATTTGGAATGGAATATGTATTTTTGAAAAATAAGAAGCTAGTTATAATCAATGCAAGACTTGCTCCAAAATAGGAAAAGATGATGTTAAAGGTAGTTGAAAGATGGTTAGTAACTTTTGCTTGGTCATATCTTGAATTCATAAGGATTGATCCCAAGATATGCCAGCATCACATTTACACTAACCTAGCCATGAAGCCTAAATAGCCAAAAAGGCAATTGAACCCCAAATTGAAGCAAATTATCAAGGAGGAAATTAAACAACTCCTCAAGGTAGGGTTCATCTATCCCATTGCTGATAGCAAGTGGGTTAGTCAACTTGTAATTGTACCAAAGAAAGGTGCTAAGTGGCAGGTAAGCATCGCTTTCAGGTTACTAAATATGGCAACATTCAAGCATCACTTTCCATTACCATTTGTTGACTAGGTTCTCAACACAATATCAAGGCATTGCTACTATAGCTTCCTAGATGGTTATAGTGGCTATAATCAAATTCAAATTGCACCAGAGGACCAAGCAAAGACTATTCACAAGTCCCTAGGAGACTTTTGCATATCGTAAGATGTCATTTAGTTTATGCAATTCCCCTACCACATTTCAACACTTAGTCTTGATAATCTTTCAATAGCAGATCGGTAGTGGTGTAGAAGTCTTCATGGATGACTCCTCCACCTATAGAACTACATTTGAGCAAGTGTTGGACCATCTTGAGCAAGTGCTAAAATGAAGTGTTGAAACTAACTTATGGCTCAATTGGTAGAAAGGTCCCCTCATGGTCCAGGAGGGCATTGTATTGGGGAACAAAATATCACAAGTAGGAATTAAGGTGGACCCTAAAAAAATAAGGGTCATCCAAGGAATAATCCATTAGCTAAAAATAGTTAAATATGTTTAGTCATTCCTTAGACACACTAGCAACTACTATGATTCATAGATAATTTCTCAAAGATCACAAACCATTAGTTGAACTAACAAGGAAAGATGCTCCTTTTATCATGAACCCAGAATGTGAATAAGCATTCCAAAAATTGATAGAAAAGCTTGTGGAAACTCTAATTCCACAAGCACCTAACTGGTCTAGATCATTAAATATCATGATAGATGCATCAAATTATCCTTTTGGAGCTATGTTAATGTAGTTAGATAACAAGAAACATCCATACTACATCCACTACACTAGTCAAAGCATTGTGGGTACACAATTGAACTACACCATTACAAAAAAAGAATTAATGGTAGTGGTGTTTGCTTTAGAGAAGTTCAGGCACTATCTACTTAGATACAAGGTGTTTGTGCACATAGACCATAATGTCATCCACTTCCTAATGAACAAGTCAACGGTGAGCCCCCATGTCATATGGTGGCTGGTGATCTTGCAAGAGTTCGATCTTATAATGGTAGATCAAAAGGGAATTGAGAATGTAGTCATTGATCACTTGTCTTGGTTGCAATGGGATGACAAAAACAAAGAAAGCCCATTATCCAATACATTTCCTCATGAACTCCTCTTTATTGGAGAAATAACTGAAAAAATGTCCAATAAGCCAAAATGGTATGATAATATTTTCACCTATCTTCTCACTTAGGAGATGCCACAAGGCTTGGACCACCGAAGGAAGCAATAGTTTCTTCACTAGGTAAAGCACTTCATGGATATCAACAAATACCTCTACAAGGTGTGCACCAATGACTTGGTTCGTTGGTGTGTCCCTGATGCTGATCAACTACACATGCTCCAAGATGTTCATGAAGGTCCTTGTGGAGGACACTAGGCTAGGAGATGCATGGCTATTAAAATCCTAATGGCAGGGTACTATTGGCCAACACTCTTTAAGGATGTTCACCATTTCATCCACTCTAGTGAATGATGCCAATGAGATGGTGGAATGATTGCTCGAATGGAGGGACCTTAACAATGGATTTAACCTTTAGAACCATTTGACATTTGGGGCATTGCTTTTATGGGTCCCAACATGCCCATGTCAAATAGAAAGGCATACATCATAGTCATTGTTAACTATTGTATGAAATGGGTAGAAGTAGCAACTGTCATCAACTATACATCTTTTACTGCTACTCGAATTGTACAAAAAAATTTTGTAAATATGTTTGGTATGTCATGTGCATTAATTTTTGACAATGGAACTCATTTTATAGGCACTACTTTTCAAAAGCTTATTTAACGCTTGGGGGTTGAACACAAACTCACAACACCCTATCATACCCAAGCTAATGGTCAAGCTAAGGTTACAAATAGGGAAAACACAAGAATAATAATAAGAACTGTTAGCAAGTATAGGAAGGATTGGAGCAGAAAACTCAATGATGCCCTTTGGGCCTACCACTCAACTTGGAAACTTCTTATAGGCTACTCTTCCTATGAGCTTTTGTATAGCAAACTACCAACACTTCTTATTCAATCTAAACTTCATACACTTTCAATGGCTTGTGACCTTGACCTTTACTTAAGTTTAGCCCAAAAGGAAAGACTAATGAATCTCAACCTACTAGATGAAAATGGATTAGTGGCCTTATCATCTAATGAGTTGCATAAGGCATACAACAAAAAGCATCATGACCTAGAAATTAGAAAAGTTAAATTTCAACCAAGAGATAAGGTTTTCTACTGGAACCCCACACACGTACCTCAACGAAATAAGTTCCAGCTATTGTGGAAAGGACCTTATATCATTTATGAAACTTTTTCTTTAGGGGCCATGATGATCTATAAACCTGAGAGCCCAAAAAAGAAACTGGTCAACATTCAACGAATTAAACCTTTTCATGAGTATATGCCAACTAACATAATAAGCACCTCATCTAATGGACAACCACACTTCATATTTTGAATCTCCTCCATTCAACGTAGTCATGGAGGAGATGGCCAACCATGATAGCCATTCAAGAAGCTTAGTGTTTTTTTCGACTTTTTTGTTTTAAACTTTTTTCATTTTACAACTTTTTGTTTTACATATTCTTTGTTTTACATCTTTTAGTTTTTATGTTATTAATCTTTTCTAATTTTTTGTTTTACATCATCATTAGTACATTTGACATTTCTTGAATAATTTACATTTTTTTTTCTATATTTTCTTTTATTTGGCATGATTTTAATTTTTTGTTAATAAGTGTTATGTACATTGATAATGTGTTACTTAATGGTGGTATGTAATATTTTTGTTATTTGATTATTGGTGTTTGTTTTCTAACTTTGAATTTTATTATGGATAATTAGGACATAGTTTCTTTTTCATGTAACAAGTAGTGAGTCCACAACATCCACCCATCCACACACTCTATGGTTTTCCTTGTTTTGGAAACATGTATTCCCTTTTTCATTAATAAAACTTTAATAAATTTGTGACTTTGGTATTTTTCAGAATTGGGAAGGATTCAAAGGTTTGAATAGGGTGTGGCTTCAAAGGGATTCAGTATTTTTTGTACTTTTCTGTTTACCTGGGTGCATGTGTGTTTCCATGAATTTCTTACCATTCCATGCCAATCAATAAAGGAAGTTGAATAAGTCCTTCCATGATGTGGTTCTCATCAAGAAAAAAAGAAGAAGATTAGGATTCAAAGCACACCCCCTGAAAAAAATAAATGCATATGTCTTTGCATGGTGTGGTTCCCATTTCAAAAAAAACACAATGGGAATTCAAAGCACACCCCTTAGACAAACTAAATAGGCTACAAGCACTAGTTATGGAACTTTTCTTCTCTAACTAAGGCCCTTCCTCACTTCCCACCTCTTCTCTAATTTGGAACATTGGTTATTTTCTGGGAGCACTCTTGTGTCTCATGGTATTGATTGGTCTTAGAATGTCAATGCGAAGTTACTGAAAGTGGCTGGGTTTTGGTCTGGACTAAGGATGGATCCTATCAAGTCATTTAACCACAAAATCCACAAGGGACTTCATGTGACTATAATTAGGAACTCCATTCCACTCTTCCTTTTAACCATCTATGTTTTCCATGTGATGAGTGGTGAGGTACCCCTACACTCAACCATACGAATACGAGTGTTTAACGCATGATCCGGTCAAACTCCAAGGACTAAGTGCTTCCACGCCTTAATGGAACACTCAGGGTTCATCAATCATTATCTTTCCAAACTTGTATTTTCACCGTTGTATGGTTAAGTAAGCTTCAAGTATATGATTTTTATAGCTTTTTCCATTTTTATGTCTTCTGCGAATAAACGAGAGGGAGAGAGAACTAAGTGGATAATTTATCTTAACTATTTGCTAACTAGTTTCTAAATATTCCTAACACCAATATCCATTCCCAATTGTTGTATGCATCCTAAACCAGTGCAATGCTACTGGGATTACCAAACGCTAATTGTTACTGGGTTACCAAGAGCTACACGCATGCTTAAAGCGGTCGTACTAAGTGTACTTAACTAAGAGAGTTGAAGGTTGAGAGAGATATTAATTAACTAGGAAAGCATTAAACATTCAACAATAATTAATTACTAATTAGCTTAATCTATATGCTGCAAGGTTTATCATGAAGTTCATCTTTATTGTCGTACACAAATGTGTGCTCAAGTACAACTTGCTCGAATAAAGATCTATTCACTCTATGACTCCTACTGCGGGCACACAGAAATTATTTTAACTTTGGAATGAATAAACTGTAAGAAACTGGCTAAGGGTCTAAGTCTTACTACTTGAAACAAAGGGCACCACCTCTTATTTATAGAAGATGAGATAGGATGTGATATTGCGAGTCATCATACCCCCATGACTGAATGAAAACTCATCCTTGAGTTCCTTACAAAATATTGGAAAGGTATCGGATTATTAACTTGAATGACAACTAATGATGAATGGGATGATGTGTGAATGGATCAATCATTACAATACATAACAATATTAGTGTTCATGACTACAAGAATGAACACTATACAAAATTGACATCCAGCCTTGTTTGGTAGCTGAGAGAGAAGAGAGAGAGAGAAAAGAAGAAGACGTGTTGCTGCCAACGCTAGGACTGTGCCTTTCATTGTCCATCTATAACCGTGCCATCAGTCTTGTTCCTTGCACAACCGTTCCAACACCAATCCATCCTAAGTGTTTCCTCCAGGTCCAGTCCATTACTGTATGATTGCCATATGCACACACAACACAGTCACATATGAGAGAGGATAAGTAAATCACAATATAGTTGATACCTTGCCTCAGTGTAAGGTCCATTAGCTGAGTTGTGATATGGCTAATATGGATTCTAGAGATATAACACTAGTGACTACCCAAAGTGTAGGGGCTAGGGAAAATTAAAAAAATTGAACCAGGGCCCCCATGACTAAAAGGGATCCTCTAGTAATTATAGAATGGAAAAAGATTAGGAATAAGAAATATGGAGAAAAATGAACAATGGCAACATCTAAAAATGGATGTCAGAGATGGTAATGNTGAGTCCACGTCATCCATGCATTCATGAATTTCTATGGTCTCCTTTGGCTTGGAATTGTATGGTCCCTTTCTTAATAATAAAACTACTAACGAATTGATGACTAGGCATTTCTCAAACTGAGGAAGGACTCAAGGACTGAAAAGGGTGTGACTTCAAGAGGATTTGATGCATTTTTGTTGGCCATTCTCTTGGGTTCTTGAATGTTTTCTTCTTGAGTTTTCCTTACCATTCTGCACACCCCTTAGCACTGGTTATGGAACTAAATAAACATATTCCCTCTAACTAAGGCCCTTTTTTGCTTTCTTGGAATGGTGGTGACTCTTTGGTGAAAGCATTCTTATTACTTCAAGTGGATGGATTAGCCAAGTGTATTAATGTGAAGTCATTGGATGTGGATTTTTTGAGGCTAGATTTGGAATGAGATCTACTCAATCACCTTAACCATAAATACATAAGGGACTGTACACCACCTTACTCTTGGAACTCCATTCCATTTTCTTCTTCCCATCATTCTTTCCCCATCTTTCACCTCATTGCTAGTTGTATTAGTAGTTTATATTTTGGTTGATGCATTGTTTTCTCCTTGGTGAATTCTTATGGTTAAGTNAAATTCATGAATGCATGGATGACGTGGACTCAGTGCTTATTATATCAAAAGAACCATAACTTAGTATCAACATTATAACTCAAAAGTAAAAACCAAACATTAGAAATCAATAGAATACAGTTCATATCATCATTATGAGCACTTATTAGGTGACGAACCTAACAAAACAAAAAATCACACAAAGAAATGAAAAAGTATAAATGATGTTGCAAAATAAAAACAAGAAAAGTTAAAAAAATTTTAAAACAAAAACTTTAAAAGGAACTAAGGGCCTCAATTGGTTAGCAAAGGTGGCCATCTCCCCAATGACTAAGTTGGAAGGAGGAAATCCAAAATAGTGAGCAGGGTTGTCTCTTCTTAGAGGTATTATGTGCACTAACCATTCTAAATTCATGGAAAGGTTTGGTATATTGCACATTGACTAACAATCTCTTATCAAGGCTCTTAGGTTTGTATATGGTCATGGCCCTTGAAGGAAAGGTTGTATGAATAATGTAAGATCCTTCCCATAGTGTTTGAAATTTTGTGCATTATGGCACATGTGTGGGGTTCTAGTAGAGAACCTTATCTCTTGGTTGATACTTAACCTTTCGAATCTTCAAGTCACGATGTTGCTTGTTATATGCTTTGTGCAACTCATTTGATGACAGGGCAGCTAATCGATTTTCGTCTAGCATGTTTAAAGTTGTCAACCTTTGTTTTTGTGCTAGATTAAGATCAAGGTGGAGTTCACAAGCCATTGATAGTGTATGGAGCTCGGGTTGAATTGGAAGCATTGGAAGCTTCCTGTACACTAACTCATAGGGAGAGTAGCCTATAGGGAGTTTCCAAGTGGAGCGATATGCCCAAAGAGCATCATTCAGTTTAGTGCTGCAATCTTGCCTATACTTGCTAATTGTCCTTGTCAATATTTTAGTGATCTCCCTATTGGTGACCTCAACTTGTCTGTTAACTTGGGGGTGATAAGGCGTAGTCAATTTATGTTCAACCCCTAAGAGTTGCATTAACTTCCAAAATGTTTTACCTATGAAATGTGTTCCATTATCTGAAATAAGTGCACATGGCACACCAAACCTATTTACAATTTTTTGTTGCACAAATCATGCAGTGGTGGATGATGTACAGTTCGTAATAGCAGCTACTTTAGCCCATTTCATTAGATAGTCTACGACAACTACAATGTAAGCTTTTCCATTGGACATTGGTGTAATGGGCCCCATAAATTCTATTCCCCAAATGTCGAATGGTTCTAATGGTTGAATCCATTGTTATGGATCCTCCATTCTAGTAGTCATTCCCCCATCACATTGACAGCACTCACAAGATTGGACAAATTGATGGACATCCCGAAATAATGTTGGCCAGTAATATCCTGCAAGCAAGATATTAAGAGCCATTCGTCTCCTTGCATAGTGACCCCCACAAGGGCCCTCATGAGCATCTTGGAGAACTCTCAGTTGGTCTACCTCAGGTACGCACCATCGAACCAAGCCATCAGGACACACTTTGTAAAGTTATCTATTGATCTTCATGAAGTAATTAGCTTTGTGAAGAAACTATTGTTTCTTCCTAAAGTCCAGCTCCTGTGGTGTTTGTTGGGTAAGGAGATAGGTGAGAATGCTACTATACCAGTTCATCTCCGTGGGTTGGTTATTCACTACACCGACAAAGAGGGCTTCATAAGGAAAATGATCAGACATTACATATTCATCCTCTTTGTTGTCCCAGTGCAACCAAGATGAATGATCTGCAACTATGTTCTCGATGCCTTTTCAATCAACCATCGTTAGATCAAACTCTTGTAGGATTACCAGCCATCGTATAATATGAGGGCTAATCATTGGCTTGTTCATGAGGAACTAGATTGCACTATGATCCGTGTGGATGAACACTTTATAACCTAACACATAGTGCCTAAACTTATCTAGTGCAAACACTAAAACCATTAACTCCTTCTCTATAGTTGTGTAGTTAAGTTCTACACCGGAAATACTCCTACTTGCATAGTGGATGTAGTAAGGATGTTTTTGATCATCTAACTATGTAAGTATGGCTCCTAAGGCATAATTGAATGAGTCAGTCATTATATGGAACGGTCTGGACCAATCAAGAGCTTGTAGAATCGGAGTTTCTACAAGCTTTTGTTTCAAAGTTTGGAATGCTTGTTCACATTCCCTAGTCCACTCAAATGATACGTCCTTCTTTGTTAGCTCTACTAATGGTTTGGAAATCTTGGAGAAGTTCTCAATGAATCTCCTATAGTAGCTAGTGTGTCCAAGGAAAGACCAAATGTCTTTGACAATTTTCTATTACCGAGTGATTTCTTGGATGATCCTAATTTTGTCTGGGTCTACCTCTATTCCTGCATGTGAAATCTTATGCCCAAGTACTATGCCCTCTTAGACCATTAAATGGATTTTTTACCAATTGAGCCTTAAATTAGTTTCTACACATCTTTTCAACACTTTCTCTAATCGGTCCAAGGCTTGATAAAAAATTGTTCCATAGGTGGAGAAGTCATCCATAAAGACTTCTACTCTGTTCCCTATCTACTGTTGGAATATGCTTAGAACCAAGCACTGAAATGTGTCAAGAGCATTACACAATCCAAATGTCATTTGTTTATATGCAAACATTCCCCAAGGACTGGTGAACGTTTTCTTGGCTTGATCTTCTAGGGCTATCTATATTTGGTTGTATCCACTATAGCCATCCAGAAAACTATAATAGCAATGACTTGCTATGGTATCTAAGACTTGGTTAACAAATGGTAGCGGAAAGTGATCCTTAAATGTTGTCATGTTCAACAGCCTAAAATATATACACACCCTCCATTTGCATCCCTTTTTAGGCATGATCACCAAAGGGCTAACCCATTCACTATCAGCAATGGGATATATGAACCCAACCTTAAGAAGTTGTTCTATTTCTTCTTTTACTACTTGCTTCAGTTTTGGGTTCAATCACCTCTGCGATTGTTTTCAAGGTCTCATGGAGGGTTCAATGTAAATCCTATGCTGGCATATCCTAGGATCTATTCTAATTAATTCAGGATATGACCAAGCAAAGGCTTTTGACCACTTCTTTATTACTTTCAGCAGTCTTTCTTTTTTTTTTGGAAGCAAGTCTTGTGTTGATGATTACCAATTTTCCATTTTCGAGGGTCATATATTCTAGTCAGGTGGGCAATGGTTTCAATTCTAGGGGCTCTTGTTTAAATTTTTTAGGAATTTCCAACTTTCCCCAGTTAATGTTTTCAAGGTTAAGGCTTGGAAGTTGGTAGCAGACTTGCTCTGGTGCATTTATGCTTTTGATGTAAGCATTAGTTATTCCCTCAATTAGTTTCAGACATGTTAGTGAGTTGCTCTCTTGATCAGCCATTAGCCACTGGGTGTCTTCTTGTCATGTGGCTGCTGCATATAGGAACTTTTGTATATTAATGTCTTGTGCACACCGGTTGCATGCAGGAAATGCTAAACTTTGCAAAACCCATGATTTTTGCATGCAATTGCACCCTGTATCATTGTATGCGATGCATGGAACCTTCTTCTTCTTGATCTTTCCAAAAGTGTTCTTCTTGGATATTTCCAGGGAAAGATCACAGATTCCTAGGCGTGAATCTATAGTACTTATCCATGCCCTTCCCATTATTATTGGGAAGTCCCCTTTATCGTTATTCACTTGTATCACTAGGAAATCAATTGGGTACAACCACCCACACATAGTGGTAACAATTTTCTCCACCAATCCCAAGGGAATAGTGATGGACTGGTCGGCCAACTCTAGGCGAATATTGCTCTTCCTTAATGGAGGCAGGTTCCAAGCTTTATAGATCTCTTGTGATATTAAGTTGACTCCAGAACCTGAGTCTAGAAGAGCTTTTCAGGGCTCATTCCCAACAATTTGGAGATAGATTAGAGGGCTTCTAGGATCAGGGAATTTCCTAGGAAGGTGACCAACCTTAATCCAATCAGTAACAACGTGTGTTAACATAACTGTATGCGTTGAGATTGGTGTTTGGTTTGAAGGGAGATCTGAAGCCTTATTGGATCGGGAGGTGTTTAGAGGTTCAACTGCTTGTGGTTGTGAAGGCTTGGTTGGAGTTTTTGTTTTGAAGAAAGGTTCTTTCTTCATACGGTTTTTAGAACCAATAGCGGGTTGAAGATTTATAGCCCTCGTGGCATTACATTGCTGCAGTTGAGTAGGGAGTTCCCCTTGCATTGCTACAATAGGTAGTAATGGAGCTATTGGTGTGTGAGTTGTGGATGGATTTGAAGGATGGTATGCTTTTGGGTTATCTTCCCTAGGAGGAGTTCTATAATACTCATGATCTTGGTAGTGATGTTCTGTTGTAACATGACTAACAAAGTCGCGTGGAGAGATTGGATACTGCACGTAGTAGCCATATGGGTCCGATTTCCGGTAGGGGTATTATTGCCTTGGTGGTGGCATCCCCCATGACTGTGGGTATTGCCACTATTGATGTTGGTCAATGGGTTGTGATGGAGTTTCACTTGGATAATATGTTGAAGGTTGGTGGAATTTCCTTGGGTTACCTTGGGGATAAGGTAACCATTGGGATGCTTATCATTTATTAATTTGTGGGTTGAGTGCATACACCCCAGACTCTTGTAGATGTGAGATCACTAGGCAACATCCCTTAAGATGGTTGTATTGGCATATCTCACATCCACCATCATTGTTCGTGTTTGAATCCACAACCTCTTCTATCATGGTCATTTTTCCCTTACCCTTGTTATGTGCATTATCCTCTTCTCTCTTTTTCTTTTTATCACAATCACTACCTCACTCCCTAGACTCTCCAATTTTAAAAATATTTTCAAACGTACTATCTAGGAAGTCCCACATTTGGTCTACCTTTGCCGATACTTCAGTTGTTAACTTTTGGAGAGGCAAAGTTTTCCTATTCACAATCTCTTTGAGTGGTGACTCTTCTTCCTCCTCAAAAAATCTCACTCCCCTTTTTTGGAGGGAAGGATCTTGGTTGTATTCCTTTGCACTTTCTCTCTTTCGTATCTCACCTTCTTCTTTGGCTACTTACTCTAGCAATCTATGAATTTGATGAGACCTAAGCTCCGATAACCTTCCTTACGCATACATCCTAAGGGTTCTTCTTGTTTCATTCCTAAGTTCATCCATGAGATGGCGTAGTTGATCCTGCTGCGAATAACCATGGCCAAGGAAACAATGTAACAATGCATAATAGCAACCCATGGTAGCATCTAAGGGTTCGTGATTTCCTTGCTTCCATTCTTGGATTTGCTTCTGCAGGTTAAAACACTCAGGAGTACATTTGGTACTTATCATTGAACAGTTCTAACATTGTACTCCACCTCCAAATGGATTCCGATTCTAAGGACCAGTACCAACTTTCAGCTTCTTACACTAGTGTCCTTGGGAACAACTTCAATTTTTGCCATTCGTTTTCTATATTGTGCAAGGCACATGCATCGTGGAATGCTTGTAAATGATTTTGATGATCAACGTTTTATCCCCCTTCAAATTGTGGGATGTTATTCATGTCTAACCTCTTGATCCTACTATCTTTTTGGTGCCTTGTTGGAACTCTTACGACCTCTATTATATCTAGCATGCTCCTAGTTGCGAGTAGGGGTTCTTCATGATCATCAAGTTCATAGCATCTATAGTGTCTACACGGTTCCCTATTCTCCCTTCTTCTATGCCTTGATTCCTTAAAGTGCCCTTGTCCTCGTTCTCGATTGTTTCATCGATGTTTTTCACTCTGTTTTCCTTTATCCTCACAATTGGTTTCCCAATGACTACATCTGGACACTGAAGGAGAGGATGAAGGTGAAGAAGAAGGAGAACCATCACCATGATGATGTTTTCTACCTTCTCTTTGGTGGTCTCAGCCTTGATTGTGATCACGATTAGGACATTCACCCTTATTATGTGTTCATGTTCCCTGGTTGAATACTTTGTGTTCATGGGTATCAGAACCAGGGTTGTGAACAATGAAGTGAAGGTTCTGATACACCACCTCCTAACCATCGTTAGGAGGAGGAACATCATTTTCTGGGGAACTTGTTGAAGCAGGTTCACGATCCTTAATTTTTGTCAAGATGTGCAGAGCGTTATGGGGCCATTTATCCTACAAGGATGTATGGTATCTCTCCTGTCGCAAGTCCCTTTGACGTTGTACTTTTGTGCGATGATAGTCCCTTTTGTCATGATCACATGCAACATATTCCACATATAAAACAGCATGCCTATTCGTGTGAGAGCACGAAGGAGCATGTTGGGGACTAATCGGTTTGGGGACAATACTATGTTACCCTCCAAGTCTCTCCAACGTAGTTGTTCATCTTGGTGGAGAATAAAGGTGAAATTAGGTACATACTCATCATCATGAGTATATACCACACGAAACTATTGAGGAATTGGCAGATTCTGGTTATGTGTATTATGCCGCCGACTACCTCTTGTGTTAGTCCTAGGCAGTGAAGTGCTCTTATACGAAGAAGAAGACATCTTATCTTGTTCAGTGTGCAATGTACCATTGTCTTGTCCTTCTTTGATTAACTCTATGGGTTCATTCTAATGTTCCAACAATATGGATGATTTCCTATGTTCTACGCAACACACAAATAACTAAGTCTCTGGCAACAGTGCCAATGATGAGTGGCGAGGTACCCCTACACTCAACCATATGAATATGAGTATTTCACGCATGATCGGGTCAAATTCCAAGGACTAAGTGGTTATGTGCCTCAATGGAACACTCAAGGTTAATCAATCATTGTCTTCCCAAACTTACTTATATTGTCATGGTTGTATGGTTAAGTAAGCTTGAGGTATATGATTTTTATAGCTTTTTCCTTTTTATGTCTTCTGCTAATAAAGGAGAGGGAGAGAGAACTAAGTGGCTAATTTATCTTAACTATTTTCTAACTAGTTTATAAATATTCTTAACACTAGTATCTGTTCCCACTTGCTATACGCATCCTGAACTAGTGCAACGCTACTGGGATTACCAAACGCTAATCGTTACTGGGTTACCAAGCGCTACATGCATGCTTGAAGCGATCGTACTGAGTGTACTTAACCAAGAGAGTCGAAGATTGAGAGAGATATTAATTAACTAGAAAATAATTAAACATTCAACAATAATTAATTACTAAGTAGCTTAATATGTATGTTGTTTATCATGCAATTCATCTTTATTGTCGTACAAAAATGTGTGCTTAGGTACAAATTGCTCGAATAAAGATCCGTTCACTCTATGACTCCTACTACAGGAACACAGAAATTATTCTAACTCTGGATGACTAAACTGCAAGAATATGGCTAAGGTTCTAAGTCTTACTACTTGAAACAAAGGGCACCACCTCTTATTTATAGAAGATGAGGTAGGACGCGATATTGTGGCTCATCACCATGTTCCACCTCGCTACTAGTTTCATGTTTTGGTTTGATGTCTTGGTTTAATTTGTCGAAATTCTTAGTTAGTTACTTTTGAGTTTTTGTACTTAACCTTCTATAACCATTAATCATCCATGAAGCCCATAGACTCTTTGATTTGAAGTTATGCAAGGGCNACCTTCTATAACCATTAATCATCCATGAAGCCCATAGACTCTTTGGTTTGAAGTTATGCAAGGGCTTAAAAGGCCTATGCCTACTTTGGGAAGGACCCACTTCCATATCTTTGGGTTGGATTAGTTAGGTTCTTTATCCTTAGACATTTTTACAATCAAATTCTTTTTGTTTACCCTCTTCAAATAGTTTTCAGTGAATTATTATTTTCATTGTTGTGAATTCTTATACCCTCTTCAAATATTTCCTTGTATTAATTTTTTTGGAATTTAATGGACCACTTAATTTAATTAACCCTATCTATCAACCTTCCTGCTAATGCTACTCAAAGAAACCAAGCTACCACAATTACAACTTAGCCAAGTGTAACCATTGATGAGACAAGGCATTTAATCATTATGTGTTACACATTGCATACTAATTCACGATCCTATTGTGATTATAGTGGGAAGCATGTACTAGAAGCAGGAGTATCTTCACCAAGGATGATGTAGCAGTACCAAATAATCAAGATCGTTCATGATCGAAGGATCTCTTCTCTCTCTTATTCTCCTGCTACCAAGAGGTGTTGGATGTCAATATTCTTCAGGGTATTCACTCCTCTTCTCATGAACATCCAATGTTGTAAAAATTATAATTTTGTACACTTGGGTACTCAGAGTCTGTATGTCTATTTCATCTGAGTCAATTTGTCATGTAAGTTAATAATTCCATACCTACCCAATATGTTATGTTGTAAAGAATGTTTTCCTCCTCTTCTTCACTCAAGGATGAGTTTTCATTTACTTGTGGGGGTATGTNCTCCTCTTCTTCACTCAAGGATGAGTTTTCATTTACTTGTGGGGGTATGATTAATCACCATTTATGTCAGCTGCAACATCAAGTACATGATGTTGGGGCCACGACATCGCTTATGCGACATCAGGGCCTAGATCTGATGTTGGGGTATATACCCTGAGCCTATAATATTTCACCTAGGCTTNGATGTTGGGGTATATACCCTGAGCCTATAATATTTCACCTAGGCTCCAATTTATAGAAGTAATTTATTAGTCATTTTTCAGTTTTCAAGCAAGGTAACAAAGCTCTTATTGTTTCTTCTCCCTAAAGTTAGAATATTTTCTAAGTGCCTGCAAAAGGAGTCTAAAGTGTGTATTCTTTGTTCGAACACTAATCTACCTAAGCACAGTAATGTGTCTAGAATAAAATGAACTCTTTTGGAAATCCTTACAGCACTAAGAATAGCTTAATATTTTCTATATTGCATTTTACTTTCTTTCTTTTTACTTTAATGTATTTCATTAAGCAATATATTTCTAGCAATTAATGAACATGAGCATGACCACTTCAAGCATTCATATAGTACTTGATAACCTAGCAATGCTTAACATTTGGTAGCCCAACGGTGCTAGATGTGTTCAAGAAAGTGGGGTGGTTACTTGTATTAGGCTAGTTAGGCGATAGACATTAGTTTCAATCTACTCTACCCTTTATTCTTGTTGTAGGCGATTACATCCATAAAACATAAATGATAAAAATTCATATACCTCAATTACACTTAAACCATACCCTTGAACCTCACAAGTGTAGTTCGGAAGATAATGAACATTCTCAATGCCATTTCACTTCTTAAAGAAACTAGTGTATCAGATAACTATAGGTCCATGAAATTTGACTAGATCATGCGTAATGCCTTAGTGATTTGTATGGTTGGGTGTAGGGATGCCTCACCACTCATTAGTGTATGAGCAACAACTTGTCTACATTGTCGCCACTAAATCAGAAAACACCTAGTGGCTTGAAAATGAAAGTTTAACATTGTTTCACAAATGCATGAAGCTTGCCTATCCACTTATTAATTCTTTTCATGGTTAAAAGCTTAGTCTTGGGGGAGATGCCCCTCTTAGAATTAAGAATTAATAAGTGTTTTTCATATTTCTATTTTACAATTTTTTATCATTTTCTCATTTCTTGATATAAATTTTTCCTATCCTTGTCAACCATTTTCACATTTTATTTTCATTTCCTCTGTCAGTAATCTTTCTTGTAAATAAAATGACATCATGTAGCCCATTGAGGTGAGGTTTTCTCTATGTTCTTTTCTCCCCCTCCCTTTTTTTCTTATGGGGTGAACCTTCTTTGGGCTCTACATGTTACTAAATGCTTACTGTAGAGTGAAATGCTTTCCATCAAGTGAATTTCATGTCACTAGATGGGCTTCACTTCATTATTGATGAAATAGCATGGTGTCTGTATGATAAGTGTTTCCTCCCAGGGATGACTTATGTTTCATCTGCCTGGGCTTTGACTAGCCGACAGAGGCTTCCCATGGGATGACTTATGTTACGTCCACCTTGGGAAGCTTGATGTTTGATGAGATGTGTGAAGAGGATGCCATGTGGTCATATCATGTGAGCATCAAAAGGGTCGTTTGCCAACTTTGCTAAATGAACAATTGAAGGTTATCTAGATATAGAAGTAGGTGTGAGTAGGCTATAATAGGATGAGGGGGGTGTGCACTCCTGAGAGGTTTAGCTAGTCCAATCATGCACATTGGAGTGATGTGGTGACTTGCCATTGCAATGAAAGGTGTCTTTGCATGATGACTTGGGGCTTCATCCTACAAACACAACTCANGTGTCTTTGCATGATGACTTGGGGCTTCATCCTACAAACACAACTCGGAGAAGACAAGAAAACCGCATAAGACAAAAAAATGCCAAAAAATTGTAAGGGGTGAAGATGCTACAAGTTCTCCAAAGGCTATGCTTTTTGTAAGTACTCAAAAGCCAATAAAATTGCGGGGGACGAAGATGTTGCAAGTGCTCTAAAGGCTATGCCCATTCTAAGTGCTCCAAAGCAAGTAAAATTGTAGGGGGCAAAGATGCTGCAAGTGCTCCAAAGGTTACACCTATTGCAAGTGCTCCAAAGCTAGAAATTTTTTTTTTTTTTTGGGGGGGGGGGGGTGCCAAGATGCTTCATATGCTCCAAAGGCTATGCCTATTGTAAGTGCTCCATTCTGGGATTGCAACATGCTTGCCTACGTGGTGTAGAATGGGGGTAAGGTTTATGCTTACTTGCTGACCATGAACCCAATTTAAGATCTTGCCAAATTGTGTCATGCTAGTTTATAGTCCTAGAAAACTAATGTGNATATGACATTAAACTGGCACAAAGGTTTGCTATGACTATAAACTAGCACAACATTCATCCACTACAATGTTAAACTGGCATAGCTTGTCTGCTACGACATTAAACTAACACACACATAATTCATCTGCTATTATGCTAAATTGACATAGCATTTGTCCACTAGGAAGTTAAACTAGCATAGCTTGTCTACTACAATGTTAAACTGGCATACACATAATTTCTCTACTATGACGCTAAACTGGCACAACATTCATCAGCTACGATGCTAAACTAGCAAAACATACATTTGATATGATGTTAAACTAGCATAACATTTGTCCACTAAAAATTTAATCCAGCATAGCATTTTTTCACTATAATGTTAAATTGGCATAACATTCATCTACTATGATGTTAAACTAGCATAGCATTTGTCNTTTAGCGTCATAGTAGAGAAATTATGTGTATGCCAGTTTAACATTGTAGTAGACAAGCTATGCTAGTTTAACTTCCTAGTGGACAAATGCTATGTCAATTTAGCATCATAGCAGATGAATTATGTGTGTGTTAGTTTAATGTCGTAGCAGACAAGCTATGCCAGTTTAACATTGTAGTGGATGAATATTGTGCTAGTTTATAGTCATAGCAAACCTTTGTGCCAGTTTAATGTCATATCAGACTTACTTACCTTACTTCGTTGATGTGCAATACTGCATGTTAGATGTAATATAGCTTCAAGTATGTATGGTTCACTAGATTAACAAAGTCATTTCCATCTTGATTAGCAACCTTGAATGCTCCAAAGGTTGCACCTATTGCAAGTGCTCTAAAGCTAGCAAAATTATGGGGAAGGGGGGGGAGGCACCAAGGTGTTACAAGTGCTCCAAAGGCTACACCTGTTGTAAGTGCTCCATTTTGGGATTGCAACATGCTTGCCTACGTGGTGTAGAAGGGGGACAAGGTTTATGTTCACTTGATCACTTGCAGGAGGATGGACAGAATTATTAGTGGCTAATCACGAACCTAATTTAAGATCTTGGAAAATTATGTCATGCTAGTTTATAGTCCTAGCAAACTTCTATGTGGTAGTTTAATGTTGTAGTAGATGTGATATGCCAGTTTAAAGCTATGGTGAACTATTAGTTTATAGTCATAGCAGATGCATTGTGCTAGTTTAACGTCATGATCTAAGGATGAGCTGTGTCAATTTAGTGGCATAGCAAACAAATGCTATGCCAATTTAACATCATAGCAAATGAATTCTAAGGTAGTTTAATTNATTTAGTGTCATAGCAGACAAATGCTATGCTAGTTTAACATCATAGCAGATGAATGTTATGCCAATTTAACATTATAGTGAAAAAATGCTATGCTGGATTAAATTTTTAGTGGACAAATGTTATGCTAGTTTAACATCATAGCAAATGTATGTTTTGCTAGTTTAGCATTGTAGCTGATGAATGTTGTGCCATTTTAGCGTCATAGTAGAGAAATTATGTGTATGCCAGTTTAACATTGTAGTAGACAAGCTATGCTAGTTTAACTTCCTAGTGGACAAATGCTATGTCAATTTAGCATAATAGCAGATGAATTATGTGTGTGTTAGTTTAATGTCGTAGCAGACAAGCTATGCCAGTTTAACATTGTAGTGGATGAATGTTGTGCTAGTTTATAGTCATAGCAAACCTTTGTGCCAGTTTAATGTCATATCAGACTTACTTACCTTACTTCGTTGATGTGCAATATTGCATGTTAGATGTAATATAGCTTCAAGTATGTATGGTTCACTAGATTAACAAAGTCATTTCCATCTTGATTAGCAACCTTGAATGCTCCAAAGGTTGCACCTATTGCAAGTGCTCTAAAGCTAGCAAAATTATGGGGAAGGGGGGGAGGAGGCACCAAGGTGTTACAAGTGCTCCAAAGGCTACACCTGTTCTAAGTGCTCCATTTTGGGATTGCAACATGCTTGCCTACGTGGTGTAGAAGGGGGACAAGGTTTATGTTCACTTGATCACTTGCAGGAGGATGGACGGAATTATTAGTGGCTAATCACAAACCTAATTTAAGATCTTGGAAAATTATGTCATGCTAGTTTATAGTCCTAGCAAACTTCTATGTGGTAGTTTAATGTTGTAGTAGATGTGATATGCCACTTTAAAGCTATGGTGAACTATTAGTTTATAGTCATAGCAGATGCATTGTGCTAGTTTAACGTCATGATCTAAGGATGAGCTGTGTCAATTTAGTGGCATAGCAAACAAATGCTATGCCAATTTAACATCATAGCAAATGAATTCTATGCTAGTTTAATGTTGTAGTAGATAATCTATGTCAGTTTAACATCATAGCAGATGTGTTGTGCTAGTTTATAGTCATAGCAGATGCATTATGCTAGTTTAACATCCTGGTGGACAAATGCTATGTCAATTTAGCATCGTAGCAAATGAATTGTGTGTGTGTTGTGTTAGTTTAATGTCGTAGAAGAAGAGCTGTGCCAGTTTAACGTTGTAGTGGATGAATATTGTGCTAGTTTATAGACATAGCAAACCTTTGTGCTAGTTTAATGTCATATCAGACTTACTTACCTTGCTTCGTTGATGTGCACTACTGCATGTTAGATGTAATATGGCTTCAAGTACATATGGTTCACTAGATTGACAACGTCATTTTCATCTTGATAGCAAGCTTGAATGCTTCAATTTTGTAGGCCTTAGTGACTAGGAAAGGACCTTCCTAGTTGGTTAAGAATTTAACCATAGGTTCATGAATGCCCTTGAGGACAAGGTTCCCTTTCCTGATCAAACATTAATGCTGGTTGTGATAGTGCTTTTACCATTTCTTCTCCTGATATCACTAGATGTGATCAAGCATGTGCATGTGCTCCTCCTCTATTGAGTTGAGGTCTATGATCCTCAACTCATTGTTCTAACATTCATCAATAAAGTCCAAGAGGATTACCCCAACTAATGGAACCTACAATTCAAGTAACAAAATTACTTCAAACCCATAAACAAGGCTGTGAGGCATTATACCTATTACTATTCAGCATGTTGTGTGGTAGGCCCAAAGTGCATAGACTAGTTGCTCGTGCCATCATCATTTATTTTTTCTTAGCATCTTCTTAAGAAGGTTGATGATGACCTTTTTAGTGGCTTCTACTTAGCCATTTTCCTAAGGGTAGTATGGCAACAAAAAGGAATGTTTAATGCCAAAGTGCTCACAAAAGACTTTGGTTTCAGCATTGCTAAACTGCAGCCCGTTTTCTGTTACTACAATCATGGGCAAGCCGAAATGAGTCACTATGTTATCTAACACAAATTTGCAAACTTGTTGTAATGTCTTCTTACTGAGGGAAATAGCCTCGACCCATTTGGTAAAATACTCAGTCGTAGTTATTATGAAGTTATTCCCTGCCTTGATGTCATCATACCACTCTCCCGCATGGGTTGTGCTTAGTGTGGCTATGGATACAACATCGGTGATTTGCATGATAGGCATAGTGCAATCTACCATTGAGGTGGGCAATACATCAAACATGCTAGGTGCGATGCTAAGGACTAACATTACTAGTGTGTT
>MNCI01029864.1:0-11308 GCA_015680685.1 Gnetum montanum | reverse complement strand
AAAAAGATAAGGCAACAACTTGGGTTGAATCATAAACTAACGATACCATACCATCCCTAAGAAAATGGTAAAGTGAAAGTGACTAATAGATAAATTACTAGGATATTAACGAGAACAATTAGTTGAGTTAGCAAGGATTGGAGCACTAAACTACATGATGCTCTATGGGCATACAAAACCACCTAGAAACTTCCAATAGGATACTTATCCTATGAGCTAGTCTATGAAAAACTTCCTATGTTACCAATCCACTATTGGGGCACTTCCATTCATGTTGCCATTCCTCTGTCTTTGGCATCAGTCATATGAATGGAAGAACTAATGGACATTCCTAAAGATTATTGGCCAGTAATACCCTACCATGAGGATTTTAATGATCATTCTTCTCCTAACATAATGGCCCTGACAAGGACCTTCATGAGTATCTCAGAGGACTCAGAGTTGATCAACATCAGGTACACACCATTGTACCAAGCCATCAACACAACTCTTGTAAAGGTTGCCCTTGATTTCCATGTAGTGTTTACCTTGGTGAAGAAACTATTATTTCTTCCTACTATCCCATTCTTATGGCATCTCCTAAGTAAGTAGATAGGAGAGGATTTCATCATACCAATTGGAATCTTTGGGATTTTGAACTTCAACAACTTTGGCAAAGAGGAGCTCATTCGGAAATTGATCAAATAAAGGTCCTTCATCCTCTTTGTTTTTCCATCATAATCGAGACAAGTGATCAACAACTACATTCTTGATCCCATTTCTATCCACCATAGTAACATCAAACTCCTATAGAATCACTAGTCACTGTATGATATAGGGGCTCAACATTGGTTTGTTCATGGGGAACTAGATAGCATTGTGATATGTGTGCACAAAAACTTGATATCCAAGCACATAGTGCCTAAATTTATCTAAGGCACACATCACTATTGTGAGTTCCTTTTCCATGGTGGTGTAGTTCAATTGTGCATCTACAATGCTTTGGCTTGCACAATGGATGTAGTAGGGATGTTTTTGATCATTCAATTATGTAAGAATAGCCCCCAAAGCATAATTGGATGTCTCAATCATAATGTAAAATGGCCTAGACCAGTCAAGTGCATGTAGAATTAGAGTTTCCACAAGCTTTTAGTTTAATTTTTGGAATACATTCTAACATTCTCTAGTCCAAGTAATAGGGGCATCCTCTTTGTAAGCCATACAAATGGTTTAGTGATTTTTGAGAAGTTCTCAATGAAGCATCTATAATAACCAATGTGGCCAAGGAATGACCTATATCTTTTACTATTTCTAGTTGCCTGGTGATTCCTTGAATGATCCATACTTTTTTTGGATCCATCTCAATCCCTTTACTTGAAATTTTGTGCCCCAAGACAATGCCTGCTTAGATCATCATGTGGCTCTTTTGCTAATTGAGCTTTAAGTTAGTCTCTATGCAGCATTGAAGTACTTGCTCAAGACAATTCAAGCCTTGCTCTAATGTAGCCCCATAGGTAGAGAAGTCATCCATAAATACTTCTATCTTACTACTAATTTGCTATTGAAAAATATTGATGACCAACTATTGGAATGTAGAAGGGGCATTGTAGAGGCCAAATGACATCTTTAATGTACGCAAAGGTTCCCTAGGGACTTGTAAATGTAGTTTTGTCCTGGTCCTCTAATGCAATCTGGATTTGGTTAGAGACATTATAATCATCTAGAAAGCTGTAATAGTGATGAACGGCGGGTACCCCCCTACATCCAACCATATGAATCACAAGCATTCATGGATGATTCAGTCAAATTTTATGGATGGGACTAGTTGTAGCATCTAGATTGTTAAGCATTGATTACATGATATTGCCTTTCCACTTAGACTAGTGGTAGCTTTGTCACGTATGGTTTAGTCTAAAGTGAGGCATATGATGATTGATGTTCTTTGGCCTTATGTTAATCCTAATTATAATAGAGAAATTAATTATTTAATCTAATTAACAATAGGAAGATAATTCTAAACTAGCCTAAAGTAATGAGCATTCGGTCCTAGCGTATTGTACATGTCTTGGACTTATGTAACCATTACTAGGATTACCAAGCCTTATGCTACTAGGTGAACTAAGCAATAACACTACTAGGATTACCAAATGATTACACTTAAATGCTCGAAACCAATTGTACTCATTCCATTTTACTAATGAACAAGAAAGTAAAGTACTTGGAAATGTAAATGATTAAACTAAGAAAAATAGTAAAAACTATGCACAGTAAAACTAAGTGGATGCAGTAATGATGAAAAATAATCTCAATATTTATTTTCAGACATGACCTATGCCCAAGTACACTTCACTCAAATAAAGATTTTGTACAACTGCTCAACATTGCATTACAGGCATTCACTATGTTGCTAAAACTACAAAATGAAACTGCAAGAATCTACCTAAGGATTGAATAAAACTTATGCAAATCCATGCACCCAAATGTTGTGTTTATAGGCTACACACATCCAGCGATATCAGATCTACGATGACATAGCATGTGTTAGGATATTGAATATATGACATCATAGCTATGATATTGTAGTTATGATATCATAGGTGGATAAAAAATAACTTTATCAAATAGATGCGACCTCACATCTATGAGATCCTAGATGCAACATAGCATCTATGATGTAGCAACTAACTAAGACACCCTAACAAGGATACTACAACGTAGATGCGACGTAGCATCTACAACATAGCATCTATGATATTTTAGCCAACTGATGATTCATCAAATAACAATGTTGTACTATGGTGTCCAACACTTGATCAACAAATGGCAATAGAAAGTGATCCTTGTAAGTTGCCATGTTCAACTATTGAAAGTCTATATAGACTCTCAATTGTTTTCCTTTTTTGGGAATAATAATGAGTTGGCTAACCCATTCACTATCTACAATTGAGTAGATGAACCTAGCCTTGAAGAGTTGTTCAACCTCCTCTTTGACAACTTACTTCAATTTGGGGTTCAACTTATGTTGCGACTACCTCTTTGGCTTGATGGAGGAATCTATATAGATATGGTGTTGGCATATCCATGGATCGATTCTTGTAAGCTTATGATATGATCAAGACAAGGCTATTTATCATTTGTTCACCAGCTTCAACAATTTTTGCTTTTGTTTTGGAGCAAGTTTGGCATTGATGATTACCAACTTGTCATTATTGAGAAAGGCATATTCCATGTCTGTAGATAAAGGCTTTAGTTTAAGGGACTCTTGTTTAAAGTTATCAGGGATCTCCAACTCCCTAATCCTTTTCACTTTGTGCATTGGAGAGTTAATGATGGAGTTAATTCATTTTATTCATGCTTTCAATATAAGTGCTAGTGAGGATTTAAAATGGTTCCATGCACATAGTGGATTTGGTTTGATCATCTATTATCATCCACTAGGTACCTTCTTGTTTTGTGGTTGCTACATATAGGTACTTTTGAATCACTACCATTTGTGCACAATGATTACATGCTTGAATTGATGTATCCTTGATTGTCTATAGTTTGTGCATGCAATGACACCCTATGTTACTATATGCAATGCACGAAATTCTCTTCTTCTCAACTTTACCAAATTCATTTTCCTTGAAAATTTTTAAGAAAAGGTATCGAATCCCCATTCTAGCATCAACTTAGCCATGCCCTTTCCATAATGATAGGGAATTCCCCCTTGTAATTTTCCACATGAATCACAAGGAAATCAATAGGATAATACCACCTATAGATGGTGGTCATAATATTCTCCATTAGTCCTAGAGGAACAATGATGGACTGATCTGCTAGCACCAGCCTGATGTTTCTCTTCTTCAAGGGAGGTAGGTTCCAATCATTATACATTTCTTGGAAAATTAATTTGACTCTAGAACCTAAATTTAGGAGAGCCTTGCATGGTTCATTTCCTACAATCTATAAGTAAATGAGGGAACTCCTAGGATTTGATCACTTCCTAGGAAGGTGACCATCCTTTATCCAATCTATGATCATATGGATCAACATGACAGTGTGGATTTGGAGAGATGTTTGATTTGAAGGTGGCTTGGTAGAATTTTTAGAGGTAGAAGTAGTAAGGTTAGAAACCACAGGTGTTTGTGAGGGTTCATAAGGTTGTTGATTCTAAAGAATTACTTTTTATGAGGCTTGGGTTCAAGGCCACTTGGATGGATATCTAGTTATAGATTTACTATCCTCATGGAATTTCTTTGTGGTGGCTATGTGGGAATTTCACCCTACATTGATGGGGTAGGTGGAAAGGGTGTAGTAGTTGGTTGTGGTGCAAGAGTTAATGGATGCTATAGAGATTAAAAGGGAAAAGGATACTTTCTTCATGAAGAAGGTGCTTGGTAGTATATAGGAGGGTAGTAGTGGTAAGGAAAGGAGGCATGGCTAGAGGAGTCATGCACAAATACAAGCTACTATACATAGTATCCATAGGGATCATGTTACTTGTAAGAATATTGCTAGTACTGCTCCTAAGGATGAGAAGGTGTTCCACTTGGATAATATAGTTGTTGATGGAACTGTTGCCGATAATTGCCTTATGGGTAAGGCAACTACCTAGGTGCTAGTCACTTTGCTAGTATAGGATTTAAAGCATACATCCTAAATTCCTACAAATGTGATACCACTAGACAACACCCCTTAGGGTGTTCATATTGGCAAATTTCGCATCTATCATCATTTGTTTCAAAATCTATAGCCTTCTTAATTATTGTAGCTTTATCCTTATGCTTGTAATATTCATGTTCTGCAGCTTTTTTTTTCCATTCTTTCTTGACCACTATTTCCTTAGTCTCTTCTTTTCCTTGTAATTTTTAGAGATGTTTAGAACTTCTCATCCAAGGAGTGTCACATCTTACCTACCTTAGTTGATATTCTAGTTATACATTTTTGTATGAGCAAGGTTTTCCTTTGCACCACTTTATCAAGTAGTGCTTCCTCCTCAATGTCATAGAAATGCACCTTCACTTTGTGAATGGATGGGACTCCTATTGTACTCTTCTACATTTTCATGCTTTTTGAACTCTCCCTCTTCTTCAATCACCTAATCTATTAGCCTTTGGATCTGATGGCCCTGTAGCTCAGAAAGCCTTCCTTGGGCATAGACCCCAAGGGTTTTCCTTGTTTTATTTATAAGCCCATCTATGTTATGGTAGAGTTGATCCCTTTGGGAGTATTTATGGCCTAGGAATCGATGTAGAAGAGAATAGTACCTACCCAGGGCTACATCCAAGGACTCATGATTTCTGTACTTCCATCCTTGGCTTTATCTTCACAAGTTGGACACTTTGGAGTATGTTTGGTATTTTTCATTAAAAAGTTCCAACATAGTAGTCCATTAGTGAATGGATTCTGGTTCTAAGGATCAATACCAACTTTTAGCTTCCTTAATGAGTGTCCTTGGGAACAACTTTAACTTCTATCATTCATTCTCTATGTTCTATAAAGCACATGCAACATGAAAGGCTTGAAGATGATTTTGTGGATTTGAATTGTATCCTCCTTCGAACTTGGGGATATTGTTCATATCCAACCTCTTGATTCAACTATCTTTTAAGTACCTTGCTGGAATTTTGACTACCTCTGAAATGTTCAACATGTCTCAGGTAGCCAGCAGAAGCTCATCATAGTCATAATAATCTTAGTGTCCCCAGTCATGACCATGATGTCTATTATGAGTCCTACTATGTCTTCTTTCTTGATGATAATCCTCCCCTTATTGTTATCCTTGTTCTTATTCTTGATCATCCTGATAGGATCTACGTTCATCCCTATTGCGCTGTTCATCTCCATCCCAATCTCATTTATCCCTCCTTTTGTCTCAGCTCCTCTTGCCCTTATTGAAGTTTGAGGATGATGTCAAAGAGGATGATGAGGGTAAAGAAGAAGAAGAACCAATGGAACAATGTTTACTAGTTCTTCTCCTTTGGTCCCTATCCTAATTAGCTTGCCTTTCTTTGTCTTTGTGCTTGTTGTTATCCTTGCCTTTGAATGAGTGGCTATGGCTGTCTTTTGAGGCTCCTTGGTCTTAAGAAGTAGTCTTCCCCTCACCCAGGTTGTCCATAGTTGATTGCAACTTTTGGTTAAGGGTCTCCTCATCATAGAAAGGAGGAGAGTCTATGTATTGGAATTGGCTTGAAAGGAAGTCCTTACCTTCCTTATGCTATCGCAAGAATAACTAGGTTGGGACCCTCTTACCCATAGAGGCCTCAAATTATTCCTCTATTTGTCGATCTTTCTTACACTAGGCATTAGTAGGATGATAATCTCGGTAAGTATGGTCCTAGACCTCATACTTTGCATTGAGTGCAACAATGACTAGTTTGATAAGATTGCTCATCAACATGGTAGGAACTAATTGATCAAGAGGCAACACAATGTTACCTTCCATATCCCTCCATTGCATCTACTCATCCTAATGCAAAATGAAAGTGAAATCCAGATTGTAGGGATCTGGATGGATGTAAAAAACACAAAGTTATTGGGATGCTTTTTAGACCTCCTATCGTTGATTGAATCCACCTATACATGGTGGAGATTTATCCCTATGTGAAGAAGTCATGTTAGCTTTTGCTAAAAATAGTGTTCTTGTTCTTATTTCCTTAATGATTTATTACTGATGGGTCCTTACAATGTTTTTGTATAATGTCACAGTCTTTTCCTACTTAGCATACTTAGCTAAACTAAGTCCCCAGAAATGGTGCCAATGATGAGTAGCAAGTATACGCTACACCCAACCATATGAATCACATGTGTGCACTAGTGATTCAATTGAATTCCATGGACTTAGTTCCTAAGTTCATCCATAGACAAAGATTGTGAGCCTAAGGGGTTATGTAATCAATGTCTTCCTAACTCACACTTATGTATACTTTACATATGGTTAAGTATGAGTTCAGGCATATGATATTTTTTTTTATTTATATTTTTATATTGTTATCTTAAGTTCTAGGAAAAAAGATAAATAATTGACAATTAACTATTTTTAACTACCTAACTGTTCTAAAGGCTAGCTATCTTAGCATAAGTAGTCGTTCCCACTTTCCATACACATCCTAAATTAGTACTAACACTATTGAGTTACCAAGTGACAATTATTGGGCATATAAAATGGCCACTAATGGAATTACCAAGCATTGCACATTATGCTCAAAGTGGTCATACTTATGTTTTCATGATTAATTTTTTTAATTATTATATCTTGGAATGTAGAGTGCATGTAAATTAAAATGCTAGTAAGAAAGATTTAAGCTAATCTAAGTGCTACAAGGAATGTTAGAAATCTTGTCTTTATTATTGTTCACATCAAAGTGTTCAGGTACATGATGCTTGAATAAAGATTCATACAATCTCTTAATTCACACTGTAGGCACTCAGAGAAAAATATTCTAACTCTAGAAACAACAAACTACAAGAGCTTTACTACACTATGGACTTAACATACCATAAATGTGGTTGTTACACACATATATATAGGCCTGGCCATGTTAACATTGATGCATGCCCATCAATGCAGCTAGTTGACTATGCTTCATCGCCAACTTTGCTTGTTCACAATTCCATTTTGAGCAAACCCTCCATGCCATTTATCCTAGGTGTTCCATGTGAGTTAATGCTCCTACTTTAAGGCTTATCTTCCAAATTACAAGCCAATGAGGATTAAACATAGAAAGCCACAATGCCACATGCGGAAAGCCTTAGTGTTTTCATTACTCATCTTCTTGTTAACCCTATTAGCCCCTTGATTCCACCTATCCAAATTCCCAAGGAAGTCTCATTGCCTAACTTTACTAAGTACAATGGGGAAATAGATCCCACAAATCATGTTATTACCTTTCACAATGAATGCATGTTCTTAGAAAGCTATCCTCATACTACTTGCATAGTTTCTTAAATTCGTTGATAGGTAAAGAACTTGAATGGTATAAAGCCCTTCCCCATGGGTCCATTACTCTTCAAAGCAACTCTTCATAGCCTTTGTGGAGAGGTTCATATACAATATCACCAAGGATGACACATTATAGAAATTATTGGCTATTAAGGAGATACCTACCAATCCATTTGTAAGTTTATCTCTTGATGGACTTTATTCATAATTGGGCTTACTCACCCACTGCTTGATGATCAACTATTAGACATTTTCAAAGGAGCAATTAATAACTACATGAGAGGCAAGCTAGTTTATCCTAGGTCCCTTAGTCTCTATGATACTATCACCTTTGTTAAACACATCAAGGAGGTGGCCATCTAATGTAATAGCCTCGAATGGATTAACTTTTGCAGCAAAAACAACAAAGCAGCTATAGAAAAGGCCTTGCAAATGTAGGATAAAATAGTAGCTTTAGTGAAACTTCATTAGCATCCTCATCCATTGCTAGTAATGCTGACCAAACTTCATTGAATGAGGGCCAACAAAGGAGACAAGCCAATGATTGGTCCAAATATCACCAACATACTATCATTTGAAGATAGCATACGCCAAGGGATTCCATCATGTATTGTGATTATTCCACATGCTAAGTACAAACCCTTGATGTAGATCTATTATGATTTGAAAATCCAAATGTCGTTTTGCATGTTGTTCTAATTTTAGTGGTAGCTCCTTCAAACATATCTTGAATCACTTTAATATATTTATTAGGGATATTTTTCTTTTGCAAGGCCTACCAAATAGGGAATCTATCATATTCTTTTTCTAAGTCAATGAAGACCATACATAGATTTTTTCTATGTTTTTTGAAACTTTCCATCAATTGTTGTATCAAGAAAATAGCCTCTATAGTAGATATCTTTTGAAACTTTCCATCAATTATCCTATCAAGAAAATAGCCTATATAGTAGATATCTTTGACATAAATCCAAATTGATTCCTTAATGTTGTTAGTTCAACATTGAGTTCAACATTGAGACATTGCTTTTGACTCTCTTCCAAAGCTTCATAGTAACTCGTTACTTGATTTTCTATAAGTGCACATTTCCATTCCCTAGACATATAATTAATATATTACATGGATTGGGATTGGGTTGGTTTCAAGCCTTGAGTAGCTGTACGTCCCCATTGTGCATTATTAACATAACCACCAGGCGGAGAAAGAGAGAGACACTAGGCAATGCATGTTCTATAGAAACATGTGATATTTCCCCTGTTAGCCATTTGGAACTAAAGTATCAATAAATACGTGCGTAGTGCCCTATAGTGTGCTAGCTTATTCGTTTCCCATTTATATATGTCTACCCAAACAAATGCATCCATGTCACTTTCGGTTGGTTATTCGCGCGGCGTTCGCAAGTATGAGACTTTAGGATTTGATAAATGCAACTTCCCAAACATTTCCAGGAGGCAGGTGGTAGAGACCAAAACGCAATGAAAAGTTTAATAATTGATGAAAGAACCTTATAACAAGCATAATCATTTTCTCGTGTTTGTCCTATCGTTTTCTCGTATTTGTCTTATGCCTCCAGACCGGTGAGTAACACATGGGCGACCTCGGTTGGTTGAATATTCAATTCTATCGTTCGCGTCACGTGGCCAGCAGCAGTAACAGGCTCACAGTTTGAACGGACAATGTTGACATCGTGCCAAACGAATTATCCGCTCCTTCCCCTGCCATGGCAAAGCTTCTTTGTCTGTGCTTCCTTCACAGCACGATTTCAGCGCGAAGTTTTCGTCTACGCTCTTTCCGCTCGAAAAACTCGCGCATGTTGAATACTGCTGCTACCTTCGTCGCAAGCGGGGAAAAACGTAGAATCTGATAACTTGTCGCAAGACCAAAATTGCTCAGCGGCCGTCATCTTTGATCGATCGCGTTCGCACAGTCATTCGCAAGGCGCAGCACTTGGAGCTTCCAATCTGCGTTTCTCTGCTCACTCACTGTGCTCGTGTTTCCCCTCGTGCCGCTATAAATACTCATCTGAGAAAGAAACGAGCACGCACAACATAATACTCATCAGCTCAGCTCAGCTTCGCACACATTCCGCACTCGCTCCTCTCATCTCCTCTCGCGTACTCTGCCGTTTCTCAAATCTCGGAGCCATGTTTGCGAGTGCGCAGGCCGCAGTGAAGGACAAAGAAAATGGCGTCAACCTCTGTCTCGGCGCCGGTCGCGCACCGGCGACGCCGGAAGATCCCCTGAATTGGGGACGCGCGGCGCAGGCCATGCAGGGGTCGCACTACGAGAGCGTGAAGAGAATGACGGACACGTACCTGGGCGCCACGGAGGTGGCCATCCAGGGAACCGGCCTGACGGTCGCGGACGTGGCCGCGGTGGCGCGGCGCGGCGCGGCCGTGCGGCTGGACGAGGCCGCGGCCAAGGCGCGCGTGGACGAGAGCTCGCACTGGGTGCTCCACAACATGAACAAGGGCACCGACACGTACGGCGTGACCACGGGCTTCGGCGCGACGTCGCACCGCCGGACCTCGGACGGTGCGGCGCTGCAGAAGGAGCTCATCCGGTTCCTGAACGCGGGCGTGCTGTCCCACGACGACTGCACGCTCCCCCGGGAGACGACGCGCGCGGCCATGCTGGTGCGCACCAACACGCTCATGCAGGGCTTCTCCGGCATCCGCTGGGACGTGCTGGCCGCCGTGGAGCGCCTGCTCAACGCCGGGATCACGCCGGTGCTGCCGCTGCGGGGCACCATCACGGCGTCCGGCGACCTGGTGCCGCTCTCCTACATCGCGGGGCTGCTCACCGGGCGCCCCAACTCGCGGTGCCGCGCCGCGGACGGCTCGGAGCTCACGGCCGCCGAGGCGCTGAAGCGCGTCGGCCTGGAGCGGCCGTTCGAGCTGCAGCCCAAGGAGGGGCTCGCGCTCGTGAACGGCACCGCCGTCGGCGCGGCTCTGGGCGCGCTCGTGTGCTTCGACGCCAACTTGCTGGCATTGCTCGCCGAGGTGACGTCGGCGCTCTTCTGCGAGGTCATGAACGGCAAGCCCGAGTTCGCGGATCCTCTTACTCACAGGCTCAAGCACCACCCTGGTCAGATTGAAGCCGCGGCCATCATGGAATACGTGCTGGACGGCAGCTCGTACATGAAGGCCGCGGCCCGGCTGCACGAGACCAACCCTCTGCAGAAGCCCAAGCAGGACCGCTACGCTCTGCGCACGTCGCCGCAGTGGCTGGGCCCCCAGATCGAGGTCATCCGCGCGGCCACCGCCATGATCGAGCGCGAGCTGAACTCCGTGAACGACAACCCCATCATCGACGTCGCCCGCGATAAGGCCCTGCACGGCGGCAACTTCCAGGGAACTCCCATCGGCGTCGCCATGGACAACCTGCGCCTCGCCGTGGCCGCG
>MNCI01029858.1:33908-72374 GCA_015680685.1 Gnetum montanum | reverse complement strand
ATATGATTTTAATAATCATTGGTCATTTGAGTTACTTGATTTTGGGTCATCTTAACACCATTAAAAGATAATGCAGGTATGATATAATTTACTATGATATAGTACTATAAAATCTACTCTATATTTTATACTGTAACTCTTTCCAATTGATTCCAAGGTTTCAGTTTATTTGTTATGTTTGATTATGGAGCATTTGATTTATACAAACTTATCATGCTATCATCATGATCATGTGAGTGTAGGATATGCGATGTTGGAGAGTGGTTAGTCATAATTACTAGGTGACCTTGGGAAATTATTTAAATTAGTGATCTTGTGATAAATGGACAATAGTTAATGCCATGAAATGCTTAACAAGCTCTACCAAATACCAATGACCCAACAAAGGACCCAACACTTGATGCTATGAAATGCTTGACAAGCTTCACTAGACACCAATGACCTAACAAAGGGCCTGCAACTAATGATCCAACAAAGGAGCCCCATGCTTGCAACTTCCCACCACACCCTAGCCTTAGCTTAGAATGCATACTACATCTTTGTCCCTCCATCACCCTAAACCCTAATAACCCTATCTCCATAATGCTACCAAACTCCCACACACTAGCCCACAAGTGTCCTATTGATCACTAACAAGGTAGCCTCCACTTCCAAGATACAAAGCACCTTCTATTGATGTTAGTCCCAAATAATGTGAATTTTTTATGGCTTATGAACCCTTAAAGTTCTATGAGCAAGCTAAACCTGCATACATGTTATCACTAGTCCTACCTTCTAGCATTGAATATCTCTTGGACTATCATCTATACATACCCTAAGTTATTACTACCCCCAATGATGCAACTATGGCATTCATAGCGTTAAGATACCTTATGGCATTGAATATCTCTTGGATTACCATCCATACATGCCCTAAGTTTTGTGGGGGGTGGGGGGCGGCGTGGGGTGTGTCGGCCCCGAAAAGAAGTTTTATTAATATTAAAAAGGTATCAAGTACCTAGACCACAAGAAGTCATAGGGAGAATTCAATGGGAACTGAAAAAAAAACTAGGGATGAAACTTTGGGAAACATCTTCATAAATAATTGTTCGCGAAAAGGGAAAACCCAAGTTGGGGAACTACCATTTGCCAAGACCAATTGGCTTGCTACAAGAGGGAGTGGCATAAATAGAGACGAGGCAAAGAGCACTCAATAAAAGACAGAGAGACTCCCATGTAGTGACTTCATTCAAATTTGAGAAAGGATCCAATGATGCAAAGATTTCTATGGAAAAGTGTTGCTGGAATGTGTGGGTCTTCTCCAAGGCTGCAAAAGAGGGATCATGTAATGAATATATCCATTTTGAACTTTGATACTTGAGATTGGAGTTGGAAATGTATGAAGCCAAAGATCTGCAATACATGCCCCAAGTTATGACTCCTCCAATGATGCAACTATAGCATTCATAGGTTAATATGTTAACACTGTAAAGCCATATGTAAGAATTTTTGTAATCTCCTTCCCAATGCCATGCTCTTTGACATACAATGTTATGTTAGAGTTGGAATCCAAACCTGTGTAAAAATTTGCTGGTATTGTAAAAAGGAAAGGAAACTCTAATTTGCAATGCCGTGTTCTCTGATCTGCAACAAACCTCTGATCTGCAATGCCGTGAGGATAAAAATTGAAAAAAAATGAAAGCTTTGATATGCGATGCGGTGCTTCTAGCATAGCAGAATTCGTGGAAGCAATAAAAATTTCCAGTTTTCATCAGTAACATCGGATATAAGGTTTGAACGCAAATTCCGAAAATATATTTAAACAGTGTTGTCGGCTGCCCGGGCAATCTGCTGTTGTACTAATTTCTGCTGGTATTTGAGACACTGTTTATGGCCTTTTTATTTTTTGTTACTTTTCGTGGGTACAATTTTTGATGGTCCTTGGCTACTTTTTTTGTTTTTATATTTTAGTGTAATGCTTTTTCAGTCTATTAATATGCTATAAATTTCTGTTTAGTTTTTATTCTTAAAAAAATATCTTACCAGTGGACGTGCAATGCATGTATCTTGAATCGGTCTGGCCACTGCATTCCAAAAACAAACTCGGCTGCAGGTGCACGCGATTCTAAAATCAATTGCATTAAATTAATTTCAATTATGATGACGACGAAAAAGAAATGGAAGAGCCTAGGTAGGTACCTATGAGGCTGGAGCAGCATGGACCGGAAGGCAAGAGGAGGTAAGGGTAAGGGTGCCCTACACGGAAACGCCACGAATTTTTTAAAACAAGACAAGACAAGCAAACGAGAAAATTCGCAGCAGATGCAGCCAGCCAGCGAGGCATGAATTCTAGATGGATGGTGACCGGTGTTTCAGCACCAAGTTGCAAAAAGAAAAGAAAAAAGAGTAGAGTACGGAAATTTTATTGTTGGGGCTGGGCTGGGGAGTGAAAAGGGACCGACCGGTTGTGGGCAGTAAGTCGGCACAGTGAGACAAAGAGAGAGTTGTTTCGTGACAGGTTCGTCCTGGTCATGGTCGTCGTCCTGTAATTTGCGAGCGAGCTTCGTTGCCCACCCACACCCACCATGGGAAGTCGTCGCGAAGGTGTCCTTTTTGACAAATCGAGCAGCAGCTGCTACTTCTGTTGCTCAGGGCTGAGGCTAAGGCTGACCTATGTCTCCACAAATTTGCTGCTGCAGAGCTTCGTTCACATTCACAATTTTTGCGATTCTAGTCCCCATTCCCATTCTCATTCTCACTCCCGTTCCCACGGGGAAAACCCCCACATCTTCAAATATGATGCAGCTTCTCCCCGAAAACGGCCCCAATCTAGATGCGAATTTGAAGTTAAAAACGAATTCTTCGTCGTCGTCGTCAGAATCAGAAGCAGAAGTTGCAGCATCATCCGCCATGGATTTGGGCAGCAACCCCTTTGCTAATCTTATGCAGTTTCATATGCAGAGGCAGATACAGAGGGCCTCCAACAACCCTAACAACAGCAGCGGCAAAAAGAAGCTCAAGGATTCCACCATTATGAAGCTGGTTCTGGTTCTGATCATACTGGAGGAGAAGCAGAGGCAGGAGCAGGGCGAGTGGGAGAGGAACTGCAGGATCGAGAGGGATAATTTCCACAGAAACCACAAGAGAAAACTGGACGATCTGATGACCTATTATAACCTTCTCCAGGACTACTACAATGAAATGGATGAGCTTGACTGGTGCAGGCTCAAAAGGGCCAGGCTTGCTGCCTCTGCTGTGGCGGCAGCGTCAGCCATTGCTAGCCACCAGCAGCAGCAGCAGGGCGTTCAGAGGCGCCTCTGGGTTAAGGACAGAGACAAGGCTTGGTGGAAGAGATGCAATCATCCCTCCTTCCCTGATTCTGAGTTTTTCAGGTACTGGTCTTTCATTCATTCTTTATTTCATTACGTTCATGTGTATTTCTTCTAACTAGGATTTTGCCTTCTGAGCTGTACTTTTCCATTCAGTCAATCTAATCTAGATATATTGGACTTTGATATTGTTATGAGAGCTGGGATAGTCCGATTAGGTTATGATTTACCGTGTAAGATGTTTTGGATGTTGCTCAGAGTACACATACAGATAGGGCAAGCTTACAGGATTGATAAACTGTGTCTCTGTCTGAGTAATGCTCCTGCTTTGTCGTATAGATGAAGCAATTGCTTGTTCATTGGCATTTGGCAGCGGTACTAGTGTAACTGCGTTGATCTTTCTTTGCTCTTTCATGGCATGACCCTTTACCTTGTCTCCTGGAATGGTGCACAAGAGTCCTGTAGATTAAGTCGGCCGGCCATGACACCTTGTGAGATAGCCTGTGTACTCCTACATCGGTCTACCTAACCCTGCCTTAAAGGCGTGCGTTCTGGTTAATTAGAAAGTGGATCATATTACGAGGAGCTTTTGCACATTGCAAATCCATATCTTTGGTGCCAAGAGGTACAAACAAGTGTCATGGCTTTAGCAACGCCAGTGCTTCAATGGAGTTATTTTAGGGTATATTAGTTGCATGAATATGCTAATATTGAATTTACATGTTTATATAGGGTTTCTATGACAACTGCCAAATACACCCTATCCTATTGCCTATTTTTTTTTTTTCGATTCTTTGTATTCAGTCTTCACAAGTGTAATCCATTCAGATCCACAAAACCCAACATCCAGCAACATCCAGATTTAACCGTACAATTCAACATCCATACGTATAGATACAAACGTAACCAAATATGGTCTTAGACTTTTCTTCGCGATTTAACATTCTCCGGCCTTTTTGAATGGTCATTTACATTGTTCTTAAGAGGCTTTACCCAGAATGATCTTGATTCAAAGTAAGCTGATTTTAAATTTCCTTCCAGATGGTTCCAGAAGTCATAAAATAAGCAGAATAAAAATCTTTGGAAAATAAAAAAAAATCGTTTATTAAGGCATGGGTTAGGCTTGTTTCGATGTACTCTATGTTTCATTATTAATGTTATTCGACGATGAAAATGATATATTTGGTTAGCCTGGGATATGCGTCATCATTATTAATGCCGTAATTTTTTATGACCATGGGATTATTGCTGGATTGAGCTTGGATGATTTACCAGGCATAATCTCTTTCAAAATTTACGTTTTACATTTGCATGTCTTTCAAAAAGCCTTTTTACTTGAGCATATCAAAAGGTAACCTGCTGATGAAGGGTTCAATCAAAAATTACTCTTCACTTTAGAAGGTGCTTTATAAAAGTACGTCGCATATGAAAAGCTAATCTGATTATTAGAAATTGATAATATTTAAATATAGTAATTACTAGCGTAAATTAATATCTTCATATTAATGGTTTACTTTATATTTTTATTATTTTAAAAAAATATCCATAAAAAGTGGCTTTAAAGAACAATTTTTTAATGTTTAAAATAGTTTTTAATAATTTCTTAAATAATCTTGTATTAATTAAAATTAAAGCATATACCGTGGTGGTTGATATTTTAATCTCGAAGGATGGAAAAAATAATTGTCCATCTTAAAGGAATTATCCTTCATGTAAAAAATACAGGATGCCTTCAAGTTTGACTGTTGCATGGAATGTTTGTTTGTTTTATTTGTAAAACATATAAGCATACATACATATACACTCATACATGACATGGTTGGTTGGTTGGTTTGTTTGTTTGTGCAGGGCATTTCGCATGAGCAAAGCTACATTTGACCATATTTGCGAGGAATTGAACTCAGCGGTGGTAAAAGAGAATACTGCACTGAGAGAAGCAATACCAGTAAGGCAAAGAGTAGCAGTTTGCATTTGGAGGCTGGCAACCGGTGAGCCATTGAGGCTGGTATCAAAGAGGTTCGGATTGGGCATATCTACGTGCCACAAATTGGTTTTGGAGGTATGTGCTGCCATTCGTCAGGTGTTACTTCCTAAATACATCCAGTGGCCTTGCCAGCCGGAAAGAGTGAGCAAAGAGTTTGAAAGAATTTGTGGCATACCAAATGTAGTAGGGGCCATGTACACAACTCATATTCCAATCATTGCTCCAAAGGTCAATGTGGCTGCCTACTATAACAAGAGGCATACGGAGAGAAACCAAAGGACATCATACTCCATAACAATCCAGGGTGTTGTGGATAACACCGGCTCATTCACTGATGTTTATATAGGCTGCCCAGGTTCCCAATCTGATGACAAAGTTCTGGAACGATCTTGTCTATATCAGAGGGGCACTGATGGCTCCCTCAATGGTGTCTGGATTGTGGGCAGCTGCAGCTATCCCCTTCTTGACTGGCTTCTTGTACCATATGTTCAGCAGCATCTCACTTGGACTCAGCATGCATTTAATGAAAAGATTTCTGAAATCCAGTCCGTTGCAAAGACTGCATTTAGCCGTCTCAAGGGCAGATGGCAATGTCTGCAGAAACGCACTGAGGTCAAATTGCAGGATTTGCCAGCCGTTCTTGGGGCATGTTGTGTGCTTCACAACATCTGTGAACAGAACCATGAGCTTTTCGATCCAGATTTAGCATTCCACATCATGGATGATGATGAAATTGCGCCACCCACTCCCATTGTAAGGTCCAAAAATTCTATGCATCGCAGGGATTCTATTGCTCACAATCTGCTTCATCATGCACATGCTGGAACAGGTTTTCTTTGACATTATCATGCTTCCCTGCAGCCATTAAACAAGCAAATGGATGACAAGGTACATGCATGTGAAACAATTGTGGATATTAATTTATTATAGGGGAGGTGGAATTTATTTCAGTGAAGATGCAGTGCAATTAATTTCAAAGCTAGTTTTGTCTAACCAACAAATTCAACTTGACGCAAGAAAGTATGGATGACTTAAAGCCACACCATTAAATCTGAAATTCAAACTGAGATTTTATGGTGTTCGGAGATTGCAGCCGTTCAGAGCGCCTGCAAACGCTCTATGAAGCATAATCAGTGAAGAGCCACACCATTCCATTGACATAGAAAGATCTGCTTTTGTTTGTTAGTGCGTGCATCAATTTTAGATGCAGCGGTTTGGAAGCAAAGTTTCCTTTGTTCTTATGGAAAATAAATTGTTGTAATCAAGCAACCAAAAAAGCCTAGCTCTTTCGGTTTGCTGTCTGCAATGCGTTCCTTTATTTTTTTTATTCTTATTTTCGACCACATGTTTGCATGAAAAAATGAATAGCATGCTTAACAGCTGGAAAGCAATCTTTCCGATTAACACATCATTTTCATATTTTTTATATTTTTTGTCTTAGACATTCTGTGTTAATTAGAAAATAATTATATTGCAATGTATATTCATCTTTGTGATGGTACGTCTTTCTGTCCATCCTGGCAAAAGCAAAATTATTTGTGAAAATAAATTCACTGTTACGCATAAAACAAATTTCTTACGTAGGCTCATTTCCTACGTTGACATGACTGCTCCGTGTTCTTAAACTAGTAATGATCCAATAGATGCTAAGAGGGTCGTTGTATATTCAAATCATTCGGGTAAAATCTCATTTATTTTCATGTTACTTTTGAGAGATGATAAGGTGCTTATTTTTCAAATCATAAGACCTGAGAAAATCACCCAACTTTTGTGTAATCCTTAATATTTTGGATATGAGAAAATCACTTGGTGAGTATGAGTACAAGATGCTTAAATTTTTTAAATTAAGAATAATTTAATCAAATAGATTTCAATGTTCAATTTATTTTGGAATCACAAAAGCCAATTTCTTATTATTCTTAGATGTTAACATATGAAAAAGAAAGACCTAATCAATCAATTCAAATTTTTTTGTGATTTGATTAATATTTGGATGGTCTTTTTAATCACCCCTTTAATTAGAAACTCTCTCATTATGCTCCTTAATGATTATAGATCTTAGCATTTGTAATAACCTATAAAAATGAAGGCCAAAAATCTATAAAAACCAACCCCAAACACCATTTTGAGATTTCACACTTTGGCATTTTTGAGCATTTGGCATTTTGGGCATCTAAGGTCTCTTGCAAATTTGCAGAAACATAGCTTTTGATGCCTTTCAGCATGGAACCCCTATGGCCTTGCAACCCTTGTCAGCCCCTTGGGATTTGTGAACTTTGGCCATCCATGTTGCACTCCTAGGATCCTCAACTCCTAGTGTAGCTTTTTTGGCAACCAAAATCCTTCACATTTCTCAACCCCCAGCAATAGCCAACGTTGTAGATTTGGAGCCCCTTGGGATTTGTGAACTTTGGCCATCCATGTTGCACTCCTAGGATCCTCAACTCCTAGTGTAGCTTTTTTGGCAACCAAAATCCTTCACATTTCTCAACCCCCAGCAATAGCCAACGTTGTAGATTTGGAGCAACAGTAGAGGAGGTTTGATACATTAGAAATAGTAGGGGTATTTTGATTGTGGAGTGGATTACATCGACTTCAACGAACTTTGAACCCTTATCCAAGTGAGTTGTCCCCTCTTGCTTTTCCACAAGCACATCTTGTACACATCCCTCAAACTCATTCTTTATTTTTTACTAAAGTTTAAAGTTTCAGCTTTGTGTGCAATTTGTATATTGCTTTCAATTTTCAGATGTGTAAATTTTCTTGCATTTTATTTTTTACAACCTCATTTACCCTTTTTTAAGTCCCTGGGTGATCTATTAGATTGTCCAGAGCATCTTGAGTTCCATTTTTTTGGAGGCCTTGGCGATTCAAGGTTGAGGTTGCTGCATTGGGACTTTCGATCTTCTAACGATCAAATTTTTCAATTGCAATAGTTTTCTAGTGCTAAAAGGAGGGCTTCTACCCAATTTCTATGTTAAAATCTATTTTCCTCATAGCCAATGTTGACTTGCAAGTCATAATCTTCGGTTTACAGTCAAAACCCTCGAATATGCACTGTAATCAATGCTGCAGTCCACCCTCCATTGCTCTCAAAACCCAGCGTGGGAGTTGTAGGTGTTTGGGTTTTAGAATTTTCACAATGATTGCTATGAATTTCCAAAGCCAATGTTGATCTTCTAGTTCAATTTCTACCCCCTATTGTTGGGGGTTCATCGTGATCGTCCCGTTTGTGGCATCTATGATGCCTATGTTGTTTCCTACTCTCCCTTCTTTCATGGTGTGTTTCTCTAGAGTGCCCTCATCCCCTTTCTCGACTATTTTGTCTATGACTTTCATTTCGATTACCCTTATCCTCATGGTCTTTTTCCTTATGACTGTGTCCAGATCTTGAAGAAGAGGATGAAGGAGATGATGAAGGTGAAGAAGAAGGAGGACCGTCACCATGTTGGTGCCTGCTTCCTTCTCTTCGGTGGTCACAGCCCTGATCGCAGTTACGATTGGAATGTCCATCTTTGTCATGTGTTCATGTTCCTTTTTCAGACCCCTTGCGTCTGTCGGTACCAGAATCTGGGTTATGGATAGTTGAGTAAAGATTCTAGTACAAAACCCCTTGACCGAAGTCAACGAGGGGAACATCATTGTGTCGACGACTACTTGAGGCAGGTTCACCACCCTCATTTTTCCTTAGGACATGTGGGACATTTTGCGACAACTTTCCCTTCATGGATTCATGACGTCTCTCCTGTTGCAAATCCCTTTAACACTGTGCCTGCATGGATCGATACTCTCTCGAGTTATGGTCATGCACAACGTACTCTACTTGTAAGTGCTGCATGCCAATTTCGTGTGAGATCATGAGAAAGCATGCCCAGGACAGAGCGATCAGGAGGTAACACTATGTTACCTTCTAAATCTTGCCAACGCAGTTTTTCATCCTGGTGGAGGATAAAGGTAAAGTTCAGTACATATTCATCGGGATGAACATATATCACACGAAACTGTTGAGGGACTGGCGGATTATCATGTGTACTACACCTCCGATTGTTCCCTGTACCAGACCTAGGTGGTGAAACACTTTCGTACGAAGAAGGAGACATGATTGTCTATTCAGTGTGCAATGTCTTCTTGTTTATTGTTTTTCTTTAACCAACCCCAAGGGTTCTTTCCAACGATGTGAAAGATTTCCTATGTTCTAGTTAGCGCACAAACAACAAAGTCCCTGGCAACAGCACCAATGATGAGCGGTGAGGTATCCCTATGCTCAACCATACGAATACTAGCGTCCACGCACGATCCGGTTGAATTCCAAGGACTAAGTGCCTATGCACCTTTGTGGAACAAGAATGGGTTGATCAATCGTTATCTTCCCAAGCTTACTTGGATGTCACGATTGTATGGTTAAGTAAACTTGAGGCATATGATTTTTATACTTTTTATGTGTGTTTATGTCCTAATAAGGGAGGAGAGAGATAACTAAGTAACTAATTTAATTTAATTAATTATTAATTAGGCTCTAATTGATCCTAACACTAGTATCCGTTCTCACTTGCCGTACACATCCTGAACCAGTGCAACACTACTAGGATTACCAAACGCTAATCATTATTGGGTTACCAAGTGTTACACCCATGCTCGAAGTGATCACATTGTGTGTGCTTACTTAGGAGAGTTGTAGGGTGAGAGAGAATCATTAATTAACTAAGGAAAGCATTGAGTAATAGTAATTAACATTAATTAATCTACTTTGAATGCCGCAAGGTTTATCACAAAGTTCATCTTTATTGCTGTACACAAGGTGTGCTCAGGTACCCAATGCTTGAATAAAGATCCGTTCACTTTATGACTTCTACTAAGGGCACACAGAAATAATTCTAACTCTAAGAGGGAGAAAAGGCAAGAGTTTGGGTAAGGGACTAAGACTAACTATTGCAAACCAAGTGCACATGCCTCTTATTTATAGGCAATGAGGCAGGCTGTGATATCATGTACATGATATCGCGTGGGAGGCCACGATATCACATACGTGATATTGTGGTTGCGATGTCGTGGCTCATCAGCACCTGAGTGCTATATTTATAGGCCAGCACGAGAATCACAATATTGTGTATTGGATATCATTATCTAGGCTGCGATATTATTTACTTGATATCAAGTATCCGATATCGGGGCCTGGCAAACCACGATTCATCAGTGGAGAAAGCTAAAGGCCATGTTGAAGACCCTTTGAGTATACAAGGAAACTATAGACTATGAAAGATAAAGCTTATGGTAAAGTATTTGAAGCCATTGTTGATAAAGCAAATAATAGAATTAAAAGTAATGTCATTCCTATAAAATCATTAAAAGAGGCCTGTAAGCTCAATTTTTTTTCTACATAAAGCTAGAATCTAAAAATTTCTATAAGCTTAATGAAAGACACCAAGTAATGAGATCGATTTCTTCCTTTATTGTTATGCTTTGATCTTTCTCCTATACCTAAAAATGGTAATAGAAGTTGTGAAATGTAATAGATATGGTCTAGGATTTATTTTCTTTCTTAATGGATCTTGCAACAAATTGAAAATTCTAAAAGAGCTCATACTATAAATTAAAGATGTGTTAGCTAACATTTGTGATTCTGGATTGTTGGATAAAGTTTTCTAGAATTTCTTCTCTTCTTATTACCTTTTATCTTTTCCTGCTAGACATTGTTTCTATTCTGTCTTCTAAACTGATGAGTGGCGAGGTACCCCTACACTCAACCATACGAATACAAGCATAACACACGTGATCCGGTCGAACTCTGCAGACTAAGTGCCTACACGCCTCATGGAACACTTAAGGTTAATTATTCGTTGTCTTCCCAGACTTACTTGTATTTGTCACGGTGTATGGTTAAGTAAGTCTGAGGTATATGATTTTTATATCTTTTTATGTTTTATCTCCTATGCTGAGAGGTGAAGGATTGAAGAGACTAATGACTAACTCTAACTAACTAACTAAGTCTGAATTAATCTAGAGTCAGCATCCGTTCCCACTTACCGTTCACACCCTGAACCAATGCAACTGTGGCTACCAAACGCTAGTCGTTGCTGGGATCACCACACGTAACGCACATGCTTGAAGCGGTCGTACTGAGGCACTTAACTAGGAGAGAAGGGTTGAGAGAGATTTAATTCCTATTAAAGCATTTAAATGGAAAATAGTAAATAACAATAAATAAAATCTTATTTAGCCTATTCCATGCACTACAAGGTTTATCCAAGAAGTTCGTCTTTATTGCCATACACAAACTTGTGTTCAGGTACAATGTTTTCTCAAATAAAGATTCGTTCACTTTGGAGCTCCTACTGTAGGCACATGGAAAATATTCTATCTCTGGAGAGGTAAAACTGCCAGAGTTTCCCTAAGGACTAGATCTAGATGGGAAAACAAGGGAGAGCCACCTCTTATTTATAGACTTGACGGTGCACTGCGATATCGCGTATGCGATATCGCAGGGGACGATGCGATATCACATGGGATGCAATATCGCGGTGGACGCGATATCATGTATGCGATATCGCAGCCCATGCGATATCACGTCCCATCATACCCCTATGACTAAATAAAAACTCGTCCTCGAGTTCCTTACAAAATATTGGGAAGGTATGGGATTATTGACTCAAAATGGAACTAATGGGATGACATGTGAACGGATCATCATTACAAGACACAACAAAACTGGTGTTCATGACAACAAGAGTGAACACCTTATTACATTGACATCAGGCCTTATTTGGCAGCTTGAGAAAGATAGAGAGAAAGAAATTTTGCTGCTCAACGCCAAGATTGCGCCTTTTGTTGTTCATCCGTAAGTGCGCCATCGATCTTGCTCTTTGCATAGCTGCTTCAGCATCGCTCCATTCCAAGTGTTCTCTCCAGATCCAATCCGTTGTTGCATGATTGCCATTTGCACACACAATACAGTCTTATATTAGCAAGGGTAAATGAATTTCAATGTAGTTGATACCTTGCTTCAGTGAAAGGTCCATTGGCTGAGTTGTGGTATGGCTGATACAGGTCTAGAGATATAATATTGATGACTACTGAAGGTGTAGGGGTTAGGAAAAAATTGGGCCCCGTACCCCCATGACTAATCACGAACCTCCGATAGCGATAGAATGGAGAAAGAAAAAGAATAAGAAAGATGGAGAAAAAGAGACAACTATAACATCGATGAACTGGATGTCAAGATGGAAATAAACAAAATAGAGTGGATTGCAAAAATGTTAGGAAAAAGAATTTAACTGGTGCACCAAAGAGGAATGTCAGTGGGTCCTCCCCAAAGTAGGCTCATGCCCTTAATGCCCTGACAAACCCACATTCAAAGAGTTCGTAGGCTTTGGGAATGTCATTTGGAACAAGAGTTAAAGTCTTAACCGCAAGAATTTACCAAAAAGAAAACAATGTATCTACCAAAATATACACTAATGATACAACCGGCAATGAGGTAAACAATGGAGAGAAGGATGGAGAGAAGAGAATGAAATGGAATCCCAAGAACAAGGTGGTGTACATCCCCTTGTGGATTTCATGATTAATGTGACTTAGCAAGTCTCATTCCAAATCCGGCCTCAAACCAACCACATCCAGTGGCTTCACATCAATGCATTCGGCCAATCCATCCACTTGGAGTAACAAGAATGCCTTCACCCAAGAGCCACCACCATTCCGATGAAACAAGGAGGAGAGAATGGGAAGCGAGAAGAGACTTAGTTAGAGGAAACATTTTTATTTTAGTTCCATAACCAGTACTTGTAGCCCAAATGATTATTTCGTCTAAGGGGTGTGCTTTGAATTCTCACTTGCTCTTTTTTTTATGTGTTTATACGTGAGAACCACACCATGCAAAGACTTTGTTATTTTTATTGCTTAGCTTCCCGATGATTGGGTAACATCGAAACGGTAGGAAAACTCAAGAAGAAAACATCCAAGCACCCAAGAGAATGGCCAACACAAAAGCATCAAGTTCCCTTGAAGTCACACCCCTTTTCAATCCTTGAGTCCTTCCTTAGTTTGAGAAGTGCTCAGTCACCGATTCGTTAATAGGTCTTATTAAAAAGATACTGTACATTTCCAAGTCGAGAGAGACCATCGAACTTGTGGATGGATGGATGAAGTGGACTCATTGCCTACTATATCAAAAGAAACATACCTTAGTATCAACATCATAACTTAAAGGTAAAAACCAAACATTAGCAGTCAACATGAAAAATAGTTCATACCATCATTAAGAACACTTCTTGGGTGACAAACTTACAAGGTGGAGAACACACACACACACACACAAAAATGAAAAAGTATAACAATGTTGAAAAACAAAAACAAGAAAAGTTAAAGAAATTTGTAAAACAAAAATGTGTAAAAAAAAAACTTGTAAAACAAAAACGTGTAAAAAAAAAATGTGTAAGACAAAAATTTGTAAAACAAAAACATGTAAAACAAAAACATGTAAAACAAAACCCCCCAAAACAAAAATGTGTAAGACAAAAACATGTAAAAAAAACGTGTAAAACAAAAACTTAAAAAGAACTGAGGGCCCCAAATGATTAGTATAGGTGGCCATCTCCCCCATGACTAAATTGCAAGGGAGAGATCTGAAATAATGGGCGTTTGTTTGAATTTCGTAGAAGTGCCCAACTTCTTCCAATTGATGTTCTTAGATTAAGGGGTGGAAGTTGGCGACGCTCATATTCCAAGGTATCTATGCTTTCGTTGTTGGCATGGGTTACTTCCCTAGTTCGTTCCATGCATGTTTGTCGGTTGCTCTTTCGAATAGCTGTCAACCACAAGGTGTCTACTACTAGTTGTGTGGTTGCTACATTCAAGCATCTTTGTCTCAAAGTATCAAGGGCACACCTGTTGCATGAAGGAGATGTTGTGCATTCCTCCATGTCATCAGCCAATGAATCACTGTATGTGATGCATGAAACTTTCCTCTTCTCGATCTTTCCATAAATGTTTACCTTAGAGATTTCCAAGGAAAGATCATGAATTCCTAGGCATGCGTCTGCTGTACTCATCCATGCCCTTCCCATTATGATTGGAAAGTCCCCTTCGTTGTTGTTGACTTCAATCACTAGGAAATCGGCTGGGTATGACCAACCATACATAGTGGTAACAATGTCCTCCACCAATCCCAAGGGAATGTTGAATGTTGCTCTTCTTAAGTTGGGGCAGGTTCCAGGCTTGATACATCTCTCGTGATATTAAGTTGACTCCGAAACCTGAGTCAAGAAGAGCCTTATGTGGTTCGTTCTCGGCAATTTGGAGGTGGATTAAGGGACTTCCTGGGTCAAATAGTTTCATGGGAAGGTGGCCTACCTTGATCCAGTCAGTTACGATATGTGTTAACATAACCGTCTGCATTGAGCTCTGATTTTGGTTTGAAGGGATCTCCGAAGCCTTGTATGTTGGAGGCGTGATCACAGACTCAACCGCTTGTTGTTGTGAGAGCTTGTTTGGGCTTTTGGTTCTGAAGAAAGGTCTTCTCTTTTTACGGTTGTCAAAACTAGCAGCGGGTTGGATGTTTACGGCTCTCGTAGCATTGCATTATTGCGGTTGAGTGGGGAGTTCCCCTTGCATTGTTGGAGCAGGTGGTGTTATGGGAACTACTAGAGGAAAAGGTGCGAACGGATTAGGAGGATGGTATGTGTATGGAGCATCTCCCGAAGGAGAAGGAGTCCTTCTAAAGTACTCCTGAACTTGGTAGTGATGTTGGGGAGTTGTGTGACCCATGGAGTCACTTGGAGAAATTGGCTGATGCATGTAGTATCCATATGGCTCTGGCTGCCGGTAAGGGTATTGTTGTTTCGGCGGTGGCATCCCCCATGACTATGGGTATTGCCACTACTGATGTTGTCTGATGGGTTGTGGTGGAGTTCCGCTTGGATAGTACGTCAACGGTTGGTGAAACTGTCTTGGGTTACCTTGGGGATAAGGTAACCTTCGGGGTGTCTGCCGTTGGTTAAGTCTCGGGTTGAGTGTATACACCCCAGACTCTTGTCGATGTGAGATGATTGGACAACATCCCTTAGGATAGTCATAGTGGCAGATCTCACATCCACCGTTATTGTCTGTGTCTGAGCCCAAAACCTCATCGGAGATAGTTATTTTCCCCTTACCCTTGTCATGTGCAGGGCCTAAATCTCTTCGCTTTGTCTTGTTCTTGTCACTACTTCGTTCCTCCTTAGACTCCTCTACGATTTTCAGGACAGTTTCAATTTTACTATCTAAGGAGCTCCATACTTCATCTACCTTAGCCGATACTTCTGGTGTTAGCTTGTGAAGCGGTAAGGTTTTTTTGTTCACCAACTCTTCGAGTTGTGACTCATCCTCTTCATCGCAAAATCTCACTTCCCTCTTTCGGAGGGAAGGATCACGGTTATATTCTTCTGCACTTTTCATTTTTCGTAGCTCCCCTTCTTCTTTGGCTACTTGTTCCAACAAGTGATGAATTTCATTGGATCTAAGTTCTGATAATCTTCCTTGGGCATAAGTCCCAAGCGTTCTCCTAGTTTCATACCTTAGCCCATCTATGAGATGGCGAAGTTGATCCCGCTGTGCATAACCATGGCCTGGGCAACGATGTAACAATGCGTAGTAGCGGCCCATGGCAACATCCAAGGGTTCATGAGTACCTTGCTTCCATCCTTGGATTTTCTTACGCAAGTTAGACACTCTGGAGTACATTTGATATTTATTGTTGAAGAGTTCTAACATCGTACTCCATCTCCTAATGGTTTTCGGTTCTAAGGACGGGTACCAACTCTCTACTTCCTTGATGAGTGTCTTGGGAAACAATTTTAGTTTTTGCCACTCGTTCTCTATGTTTTGCAAGGTGCAGGCATCGTGGAATGCCTGTAAATGATTTTGCGGATCCGTGTTATATCCCCTTTTGAAGCGTGGGATGTTGTTCATGTCTAAGCGCTTGATCCAACTATCTTTTAAATGCCTTGTTGGTATTCTCACTGCCTCCGTTATATTTAACATGCTCTGGGTGGCAAGTAGGGGTTCGTCATGATCGTCTCTTTCATGATGTCTATGATGTCTACATTGTTCCCTACTTTCCCTTCGTTCATGCCCTTGTCCTCTCTCTCGACTCTCTCGTCAAGGTCTCTCATTTTGTCTACCTCCATCCTCACCGTTATGCTCTTTATGATTGTGCCCAGAGGTGGAAGGAGAGGGTGAGTGATGTGAAGAAGGGGAAGAAGAAGGAGAACCATCGCCATGATGATGTTTCTTACCTTCTCTTCTGTGGCTTCGGCCCCGATCGTGATGACGATCTGAGTGCTTGTCCTTGTCATGTGTTGTTGTTCCCTTAGTGAACAGTTGGTGTTCATGGGGATCAGAACCAGGGTTGTGTATCATGGAGCGTAGGTTCTGATACCTCACCTTCTCACTATCATTAGGAGGGGGAACATCTTTCGATAGAGAACCCGTTATAAGTGGTTCACCATCTCCAATTTCACTTAGGACTTGCGGAACCTCTTTGCTCTTCAACAGTGTATGTTGGCTTTCCTGCCTTGAGTCCCTTAAATGTTGTGCGGCTGTGGGATAGTAATCCCTCATGTCAAAATCTGCCGCAATGTATTCATCATATAATTCTGTCATGCTTATCTGTGCCAAAGCACGGAGGAGCATGTTGGGGACTGCACGATCTGGAGGTAACACTATGTTACCTTGCAAATCTCTCCAGCGCATCTGTTCATCTTGATGGAAGATAAAAGTAAAATTAGGTATATACTCATCGGGATGAGTATATTCCACCCTATATTGTTGAGGAATTGGCTGATTTAGGTTATGCGTTTTAGATTGCCGATTGTCCCTCGTATTGTCCCTGGGTGATGTAATGCTCTTGTGAGAAGAAGACATTGTTATTTAATTCGGTGTGCTAATTAACCGTTATATAATTTTTTTCGTTTAATTAACCCTAAGGTTTGTTTAAGCTCCCAACGATGTGAATGATCTCTTATGTTCTACTTAGCGCACAAACACTGAGTCCCCAGCAATGGCGCCAATGATGAGTGGTGAGGTACCCCTACACTCAACCATACGAATACAAGTGTAACACGCGTGATCTGGTCGAACTCCGCAGACTAAGTGCCTACACGCCTCATGGAACACTTAAGGTTAATTATTCGTTGTCTTCCCAGACTTGTATTTGTCACGGTGTATGGTTAAGTAAGTCTGAGGTATATGATTTTTATATCTTTTATGTTTTATCTCCTATGCTGAGAGGTGAAGGGTTGAAGAGACTAATGACTAACTCTAACTAACTAACTAAGTCTGAATTAATCTAGCGTCAGCATCCGTTCCCACTTACCGCTCACACCCTGAATCAATGCAACCGTGGCTACCAAACGCTAGTCGTTGCTGGGATCACCACACGTAATGCACGTGCTTGAAGCGGTCATACTGAGGCGCTTAACTAGGAGAGAAAGAGATTTAATTCCTAATAAAGCATTTAAATGGAAAACAGTAAATAACAATAAATAAAATCCTATTTAGCCTATTCCATGCACTGCAAGGTTTATCCAAGAAGTTCGTCTTTATTGCCGTACACAAACTTGTGTTCAGATACAATGTTTGCTCGAATAAAGATCCATTCACTTTGGAGCTCCTACTGCGGGCACATGGAAAATATTTTATCTTTGGAGAGGTAAAACTGCCAGAGTTTCCCTAAGGGCTAGATCTAGATGGGAAAACAAGGGAGAGCCGCCTCTTATTTATAGACTTGGCGACGCACTACGATATTGCGGTGGATGTGATATCGCGTACGCGATATCGCAGCCCATGCAATATCGCGTCCCATCATAAACCTTATATTTTGATTGTATAACTAAATTTGTGATCTTTGAATTGAGATAACATAGGAGAGTTTCTACATGTGACCTTATGATTTTAATTGAATCATAAGGTCACATGTAGAATCTCTAAGTTTTATTTTAATAGTTAATGAATATAGAGAAGAGTTCTTATGGTAGATTAAGCTAGTCATTCTATTAGCTAAACTACATTAATCTTTATATCCCTTCTATGTTTTAATTTTGCATTATTTTTAACATAAAATTTTTATTTAGGCCTAGATTCACCCCCTCACCTCTTAGTGCAATGTCTAGGAAAACAACATAGAGGAACCTTGTTGAGGATTTAAAAAAAAAAAAAAAAAAAGACCTAGTGGTGAGACTCTTAATTTGGGAGTCCCCATTATGGCTTCGATTCTAGTGGCAATGCTAAGTTATAAAGTTCTAATTGGACTATATATCTTGGGGTGTATATATATTACAATTATTTTAGGGTTTCACCACCCCTACACAAGACCAAAACAAAATAGTCATGATAAAATAACTAACCATTAAACCATATCACTACCTTTAAAATTTAAAATAATACTTATTATATTAAACAAAAATGTTAAAGTAAGTTGTACTTACTGTCCATGTGTGGATAAAGGCTAGATGCCAATAAAACACATTATAAAAATTAAAAATAAACTAATTCAAACAATGAGATGTTAGCCTAATAATAAGACTTTTGATTTCTAAGCTCCAAGTCATAGATCTTAATGAATAATACTAAATTATATATATTAGGGTGTACATAAATCCAATACCCAAAAAAATAAACTAATTCAAATAAAAAAGGAATACTAGAATCAAAAGCAATGAACCGTGTTTTTGTTGGAAGGGTTGCGTGTCTTAACCTGAAACCAGGGACGACAGCCATGGCCACCGTTAAATGAAAAATAAAAACCACGCGTTCCGTGGGTGTCAATTCAACGTTCACGCTCATGGTCCTTTTTTCGGGCAAAATTTGTTTTTTTAATTTCGCCTTCCCTGACCTGACACGGGTATTTTCTTTTCGTTTTATTTCATTGCATCTCATGTCATGACATTGACCCTGACGCACAGTTGTGGAAGGGCTCCCATCAATCGCCGCTAGATATTCCTTCTTCATTCATGCATGGATGGATGGATGGATGCATGCATGCATGCATGCAAGCAAGCAAAGATGAGCATGCATGGATAAATGTGTGTATGGATGTGGATCTGTTTCTGCGCTCTCACTGGACAGCTGCGGCCGCTCAAAGATTTGGGCCTCCCGTCGCTACGCTACATGTTTGCTATTTAATTAATTAACTAGCTAATGACTGTGGGTGTGACGTGTGGATTTGGTCGGAAAATATCTTGCTTCTTTTGAGATTCAAATGCAAGCCAGCCCAGCCCAAACGTAGAGACTAGACCACCAGCAGCGTGATATTCTATAAAATACGGTACAGATTTGCTTCTCTTCGTGGGTCTGTCTCAGTTGACTTGCGCTTATCTGCAACACAACGGCTCTTAATAAACGAGTCGTTTAAAGAGTTATAGACCCTTTTAGCTCTTGCGGGTTTCTTGAGAAAAGGTGTTCCTTCTTACTGTAAACTTCTTCCTTCCCTGTACCAAACATCATCAAACCTTAGAGAGACTACCAAATCATCTAAAGGTCGTGTTAATAAAGAAATGCAATTTATTTAACAAAATGTTACTTAAAATATAGGGTTAAAGCATTAACTCGGTATAACATTTTCATAGAAGTTACCAATAAAGAGTTTGAAAAGAAAATCTAAATTCTAAATTCATGTTAAACTAAATAAAGTAATATATTCAAACCTATCAAACCTATTGTTGCTATGATAGATTGTTAGATGCTAAATTACATTACTTATTTAAATTTTTGTTATTCAAAATTACCTTTGAAAATTTTCAAAATTCTAAGCATACTTAAAAGATAAAATTTTTCAAAAACTTCAACTTATACTTAGTGTTCAAAATTTTCTTCCAATTTTGATTTTGGATGCTCTTCTTGCCAAACAACTCTTTAAAATTTGGAGAATCAATGCCTACCAATTAGCTTAAAATTTTCATGATGCTTTGTATTGTTTTCCAAAAATGTTTATAAATGAAGAATCCTACTTAAGAATCCCACCTAAAATTTTCATGTTATTGTGTTTCTATTCAAATTTTAAAAATAAAGAATCTTGTATAAAATATTCACCAAGCTTAGTTTTCCATTTTATAGAGCCTATGAGTAGTATAAGAAAGTATCATTATCATGAATAACTTGTAACATATGGATAAACAATTGAGAGATGACCTAGTTTTAAACTTTATACCTTGCAAAATTGCAAATTCCAACAAAACCTTCTATGTAAAAAAATTTTCTATCTATTAATAAAATTTTCCCTTTTGGATTCAATTACTTTATATTCTTTTTGGTTATCTTTATCAGTTATATTGGTTTAAACCTATTGAATGGATACAGTAGCCTACAATTTTATAGTCTTGCAGGATATTGTTAGATATGCAGAGGGTTGATGGTCTATATATTTTACAAATTAAAATTATTAAGGGGGTTTAAACCAAAACAATTTGGCTATAGGTAGATCCTAGGACATATAGCCAATACGATATGTTAGAAAAATTATCCAAGAATATGTCAATTTCTCAAATGTTTCTAAAACTAGCACCCTCTTTTATTTTAAGGTTTATTAAGTAAGTAAAGTTCTTTGACAATATCTTTTTTGAAAAATGCAATTTATATTATAAATATTTTAACTTGAATTTATTTTACAAATAAAAAGTCCTCTGTATGCATTGACTACTTGAAATTTAAAGTATGCTTATAATGTATTTTCTTTAAGTAGCATTTATGATATAGAATAAGCTAAAATTGACAACTCATAAATATCTTTTCTATTTTTTTATTAATATGATAGGTGATATTCCTCCATATTATCCACATTACTTATCAAACTTATTTAAACTCTCTTCTTATCTACTATTTATGATACTAATACTAATATTTTATTACGTGTGTGTAGATCTCAAGGATTTGTCAAAAAAATGAACTTGTACAAAATACATCAATAGAAATAAATCCTTGAGTGACATTGAGGCATTAACTTAGTGGTACAGGCCTTGGCATGGAAACCCTAGCTCATAGGTTCAATTCTGATAGGCAATGATAAGTTATGGATTCAAACAAATTTTGTAGGATCTTAATAGATGTAAGTAAAAATTCAATTTCAAATAATCATTTCATTATTATCTTTTTTTTTTCTAATTCCTAGTCGACATCAATTATAGATAATCCTTTCATTTTGCACCCTAGACATATAGCCAACATAAAACTTAAGTAGAACATTGATGGATCGCGGTTGGCTACGTTGATGCAGCCTCATTGACTGGGCCCCATCGACGTGGCCCCATTGATGCATCATTTGCTACGTCGATGCAACCTTGGTGATGCAGGGTCCATTTTTTGCTATAAATACGTGCTCACCAACCGCATTTATGACATCAGATTGAAAGTAGTAGTTGAACTCTTGCAGTTTTTACATTTGGAGGTTAGAATATTTCTCCCAAGTGCCCGCAACATAAGTCATTGAGTGTACAGATCTTTATTCAAGCATTGTTGTACCTGAGCACGATAGTGTGTATGGAAATAAAGATGAGCTTCTTGATAAACCTTGCAGCATTCTAGATAGTTTAGATATTTATTTATGCATTTAATGCTTTTAGTTAATTATTTAATGTTTTCTAGTAATTAAGCTAATTAAGCGAGACAAGCTAGATAGATTAAATACATAAGTATAATCGCTTTGAGCATAACACGTATTTGCTTGGTAATCCCAGCAGAATTATTGCTTGGTGCACCTAGTGGCATAGCACTTGGTAACCTAGCAATGGATATGTGGGTTTAGGATGTGTATGGAAAGTGGGATCAGATGCTTATGTTAGGATTAGTTAGAGATCAGCTAGTTAGTTAATTTAGATTATTCATTAAATTACTTTATCTCTTCCTTCAAAGCACCAAATGACATAAAATATAAAATGATAAAAATCACATGCCTCGATTTCACTTAATTATACCTTTGTACTCCACAAGTGTAATTGGGAAGACAACGAATGACCTTAGGGCAAGGTTCACCACCTAGAAGACTAGTGCTTCAGAAACTATAAAGTCCATGGAATTTGACTAGATCGCATGTGAATGCTTTGTGATTCATATGTTTAGGCATAGGGGTACCTCACCACTCATCATTGGCATCGTTGTCAGGGACTTTATTTTTTGAGCATGCACTATCTAGGATTCATGACCATAATTAATATCATTGGACAAACTCAAGGTCAACATCACTCTCACACAACATATAACTACTAAGCACACTAATAATTTTATTTGTTTTGAAAAATGTCTTCTTCCCATAGGCATGAAGATGTCAAACTACTAGTTCCACAAGAGTGCAAAGTGGTATATACTCATCCAAATGAGTATTTACCAGACTTCACCTTCATCCTACACTAGGATGAGTAGATGCTATAGCGTGACATGGAGGGCAACATTGTATTGTCTCCTAATCGATCTATGCTAGGGATTCTCTTTCAAACTCTTAAAAATTTGGGAATCCAATATCTTCACGAAGAATACATTGTGAATGGTTGTGACACTTGAGACTATCATCCCACTGAAACACAATGTAGGAGAGATCGACACTAGGTGAAGCACCACAAGTTTACGAAGTGAAAACACTTCACTAACCCTTTGTTCCTGCTAAACCAAGATGACAATGTGGATCCTCCCCCTGAGGGTTCCCAACATGAAGATTCTCCACCCCTTGTTATTGGTGATAAGGGAATGACCCTGAACCTATGATCCACTATTCATAAACCAGGTTTAGGAAAAGGTGATAGTCAAGGCAGGGACTTGGGTAAACATCACAATGGCAAGGGATCTAAGGATGGTGGTTGTAATGAGTGAAGAGGTGGTGGTGGCAGTCCTCCTTCCTATTTATCCTCTTCATCGAATTCTGAACATTCTTCTTCATCTGTTGATTCTCATAGAAGCCGCTGTAGAAATAATCATGATGAAGGTGATTAACGAGACAACAATGATCATAGAACCTACCAAGAATGTCGAGGTAATAGAGGACATCATCAGATGCAATGTAATAATGATGATGATGAGCCTTTGTTGGTGACTCTAAGCATGCTTAACATTGTAGAGGCAGTAAAGATTCCAACTAGGCATGTAAAGGATAGTTGGATCAAGCACTTAGATATGAACAATATCCTAAGATTTGAGGGGGGATACAATTCTAATCCACAAACACATCTACAAGCTTTCCATAATGCCTATGCCTTACATAATATTGAAAATGATTGACAAAAACTCAATCTCTTCCCCAAGACACTCATCAAGGAAGCTAAAAGTTGGTATTGGTCCTTAGAGTCAAAATCTATCCATCGATGGAGTGCAATGCTTGAGCTATTTAATGACAAATACCAAATGTACTCTAGAGTGTCCAACCTGAGAAGGTAAATCCAAGGCTAAAAACAAGGAACACATAAACCCTTGGATGTTTCCATGTCCAAATATTATTCTTTCTTACACTGATGCCCTAGCCATGGATATTCTCAGAGGGAACAACTCCACCACATCATAGATGAACTCAAAGCTAAAAGAAGAAGAACTCTTGGGGTTTGTGTCCAAGGAAGACTTTTTGAACTAAGAGCTCATCAGATCCAATGACTTATAGAGTAGGTAGAAAAAGAAGAAGATGAGTTGCAAAAAAGAGAAAGTGCAAAAGAGTATAATAGGGATCCTTCCATAAGAAAAAGGGAGGTTTGATCCTATGATGAGAAGAATGCACCACTTGATGAGATGGTAAATAGAAAAACCTTGCCTATACAAAAATCTATTTTTGATATTTTAGCAAAGTTGACAAATTATGGGACTCTTTGGATAAGAAATTCCAAACTACTATGAAAATTACAGAGGCATCCAAAGAACAAAATAGTGAGCGTGAATGTAGGAGACTAAAAGAAGCTAAATGTGTCTACCATAGAGGTAAGGGCAAGGTTGTTGCAGTAGAAGAAGTTGTGGAGATAGACTCCAAAGATGATATTGGTTGTAACATCTACCAATACGAACATCCAAAGGGGTGTTACCCTATGGTGTCACACTTACAAGAGTCTAGGATGTATGCATTAAATCTGCTACTAGCAAGGATACAAGCACCCAGACGATTTTCCTATCCTTAAGGCAATCCAAGGTAGTTCCACCAGCACCAACAAGCTTATTATCCAAGTGAAGCTCCACCACAACCATATGAGCAATACCAACAATGGCACCAACCACAATCCTGGGGAATGCCATTGCCAAGGTAGCAGTACCCTTACAGGAAACCAAATCCATATGGATACTATGTTTAGCAATTAGTTTCTCCACAAAATTTTGCTAGCCACACCTTATTTTAGCATCACTATTACCCACCAGAGTACCATTGAACACATTTACCATCTACTCAAGGGGAGCACCCATATCTATACCACCCTTCACATCCATCTACACACATCCCTCCACCCTCAACCCAGTTACCTCCTGCTGCGTCCATGTAAGGTGAAATTCCCCCATACCCATAGCAATGAAATGCTACAAGGGCTATGAATTTACAACCATCCTTCTAGCTGAGTGGTTTGGACAATCATTCTAGGAAACAATCATTTTTCCAACCCAACAATCCTCCTAAACCCTCACAACCTAATACAACTACTCACCCTAAATCTCTAGCATCCTCATCCTCTACATCTGATGAGTGGTGAGGTACCCCTACACTCAACCATACGAAACGAGCGTCGCACACGCGATCCGGTCGAACTCCACAGATGGACTAGTTGTGGCACCTAGACAGTTATCCTTAGGTCGCAGTTCGCTGTCTTCCCACCTGGACTAGTATTGTATATTTGGCATGTATGGTTTAGTCCATATGAGGTGTATGATGTGTTTCCTAATCTATGCTACGCCTGAAGGCAATGGAAAATAACATTAACTAAGCTAAGCTAGGAGGAAAAGGGTAAGAAAATCTAATCTAGCCTAAGTGCGACGAGCAACTAATTCCTTGATCAACCATACACATCTTGGACCTCGTGCATGACTACCACTGGGACTACCAAGTGTAGACCCTAGGTACGCCACTGGGATTACCAAGAGTAGATCCCAGATACGCCACTGGGTTACCAAGCGTAGATCCTAGCTACACCACTGGGCTACCAAGCAGTCACACTTAAATGCTCGTAATCAAGTCGTACTCGTTCTACGTTCTAGGAGTTTAAGGGTGAGAGAGATAAAATAGTAAATAACATTAAATAAATAAAAAATAAATAAATGACAAAGTGAATGCTGCAATGATGAAGTAATCTCGATCTTTATTGTTGGTCATGTGTGTGTCCAAGTACGGCACACTCGAATAAAGACACCGTACAATTACATTCACCACACTACGGGTAGACACGGGAAAAAATCTAACTCTGGAAGGATCAAACTGCTAGAGCTTCGCTACTCTAAAACTGGGATCCTTAAACAAGGGAGAGCCGCATCTTATTTATAGATATGGCAGTGGACTGCGATATCACATACAAGATATCATAGGGAAGACGCGATATCACGTACGTGGGGGACACAATATCACGTATGCGATATCGTGGCCTATGTAAATCGCGTCTCATCAGCATCAAACATCTTCAAGTGCCCTTCAAACCAAATGCTACCTCAGATCTACACTATGATGTTAACTCATGTTATTTCTAATTGGATCAAGGTTGGCAATCTCCCATGAAAAGATCTAACCTAGGAAATCCACTCATTTACTTATAGATTGCTAGACATGAGCCATGCAAGGCTCTTATTAATTCTAGTTCCAGTGTCAATCTCATCTCCCATAACATCTACAAATCTTGGAACCTACCACCTCTAAAGAAAAGCAACATCCATTTAGAATTGGTAGGCTAGCCAATCACTATTCCTTGGAATTAGTGGAGGACATTATGACAACAGTTAGTGGATGGTCATATCCTATTAATTTTCTGGTGATCAAGGTTGAGAACTACAAAGGTGACTTTCCCATCATATGGTTAAGCACAATTGATGCACGTATGGGGTAAGGGACCTCTCCTTGAAAATCTACAAGGAAAATGAATTTCAACATTTAGAGAAGAAGTGTATTCCATGCATTTTGTATAGTGATAACGGGTGCAATTGCATGCAAAAGATTTGGTCCATCAAAAGTACATACATTAAAGCATGCACTCAGTGTGCACAAGAAACAGATATTTAAAGGTGTTTATATGGAGTAGCCACAAAGTAGGAGGGTACCTAGTGGCTAACAACTAACTCAAATAGCAGCATATTATGCATGAAATCAACTAAGAGCCTAACATGTGCTTATGTTGAAAGCATGGATGAATTTGAGCAAGTTCATCACCAACTCTCTAATGATGAAGATGATGATACTTGTTGGGGAGAGTTGGAAATCCTTGATAACTTCAAGCAAGAGCCCCTAGAGTTGAAAAATCTACCAACTAGCATGGAGTACACATTCTTAAACAATGGTAAGCTGATCATAATCAATGCCAAACTTGCTCATGAACAAAAAGAGAAGTTGTTGAAGATGGTTAACAAATGGCCAACAACCTTTGCTTAGTCATATCCTGAGTTGACTAGAATCAATCTAAGGATATGCTAACATCACATTTACATAGACCTAGCCATGAAGCTAAGAAGGCAGCTACAAAGATGGCTAAACCCCAAATTGAAGTAGATCATCAAGGAGGAGATAGAACAACTCCTCACAGTGGGGTTCATCTATCCCATCACGGATAGTGAGTGGATTAGCCCATTCATAACTATGCCAAAGAAATGTGGTAAGTGGAAAGTCTACATCAACTTTAGGTTATTGAACATGGCAACATTTGAAGATCATTTTCCATTGTCATTTGTGGACCAAGTGTTGAATACTATCTTTGGGCATCATTATTATAGCTTCTTGGATGGATATAGTGGCTATAACCAAATCGAAATTATGCCAGAAGATCAAGCCAAGACAACATTCATGAGTCCCTGGGGGATTTTTACATATTGTAAGATGTCATTTGGTCTATGCAATGCCCCTACAACATTTCAACAGCTAGTCCTTAGTATTTTCCAATAGCAGGTTAGTAGTAGGGTAGAAGTCTTCATGGATGACTTCTCTATCTATGGGGCTATATTTGAGCAAGCCTTAGATCACCTTGAGTAGGTTTTGAAAAGATGTATTGAAACAAACCTTAGGCTCAATTAGCAAAAAAGCCATCTAATGGTCTAGGAAGGCATAGTATTGAGGCACCAAATTTCACAAGAAGGGATTGAGGTAGACCCAGAGAAGATAAGGGTCATTCAAGAAATAACACATCAACTAGAGACAGTTAAAGATGTTTGATCATTCCTTGGACATACTAGCTACTACTAATGATTCATAAAGAACTTCTCTAAGCTCAAAAGGTCATTGGTCGAGCTTACGAAGAAAGATGCTTTGTTCATTTGACCAAGGAGTGCAAACATGCATTTCAATAGTTGAAGGAAAAACTCATAGAAACTCCAATTCTACAAGCACCAAACTAGTTCAAACCATTTCACATAATAAAAAATGTATCTAATTATGTTTTGGAAGTGATGCTTATGCAGTTGGATGATAAAAAATGTCCATATTACATCTAGTATGCGAGTTGAAGCATTGTACGTGCACAACTAAATTACATCACCATGGAGAAAGAATTAATGGCAATGGTGTATGCTCTTGAAAAATTCAGGCACTATGTGCTTGGATATAAAGTATTTGTGCACATGGATCATAGTGCCATCTACTTCCCAATGAACAAGCCAACGGTGAGCCCCCATATCATACAATGACTTGTGATCTTGTAGGAATTCAATCTCATGATGGTAGATTGGAAAGGGACCAAGAATGTGGTCATTGACCACCTCTCTCAATTAAGATGGGGTAATAAAGAGGAGGAGAGCCTACTCTCTGATTAGTTTCTAAATGAACTCCTCTTTATAGGAGCAATAAATGACCAAGTACTTGTAGAACCAACATGGTATAATGGCATCCTCACCTATCTTCTCACTCAGGAAATGCCACAAGAACTTGACTTTAGAAAGAAGCAACAATTTCTTCATCGAGCCAAATACTTCATGGAAATCAATGGACACCTCTACATGGTATGTGTCAATGGCCTGATTCATTGATGTGTCCCTGATAAAGATCAACTGTGGGTTCTCTAGTTTGCTCACAAAGAACCTTGTAGAGGCCACTATGTAGGGAGACCCATGGTCATAAAAATCCTAATGGCAAGATACTATTGGCCTACAATCTTTAAGGATTTCCACCTATTTGTCCAATCTTATGAATGCTACTAAAGAGATGGTGGGATGACTACACAAATGGAGGGTTCTGAATAGTTTAAACACTAGAGCCCTTTGACATATGGGGAAAAGGCTTCATGGGTCCCGTCATACCCATGTCTAATGGAAAGGCGTATCTACTAGATTTGTATAACAAAATGTTGCAAATAGGTTTGGGGTGCCGTGTGCACTAATTTCTAACAATGGAACTCATTTCACAGGTGTCACTTTAATAAATTTGATGTAATGCTTAAGGGTTGAACATAAATTAACAACATCCTATCATCCCTAAGCCAATGATCAAGCAAAGGTAACTAACTGGGAGATTACAAAGATTCTAATAAGAACCATAAGCAAATATAGGAGAGATTGGAGCACAAAACTCAATGATGCCCTTTGGGCCTATCACTCAACATGGAAACTTCCTATTGGCTACTCTCCCTATGAGTTACTGTACAGAAAACTTCCAATGCTCCTAATTCAATCCAAGCTCCGTACACTCTCACCAACCTATGATCTAAACCTTGACTTGAGTCTAGCAAAAAGAGAAATATTGATCAACCTAAATGTGCTAGATGAAAATTGAGTATTGGCCCTATCTTTGAATGAGGTGCACAAGGCATTCAACAAGCAATTTCGTGACCTCAAAATATGGAAAGTGAAATTTCAATCGGGAGATAAGGTTCTTTCGTAGAACCCCACACATGTACCACAAAAGACTAAGTCTCAAACATTGTGGAAGGGACCTTACATAATTTTTTAAACCTTTTCTTCTAGGGCCATTTCCATATACAAACTTGAGAGCCCAAATAAAAAGCAATTGGTCAACATCCAACAAGTGAAATGTTTCCATGAGCCCAAGCAAGGCAGTACAACAAATACCTCTATGGATGGACAACCACATTCAAGTTTTTAGATCTCCTCCTTCCAACTTAGTCATGGTGGAGATGGCCATCCATGCTAACCATCCACATGGCTCCTTAGTCTTTCACTTTTTATTTTACACATTTTTATTTTACACTTTGTTGATTTTTCATTTTTTTTTATTTTTTCTTCTATTGATTTTCTCATTTTTTTTGTTTACAACATTGTTAGTATGTTTTACCTTGATTAATTTACACTTTCTTATATATATTTCACTTTGTTTTGTTTGAGTGTGACTTTTCATTATTTCTGCTAATAGAAGTGCTTTATTACTGTAGGACACAGTGCCATTGTTGCTATTTACTAATGATGCTTTGTGCTTAATGTTGTGATTGTTAATGCCTAATTTCTATTTTTGAATTTTGATGTCTAATGACTATGACATGGTTTATTTTTCATGGAACAGGTAGTGAGTTCATGTCATCTACCCATCCAACAAACTCTATGGTTTTCCTTGTTCTGGAAGTTTGAGGTCCCTCTCATTAAAGAAACTTTTAATCAATTGATGACCTTAGAAGTTTCCAAAATTGAGAAGGATTCAAAGGTTTGTATAGGATGTGACTTTAAGGGGACTCAATACTCTTTGTACTCTTCTACTTTCTTAAGTGCTTGAGTGTCTTTTCATGGACTTCTTACCATTCCATTTCAACCACCAACAGGAAGTCAAATAAAGTCTTTGCATGGTGTGGTTCCCATCCAAAAATTAAAAAAAAAAAAATAAAAAATGATGAAAATTCAAAGCACACCCCTTAGACAAATAAATGGGCTACAAGCACTACTTATGGGACTAGAAAGACATGTTACCCATGCTTGAAGGTCCCCTCTAACTAAGGCCCTCTCTCTCACTTCCTCCTTATCTTTTCTTCTCTTTATGGAATGGTGGTTATTTTGTGAGAGCACTCTTGTGTTTTGAGTGGGTAGATTAGTCTTAGAGTGGTGATGCAAGGTCATTGAAAGAATTTGGTTTTAGTCTGGACTAACGATGGATCTTCTCAAGTCATTTTAACCCCAAACTCCACAAGGGACTTCTTATGACCTCAATTCGAGATTCCATCCCACTTTCTCAGTCATCCATCTATGTTACCATAACTCACTTCACTGTTGGTTTCTATGTTATGCTTGATGTCTTAGTTTGACATTCTGGAATTCTTGGCTAGATTCTTTGAGTTGGTCCTTAACTTTTCATAACCATTAATCAACCCTAGGGCCCACAGACTCCTTAGTTGAGGTTATGAAAGGATAAAAAGGGCATGTGATTACTATGGGGAGGACCCAATTGCATATCTTTTGGCTTGGTTAGTTAAGTTTCTTACTTTAGACATTGCTACAATCCGATCTTTCCCATATTCCATTGTGTATCCCACTCAATGCTCCTTAAACCTCTCATTAAATATGTTCTCCATACCATTTTCTCAATTTTCTAAATTTCTGAGCTCCAAAACCCTCTTCTACTATTTTCATCCTATTCATGACTTTTTGGGCTTCATTTGATTCCAATTTCACTAAGAAATTCCTTGTATTTTGAAAGCTTTAACCAAGTCAATAGAAATCTACGGTGGTCAACAGCTGTGTTGACGAGGCCCTATTGACAAGGCCCCATTAATGCATGTCAAAAACCTCTATATATACCATCACATACTTTGAAATTTTTTTGTTATTTACTTCATAACAAAAGGGGAGTTTTTGCCATTTTTTAGAGCCCAAAACCTTCCAGAGCCCATAACTTCTCAACCATTTGTCCAAATCACTCTGTTCTTTGATCCTGCAACTACCAAAGGTAAGCTCTTCTTCGTGGGGTCTACAAACCTTAACGTTTATAATGAATTTTTTTTTGAAAATTTTTCTAACTCCCCCAAAGGGTTAATGAACACAATGATACGAAATCATCAAATTTTAAGTTAACCATTCCAACACCCTCTAAAATGACTTGTTAACCTTAAAACATAAATAAAAATAATGATTAAAATTAATTAAATCATCCATAATTATAACTTAGCCAAGTGTAACTATCCTAGGGAGATAAGGTATCCCAATTGTTTCATGTTACACAATAATTGCTAACCTATGGTTATGTTGTGATTACAAATGACACCAAGACCAAAACAACTGCAAGAGGAAGGACCCTCTCAACCAAGGAAGAAATGGCCAGAACTAGAAGGGACCAACAAGAGCAACCACAGGAACAACTAGAGGCAACCCATGTAATGGGACCTCTTCAAGAGGAGCTTGAAGTGGAATTTGTTTGATCAATTTATGAAGAAGAAATCCCATTAGAATGATCATAGCAAGGGGAAGCTCTAGGACCCATATGAAGGCTTGAAGTCACACTAACACAAGCTTGCCTTGACACCATCAGGCCCCATGAGATCCAACACTTAGTTCTCCAAAAACTAAACTTCAGGCCATTTTTAGAGCATGCTCTAGTAGAGGTGAAAAAATAATTGCAAATATCTCCTATGTGGCTAGTCTTCACTTCTAGTGAGGAGTGGTACATGGGAGAGGTGTATCTCTTCTGCAACAATAGAAGGTCAAGCTCCACACTGAAAATCAAGGATATTTAAGTATCCTACTCAGCTAAAGATATCACATAGGTGCTAGGGTTGCTTGATACTAGGACACAACTAGTAGAGCTATCAACACAAGGTGACCTTGAGGCCAAAAAGAATTGGACTTAGTGGTGTTATGGGGTCGACCGTAAGAAATATGACATGCTTACACTAGCAAAACACATATACTTCAAAATAGCAACCTACCATCTTAATCCAATAGTGAGGCCCAACAAGACGACTGCATTGTCTGCCCAAGCATGTGCTACTCTAAGTGGGAGATTTCCAGCAAACCTTTCACAATTGATCTATTTAGAGATCAAAAAGTGCTTCAAAGAAAATAAATGTGGAAGGAAAGCCCTACCTTTTCCATGCCTCATCCAAAAACTTTGCAAAAAGTAGGGATCATCCACTACACAAATGACACAATTGGGCATGCTGCTTTGGCCTCATGGTCTAAAATAATGAAGGACAAGATACTTACCATGACTTAAGAAGGGAAGCAGTAGCTACCACCTCCACTTCCTACTCAAGAAACAGCACTAGAGGCCCATGTAGCCATTGAGTTCTTGTGCAAAATCTAGAGGCCCACGTGGCCAGTGGTGCAGACCCATTTATATATCGACTAGCGATGAGTCACCTTAATGAGGTGGCTTGGACAATTATTCAAATGGAAATAGGTGGGTCAATATTCTCTACCCAATGGATGTAGTTTCTTACAAGGTCATATCCTAATGCCCAAGAGGTGATGGTGTCATTATCTCAATACCATTTATTCCTAGAAATCTCTGGGACTACCACCTTCTTTTGGTGCATTTGGAGGAAGGTGAAGGAAAAATTGTATTGGTGATGTAGCACCAAGGGTAGGAGACCATTACTAAAGTAGTCATTGACCAAGTTGCTAAAGTGCTTAATGCACCTATAGCATATGTACTAGACGTATCTACACTTCAAGATGTGCAAACATCCATAGGCATGGTTAATGGAAAATTGAATGTAGCCTAGCACAAAGAGTTACTAGATTAACTGGTGGAGACTAAGTAAATGATTTTGGAAATCTTTAATTTCCCAAATAACATTACTGCAACCCAATTAGAGTTGTTGGAAGCAAAGGGCAACTGCATCATCTTAGAGGGGCAACATGAAATTTTTCAAGCACAAAACCAATGCTTGTCCATGAAAACTGTTGAACTACATGTTGATTTTTTTGATCCCACACTCCTTAGCCTAGCAATCACTAGAGATGAAGCTTTTTACTAGCTTCAAGAATGATTTAGAAAAGTTGAGGAGGAAATAGTGACGACGATTTTCAACTAGTCCATAGTAGAAGTAAAAACTTACTTGGTTTAGATGCATCAAGAAAATGATTCATTGACCACTAAAAATCATGGACTACACAATGTTGATACATAGAAACAATAGATGCAAGAATTCATTCATTAATAGTAGGAGAAGCTCACAAGGGTAAACACTAAGTTGAGAAAATTGGCTTTATAGAATCAAAATCTATCTATGAAGGAAGTCCATGCCTTATGCTAGAAGTCTACCATTGAGATTGCTTCCTGGAAGAATGAGGCTCTTAAGTTTAAAAGAGTTAAAAATCACTATAGAGACTAGGTTGGCTTGTAGAAGGAGGTAAATGAGAAACATATTCAAATGGCTAAGGTAAAAGTAAATGAAGCCCTCTAGCAAATCTAGCAAGGAAGAGAAGTGTGACAGCCCATCATTGATGGGATTGATGCCTATAACAAAGCAAAGATCTACCTAAAGGAGTTGCAGATTGAAGAAATGATCACATACATGGAATTGACCAATCTCTACTATGCAAACTTGGTGGCAGCTGTGGTTAGAATTGGAAAAACAAGTGGCTAGCTCATACTTATTGTACAAGGTTGAGTTCAAGAACCATAAAGACACCAAGCAAAAGCTTGAGATAACAAATGCTAGACTCAAAGTTCTCAAGGCTCAATTCATGGATCAAAGATCGACTACTGAGAACTTGGCTAAGAGAATGAATGATTACCAGGAGCTAAAAGACATAATTAAGACATTTGACATCAAGTGTAAACAATTTACCACCTAATTCATTAATGCTACAGAGCTATTTCCAATGATTTCCTATCCTTGGGATGTACCCATTCCTACCCACATTGGCAAAGCTATGTGGATAGTGCATGATCCCAGAAGTAAGGAGGAGAAAATGAAGGCATTGTTGGATGCCTTTCATTTCCTACTAGAAGTTGCAGTAGTAGTACAATAGCCACAACCACCTTAGCTGCTGCATGTGCCTGAAGTTTGTGAAGGTCCCTTTGAACCTTAGGATCCACCATCACCTAGGACTATCTAATTTTTTGTATCAACTTCATGCCATCAAAGGACGTGTTGTCCAATTTTGAAGAGTCATGTCATGGTGTTCAATTTGTGTCATGAACACCAAAATTTTTGTAATGTGTTGATCTATACACTCAGGCACTCAGTTTTGTCAAGTTAGTTTGTTTTTGTTTTGTTAAGAGTCAGTCAATAATCCCATACCTTTCTAGTTTTGTAAAGAAATTCAAGGATGAGTTTTTATTTAGTTGTGGGGGTATGATGGATCATAGTCAGCTACGTCAATGAGGCCTCATCGATGTAGCTTTATTGATTAGGCCTATTGATGTGGCCCTATTGATGCATTGTTTGCTACATTGACATGACCCTATTGATGCAAGGTTTATTTTTTGCTATAAATACATGCTCACCAGCTACATTTATGGCATTAGATTAATAGTAGTAGCTAAACTCTTGTGGTTTTTACATTTGGAAGTTAGAATATTTTTCCTAAATGCCCAAAGCAGGAGTCATTAAGTGTATGGATCTTTATTCAAGCATTTTTGTACCTAAGCACAATGGTATGTACGAAAATAAAGATGAGCTTCTTGATAAACCTTGTAGCATTTTAGATAGTTTAGATATTTATTTATGCATTTAATGCTTTCAGTTAATTATTTAATGTTTTCCAGTAATTAAGCTAATTAAGCAAGATAGGCGAGATAGATTAAATGCATAAGTACAACTTATTTGAGTATAACACATATTTGCTTGGTAATCCCAATAGCGTTATTGCTTGGTGCACCTAGTGGTGTAGCACTTGGTAAGCCAACAGTGGATACATGGGTTCAAGATGTGTATGGAAAGTAGGACTAGATGCTTATGTTAGGATTAGTTAGAGATCAGTTAGTTAGTTAATTTAGATTAGCCATTAAATTACTTTATCTCTCCCTTCAAAGCATCAAAGAACATAAAATATAAAATGCTAAAAATCATATGCCTCAATTTTACTTAACCATACCTTTGTAGTCCACAAGTGTAATTGGGAAGACAATGAATGACCTTAGGGCAAGGGTCATTGCCTAGAAGACTAGTGCACCGAAAACTATAAATTCCATGAGATTCAACTAGATCACTTATAAATGCTTTGTGATTCATATGGTTAGATGTTGGGGTACCTTGCCACTCATCAAACATTATAGCTCAATGTTATGTTTTCATATCAAACTCTTATCACTTTATTGGATAAAGTTTAATTCTAGATTAATAATTCTTTCATTAAACATTATCCACTAAAATAATTTCTTACTTGTTAACTACATTTTTTTGTGATATGAGTGTACTATCTCCATAATAGATCTTTTTTAAGGTAAACATAATAAAATCTTTATTTCAAGCTTTTAATTAATTTTTTCTAGTGTTACCAAACATCTACATTAGCATTCTTATGTTTGGTACATTTACACATTATTAATAACATATTTCCATGGTCTTATAATAATTTTATAGAACTTTTCCTTCAATCTTATAGAATTTTTTTATCTCTTTGCATACCTTTAACTACTAGCCATTTTATCTACCATACTTCAATTCTTTTTGCATGCATCAATAACCTTTCATATTTTCAAAATATAAAAATCTTATTCACTAGTACCATTCATAGTTTACTTATTTTTTCTTTGCAAGACATTTTAAATCATACTTGATGAGATATGGTTTGTTGTGTTGACTGGGCTCCATCAACTAGGCCCCATCGACGCAGTGTCTATTATCCTCTATAAATACATGCTCATACCCATGTTTATGCAATTCTTTGGTCAATAGAGTAGCCAAACTTTTGTAGTTTTATTCTGTAATCTTAGAGAATAGTCAATGAGTGCCCGCAATGTGGATCTAAGTCAATTGTACATCTTATTCGAGTGGTAATGTACTTGGACACATTCCATGAATAGCAGTAAGACCGAGATTGATTCTTATTCATTGTAGCACTTTAACTTAGACTAAATTTACTTTTAGTGCAATTTATATTCCGTGTACTTAGTTAATATTTACATTTCCATGCATGTTAATGAATTGGTAGAATGAGCATGACCAATTTCAAGCATAAACACGTATTTTCTTGGTAATCCCAAAAACATTATTATTTAGTTCACCTAGTAGCATAGTGTTGGGTAATCTCAGTAGTGGATATGTGGGTTCAAGACATGTACAGAAAGCTGGGAATGAACACTCATTGCTTGTATGCTAGTTTAGACTTTATATTTATGTTGTTAATTAGATTAAGTAATTGATTTCTTTATTAACATTAGGAGTAACACAAGGTTGAAACAACATCAAGAATCATATGCCTCACTTTGGACTAAATTAGACATGACAAGCTACCACTAGTCTAAGTGGAAAGACAACAAACTACGATCAAGGCATAATGATCTAGATGCCATAACTAGTTTGATGAGATGCGATTCGCATAGGCCGCGATATCGCATCCCCCGTGATATTGCGTCTTCCCTACGATATCGCGTACGCGATATCGCAGTCCGCTGCCATATCTATAAATAAGATGCAGCTCTCCCTTGTTTAGGATAGATAGAATAGAAGTAGCGAAGCTCTAATAGTTTGGCCACTCCAGAGATAGTTTATTTTCCCGTGTCTGCCCACAGTGTGGTGAATGTAATTGTACAGTGTCTTATTCGAGTGTGACGTACTTGGACACGCACATGACCGGCAATAAAGATCGAGATTACTTCATCATTGAAGCAGTCACTTTGTTATTTATTTATTTGTTTATTTAATGTTATTTACTACTTTCTCTCTCACCCTTAAACTCCTAGAATGTGGTGTAAGTACGACTTGATTACGAGCATCTAAGGATGTGTACGGTTAGTCAAGAAATCGGTTACTCATCGCAACGCGGAATGAGTATGACTTGATTTCGAGCATTTAAGTGTGACTACTTGGTAGCCCAGTGGCGTACCTAGGATATGTGCTTGGTAATCCCAGTGGTAGTCATGCACGAGGTCCGAGATGTGTACAGTTGATCAAGGAATCGGTTGCTTGTCGCACTTAGGCTAGATTAGATTCTCTTACCCTTTTCCTCTTAGCTTAGCTTAGTTAAATATTATTTTCCACTACCTTCAGGAGTAGCATAGATTAGGAACACATCATACACCTCATTTGGACTAAAACATACGTGACAAATATAACACTAGTCCAGGTGGGAAGACAGCGAACTGTGACCTAAGGATAACTATCTAGGTGCCACAACTAGTCCGTTTGCGGAGTTCAACCGGATCGCACGCGCTACACTCGTTTCGTATGGTTAAGTGTAGGGGTACCTCGCCACTCATCATTGGCACCATTGCCAGGGACAGTGCTAGTTATCTAGATTAGTTATATCATACAAGGTCGCTGTATAGGACTTAATAATATATCTCTTAGAAAGAAGAAATAATTATAAAAAGTCACATCCAAATTCACACACAACTTTAAACAATGCCTCTCCTACAAGATTACTATAACAATGCCACACTTAGTGAGGAAGTTCATTGGAGAACCAATGAACTATATGACGATGAAGATTGGAGTATATAACCTGAAGTGGGAGTTTGTTATACACATGAACAAAAACAACGTCATCGCAACACATGAAGGCATAACTTACCCAATGATGATGAACCCCCACTGGCCACTACAAGCCTAGTGCAAATACAAGAGGCTGTTCAAATCTCATGTAGGCATCGTAAAGAGAGCCGTCTACCTAGGCTCGATTTAAACAACTTTCCCAAATTTTTAGGAGGCTATGACTTAGATCCGCATCAACATTTACTAGCCTTCTACAATGCCTACACATGGAATAACATTGATAACGGGTGGCAAAAAATTAAGCTCTTCCCTATGACACTTGTTGACCAAGAAAAAGTATGGTATAGATCGCTAAAACCAAATTCAATACGACGCTGGTCAACAATGGTAGAAGTCTTTAACGAAAAATATCAAACCTACGCAAGAGTGTCAGCCTTGAGGAAACAAATCCAAGGATGGAAACAAGCACAACATGAACCCTTGGACATGGCCTTAGAAAGATATTATGCACTATTAAACAACTGTC
>MNCI01029858.1:4613-33811 GCA_015680685.1 Gnetum montanum | reverse complement strand
TGATCATAACAAGGAGAGATCAACAAATCTCAAGGTGGAAACATCATCTTTGCCAATACAAAAATTGTTAGAAGAAGCTAAGGCAAAGATCAATAAGATGTTGGAATGGATGTATAAGAAGTGTGGAGAATATATCAACATCATTGGAGATAGAGTTTTGACAACCCAAGAAGCAGGACGAAATAGTAGACATTCAGAGAAAAAGAACGAATGGAATAAGTGCTCAACTACCAATTCTACATATGAATGCAACATATGCCTGTACGATCACCCCAAGGGCCAATGCCCAATATTGTTACATTTACATGAGCATTGGGGAAACACATTACATCCAGAGTTCGTATAGAGATACTTTGTTTGATCACAGTGGCAACAATCCCAGTCGCGGGGGAGATCACCCTTAGACTAGAGGCACCCTTCATATTTTCCAAACTCGAATGCTTATCATGTTCAACATCTTGTTTATCCATTTTTACCAACGTACTATATCTCACCACAATACCATTCTCCACAATACTATCAACCCATGCCTCCAACACAACCACCACCTTGTGCACCTTATATCCCTCCTAACTTTCAACATTCTCATCCTTTCCCTCCTTCCACAATGCCACCAACTACTCCCAAGGTGTTTGTGCCACAACAACAACCCACGAACAATACTTGTGCTCCTGCTACTAATAGCAGTGAAAAGCCTCCTCAACATCAAAGGCGTCCTTTCTTTAAACACGGTCGTAGGAAGGGACAACACAATTCTGAGGCCACTACACCTTCCAACCCAGCACAAGTCCCACACTATGGTGCACCCTTACCTTCGAACCCAGTGCCTCATGTAACTTCATCAGGGCCACCAACTAACACTCCAACAACCATACAGCCTAATGAACACAACCATGGGAGGCATCATCCTAATCCTTGCATACCATCTAACGGTCACCAACATCATAGTGGGTCAACTCGTTATCTGGGAACTACATCATATGAAGTGTCCCACTATGCTTATTACAATCAAGTGTGTGAACCCCGAGGGGATAAGTATAGACCGCTTCCAATACTTCCAACATGCAAGGATACTCATCGTCCATTTATTAATCCTTGCCATCCTCAACTGATTAGTTATGGGGGATACCCCCCATTCTAAATAACAAGCAGGATTAATAAATATTTTTCATTTTCTTTAATTTTACAACTTTTTGTTTTCTAGTTTTTCATTTTTAACTTTTTGTTTTATCTCTTTATCTTTTTATCTTTTTGTGTGTTTGTGTGTTTGTATTNATTGTACCCAGAATGAAGAAGGATGGACCAAGAGGGAATGATTAGGGTGTGACATCAAGGGGACTTGTGGATTCTCTTTGGTGACATCTGTGGGAGTTATCATGCAATATGGTTGTACTAAGATCCTTGTAGATCTAATGAAAAATGGGAGTAAGAGTAATCAAAAGGGCACTTGAAAATCAAACGCTGTTCTAAGGGGTCCCACTAGAAAGACATGCACCCATGCCTGAAGGTTGGCAACTTCTCTGGATTCAGTAAAGTTCAAAAAAAGAAAAGAAAGAGAAAAAGAACAATAAAGTGCCATAAAACAAAAATCACTCCTCCCTTGTACTCACACACCAAGTGATTGTATGCCTTGTTGTTATGGTACTCTCATAGTTGTTCATCATGGATGAAACAATGTGATGTCATTGATTAGAGGAATGGACTTGGTCCTGATCTTGGAACGATGGGTTAATGACACCTTAATCATGCTTTTCACGTAAGATTCATTGTACCCTGGGTCAGTTACCTCATGTCCCAATCTCTACGATCCTTTTCTATACTTTGCCTCATCTCACTATTCGTGTAATTGTAGCTCATGTCCCATGTAGCATAGAATTTTCATCTCATGTCGGTGATATTTACATGTGTGTGTTTTGTGGAGTTAGTGCGGATTACATTTAATCCTTCTAGTGCCCACGGACACTTTAAGTGTGATTACACAAGGGCATTATAGGTTGAAACCTCCTTTGGGGAGGACCCACTTGTCTAATTTTGTTGTAATCTTCACTAATTCTCTAGCTCAAACACATAATTTCTTACCCTCAACTTAATTTTTCATAATTTTCTTTCCCTATTATTATCCCTCCAAATTTTAACGTTAAAATGTACCATTACATTCCCTTTTTTTGTAACCACCAAATTTTTAATTGCTAAATTCACATCATTATCATTAAGAGTGCCTCTCGAATTAATGAAATCACCCTAGGATATCTTAATACTTGACAATGTCCTTAATTTACACCATTAATTTCAAGAAAATAATTAAAAATTTGGTATTTTTCATGTGTTCCACATCACTAGGGACAAGATATCGCGTATGCGATGTACTGTATGTGATATCACATTCTATTTCCCTATAAATAGGACACCCCCACCGCAACACTTAGCATCATTTTGCCATTTACGTGGGGGGAATTTTTGAAATTTTTCTCTACGACTTGCGATTGCATGACCCTTGCTTTTTCACTCATATCTCGCTCAATGGTGCTCCGATTTTAATTTTGTTTGAACCTGCTTGAACCTAGAGTGTTCAGTTTAGTCATGGGGGAGAGACACTTGCCAAAAAGTGCTCAAATTTATTGAAATTTATCATCACCCAAAGGACATCAATTAGGGTAATTAACACTAACACTTAGAAAAATTGTGCCAAAAATCATATGACCTTAGGTACACCGGGAGATTAAAATGAAATTCACCTAAGTCATAAGACCCATTATGATAATTTTCAGGATCACACAATAACATAAGATCTTTAATTAAAGGCATGTAGTAAGGTATAACTTGAATTTGAAAACAACCTTACTAACGTTTGGCTCGTGTGATTGCAGATGGCCCCGAAACATGCACAGCAAGGGGGTCTTGTTCAAGGTGGAGCGAAACAACCTCGAAGAGGTGGAAGACAGGTCCCTACTGGACAACATGTAGAACAAGAGGTGCAATCATTCAGCATCCATTAAGAAGAACCTCCTACCAAATGGTCTAGGCAGGTAGAAAGAGGAGCTACTGCTGCGCTTGAACTAGGACAACAACTCACGTTGCTCTCAGAGTGTGTTCAGGCTATCCATGAGAAGTCCACATTCGTTGATGTGATTGTGGAGCTAAACTTTAAATCTTTACGGAGTTCTCTCTTGATGCTTTTAGGGATCACCTCAAGGGGTCTCCCTTATGGCCTGTCCTCTCTGAATGCGGTGCCTGGTACTTAGGCGAAACGTACCAGTTCTGGCACAATAAGGAGCAAGGCACCACGGTTAACATTTGTGGTGTGATAGTAGACTTTTCTACATAGGTAATTTTGGAAGTGTTAAACCTTCCAAATTCAAGCCCCCATGTTGCTTGGTTATCTACCCGATTAGACCCTGATGTGCGAAAGGATTGGTTAGAGAAGGCTTATGATAGAGGTAAAGCTTTTGGTGAGCTGACGACGGAAGAGCGGGTTTATTTCAAAATCGGAACCTATCACCTCTTCCCCACAAAAGGTTTGAAAAGAATATCTATATATGCGGCAAGAGGATGTGCAATGTTGATGGGAAAGGTTAACCCTACCTTCCCCATCTATATTTGACAGAGATCCTAAGGCAATTTGAAGACTGGAAGTTAGGGAAGATGGCACTGCCTTTTCCCTGCCTTATCAGAAAACTGTGCCGATGGGCAGGTATTCGGGGATACACAAATGACATCCTCTAAAAGGCCCATAATGCTTATTATGTTAAGTTATTAAAGGTGCCAGCTCCAAGAAAGAGCACTGGCGAAGAGCTGAGACCCGATGAAGAAGAAGAACAGATGACTGGACCACATGCAACACAACTTGTAAGACCTAGTCAACCTCTAGCCATAGGTCCCAGCCAACAATAAGAAGTAGGACCCAGCACAAGCTAGGATCAACCGCCGCCACCGCAAGACTACAAACCGTCGATGAGCCATCTTAGGGCCATCGCCGAGATGGTTAGTTGGGGAAGTCGTGATGATGCAAACCTCTTCCATGTCATCAAAGATGCCGACCAGCCTACTATTTCATTAGATCACACAAAGGATGAATTATCAATTCAAACAAGAGGAGGAAAAAGAAGATGTTCACAACAGATCTCAGGAAATGCGACATCTTTTTAAGTGTAGTTAGAGACTGGTGAAGGGGCCATTGTGGTGGTCATGTAACACTAGGATGCCGTGAGAGCTGCTGAAGTGGTCGCTGACCATATCAAAGAATCTTTCAACATACCTGTTGTGCCACCGACAGATCTTTCAAGAGCACAAGATGCTTAAACTCTTTCCGAAACCTCAATGACTCCTGCAGAACATGAGGATGCACTTGATAGATTGCTTCAAACAGGACAAGTAATGAAGTCTCTGTTTGACATCCCCCAGGATGTAACAGCAATTCAATCAGACCTCATTTCCACCAAGGGGAAGCTAGTCATATCTGAAGTAAGGGCCGAACATGCTGAAGCTGAAGTGCAGAAACTACAAGAGTAGATCATAGCCTTACGAGTAGCACAACGGGATCCTCTACAATTTGTTCTCACAGACCAGCTGGAAAATTTCAAAACCGAGCAATTAACAAAGCTAATCGCAAAAAATAAGAAGGTGGCAGAAGAAAAGGAGACGGCCACTTGGGATGCCTCCGCTGCACAAGCGCAAACTCATGCACATCTTAAGGCACTCAAGGCCTTAGAAGAAGAGAATAAGCATTTGGTTGTAGATAACCTTCGGTTGACTTCTGTGGAGAAACAAAAGAATGTTCTTGATGAACACTTTCATCAGTTACGAGAACAGTTCATTCGAGTCAACTGAGATGTAAGCCGTTTAGCCAGAGAAAATCAAACCCTCTCAATGGAGGAGGTACACGCTATTCACCAAAAATCAGCCATTGAGATCAGCGCATGACAGAATGAGGCTAAATGACACGAGAAGCTGAAGGAGCATTTCCGTGATCAGGTGGGGATGTACAAACAAATCCTAGAGAAGGAGATCCATATGGCCAAGGCTCAAATCAACAACATTAGTGCTCAGCACACTAATTGGAGGGCCATATTGGACACTTACGCCTTCGCCCACCAAGCGGAAGTTAAGAATCAAGACCTGCAAATCCAAGACTTGACCAAATACATGGAGTTGGAAAACCTTAGATATGCCAACCTGGCCATGTTAACAGCAGGACGCTCGAGATCAGAGCTCGAGCAGCAGGTAGCTTCCACCCACATCAAATATGAAGCAGAATTTGCAGAGCGCAAGAAGTTGGCTAAGAAACTAGATGTTGCAAATTCTAAACTTGCGGTGGTAAAAGAAAGCTACCAGGGATAGAAAGATGTTGCAACCGACTTGGCTTGACAACTAACAGAGCTTCACGAATACAAAGATAAAGCTAGAGCCTATGAAGAGGAACGACGGGGGTTCGTGGCATGGTATGTCAAAGCCAACCAGATGTTCCCGCAACTACCCTGTCCATGGAAAGTGCTAACTCCGTCAAACATTGGAACATTAGCATGGACGGCACAAGATCCTCAGACTGAAGAGGAGAAGCTCCAGGTCATTATTCAACATCATCAACCTTTAAAGCTTGGAGCACGTGACAAGGAGAAAGCACCCATGGAGGAGCCACCACCACCAAGAACTACATGAGTTCCATTTTTTGTAGTGTAGCATTTTTTCTGTGTTGTGTCTTCCCACACTGTAGAATCATTTCATTTTTTTTTCAGTTAATAATCCCATACCTAACCACTGTGTAATCAATGAAGCTTATTCTCCTTGTAACTCGAAGACGAGTTTTTATTCAATCGTGGGGGTATGATGAGACGCGATTCGCATAGGCCACGATATCGTGTATGTGATATCGCATCCGCCGGGATATCGCATCCCCCACGATATCGCGTCTTCCCTACAATATCACATACGCGATATCGCAATCCGCTGCCATATCTATAAATAAGAAGTGGCTCTCCCTTGTTTAGGATAGATAGAATAGAAGTAGTGAAGCTTTGACAGTTTGGCCACTCCAAAGATAGTTTATTTTCTCGTGTCTGCCTATAGTGTGGTGAATGTAATTGTACGGTGTCTTATTCGAGTGTGACATACTTGGACACGCACATGACCAGCAATAAAGATCGAGATTACTTCATCATTGCAGCAGTCACTTTGTTATTTATTTATTTGTTTATTTAATGTTATTTACTACTTTCTCTCTCACCCTTAAACTCCTAGAATGCGGTGTGAGTACGACTTAATTACGAGCATCTAAGGATGTGTACGGTTAGTCAAGGAATCGGTTACTCATCGCAATGCAAAACGAGTACGACTTGATTTCGAGCATTTAAGTGTGACTACTTGGTAGCCCAGTGGTGTACCTAGGATCTGTGCTTGGTAATCTCAGTGGTAGTCATGCACAAGGTCCAAGATGTGTACGGTTGATCAAGGAATCGGTTGCTCATCGCACTTAGGCTAGATTAGATTCTCTTACCCTTTTCCTCCTAGCTTAGCTTAGATAAATATTATTTTCCACTGCCTTTAGGAGTAGCATAGATTAGGAACACATCATACACCTCATCTAGACTAAACCATACGTGACAAATATAACACTAGTCCAGGTGGGAAGACAACGAACTGTGACCTAAGGATAACTATCTAGGTGCCATAACTAGTCTGTCTGCGGAGTTCGACCGGATTGTGCGTGCTACGCTCATTTCGTATGGTTGAGTGTAGGGGTACCTCATCACTCATCATAGTTCCATCCAAAGAATTTGACTAGATCATGCGTAAATGCTTGTGATTTGTATGGTTAGATGTAGGAGGTACCTCGCTGCTCATCATTGGTACCATTATCAAGGATGGTGCTAGTTATCTAGATTAGTTATATCATACAAAATCACTGTAAATGCATTAACAAACTATCTTTGGAAAAATACTAAGTCACACACATCATACACCAACAATGTCTCTTTTACAAGGAAGTGATATTACATCATATGGAGAGAGCATTCATTGGAGAACTAACAAGATATATGTTGAAGAAAATCAGAGTGACCAACCTCATGTAGGGGTTTCATATGTTCATGACCACCTTGATGACACTCAAGGACTACATTCACCTAAGATAGAAAATCCTAGAGGAGATGAAGTAAGTCCTAGACTAGGGATGGCCTCAAGGCCTAGGACTTCCTTAAAACTTGGAAAAGATAAATCAAGGGACCATTGGAAACACTATAGAAGCCATGGCAACTCTCCCAATTCCTCATCTTCTTCTTCCTCTTCAACATCTAGTTTTGATGAAGATGAATGTAGGTATAGAGATCGAGCTCCACTATGGGTTAAAATAAGAATAAAAATCAAACCCAAGGGCAAAATCAAAGACATCAAAATGAACATAGAAAAAATCATCATAATTAGGCAAATAGAAATAGCAATTTTCACCATGCCACATCCAATGATGATGAATCCTTGTTGGTCACTAAGAGCTTGATGTAGATCACATAGGTAGTTAAGTATCCCATAGGCATTGTAAGGAAAGTCACATAAAAAGGCTCAATATGAATAATATTCCTAAATTTGGGGGAGGCTATGATTCTAATCCACAACATCACTTACAAGTCTTATATGATACCTATGTCAAAATATCAAAAAACAAGTGGAAAAATCTTAAGCTCTTCCCTAGGACACTAATAGATGAAGCAGAAAGTTGGTATAGATCATTGAGACCAAGTTCCATTGACCAATGGTCCACAATGGTAGACCTTTTCAATGAAAAATACCAAACCTATGCAATACTGTCTAGCCTAAGAAAACAAATCCTAGGATGGAAGCAAGAAAATCATGAACCCTTGGATGTGGCTTTAGATAGATACTATTTGCTATTACATAGATGTCCTGGCCATGATTTCTCTCAAAAAGAGAAACTTTTCCACATCATAGATGGGCTTTGTAATGAAACAAGGGAGACCCTTGGGATGTATGCTCAATGTCGATTATACAAACTAAAAGTTCATCAGCTACAAAGGCTAATCAAGCAGGTTGCAAAAGAAGAAGAAGAGTTATGTAAACGAGAGGATGTTAAGAAATGTCACTAGGACCCAACTCTTCAAAAGAAGAGGGTCCATATCTATGATGAGGAAAAAGAGGCAACTCTTGTTGAGGTGATTTCACAACAAACCTTACCACTACAACAATCTCTTGATGAACTCTAGGTAAGGCTAGATAGGATCTTATAGTGGATAAATGAAAAAGATACAACTTTCATAGAAACTGTAAAGGAGAAGTTAACACAAAATGAATTAGATAATTACAATAAATGGAGGAAGAAGAACCAAGAAATGGCTAGGAACACTTATTAGCAAATAGAGAAAATGGCTATAGAAGAAGAGACTATAGACTTAACCACAGAAGAAGATGATGGATGTGACATTTGCCTATATGACCATATAAAGGGCTATTGCCCAATTATGTTACATCTACATGAGTATTGGGCTCCTACATTGAATCCCAAGTTTGTACAAAAGCAAATTCCTAGAAAATTACCTTTCTCACAAGGTAATCATAGACAATCCTAGAACCAATCGTACTATCCTAGGAGGACTTATTACCAACCTCAACACCATCATCCACCATAGTGTGTACATCTGGATCCCCCAAAAATAAAAATACCATCAAATCTAGATGAAGATACGCCTCAAAATGATCCAAACGAGACTATCACCAATGTTAGATGTGCTACCATGTGATTAATCAAATCATTAACAGTGATAGATGGAAAATCGATGATGTATAACCAAGGAATTATGTAGGCCATCTCCTGAATGTGTAGCCATAAGATTAGTCATGGGGCAGATGCTCCATGCTAGTTCAAGAACTAATAAGTGTTTTTTACCTTTTTTAGTTTTACAATTTTTTATCATTTTTCTATTTCTTCCAAAATTTTTTAATTCTTAATATGGTTTCCATTTCTTAATATTCTTATTTTCTTTATATTTCTCTTTTTTTGAGTCGTTTTCTTTATGTTTTATGAATGTCTTTTATATTTCCATTAATAATATTGCCAAGTCCTAATGCAAAAGTCAACACATGGTGTTGGGTTTTTGTGCTATACTATCAAGATGATTGGGTAAGTAATTGTGTAAAGCAGTGATACCACCTCATCCATCCCTCCAATTCACTGAATAAAAGGGCTTTTTCATGGAAACAATTTGGTTCTTCTTTTATGAAACTAAAATTAATCAATAATCATTGTACCTTGAAAAAAGAGGGAATGACCAAGTGGAAATGATAAGGGTGTGACCTCAAGGGGACTTGTTGGGTTTTCTTTTTGTCTTCTTTTGTGTGGTTTATGACTCCTCTTGGAACATATTATCACTCCTCCATTGACAAATAAAAAGGAAGCTCTGTCTTTGCATGGTGTGGTTCCCATTTCAAGAAAAAAAAACAACAAAAAAATAAAAACAAAAAAGAAAAAAGAAGAAGAAAAAAGCAAGAGAGAAAAATAATAATAATAGAAATTCAAGGCACACGCCTTAGACATAATAATGGGCTACAAGCACTGGTTATGGGCTAGAAAGACATGTTACCCATGCCTGAAGGAACCTCTCTAAGTAAGGCCCTTCCTTCCTTCTTTTCTTTTCTTCTCTTTTGAAGTGATGGTTGTTCTTTGAGGTGGTTGTGGACTCATGGTGGTAGGCAGGAGGGAACACATCAATGTGAGGTTACTATTCATGGTATGGACTTGGTCTGAACTTGGATGGATGGGTATGCTAATCATTTTATCACATTTTTCACAAGAACTTATTGTGAACATGGTTAAGTATCTTACATCCCTATCTCTGCAATCCCTTCTCATCCCATTATTCACCTCACTGGTACATGCGATTATGAGCCTTTTGGTTTTTTGTAGTATAGTACAACATTCCAACCATGGCAGTTGTGTGTTGTTGAAACAAAGGCATGGTCTACATTTAACTTCTTGAATGCCCATGGACATCTATAGAAGTGGTTATGCAAGGGCATTATGGCAAGAGCTTGCTTTGGGGAGGACCCACTTGCATAACTTTTGTTGATCATGGCTTTGAACTAACCTTCACATCTTTCAAACCATCAATGACAGTTTCTCTAAATTTATGCATAATTTTGGAACTACTTCTCATCACTTTCAATTACTTTTTAAATTTTTCCTAATTTTCTATTAAAATATCCTTCAAGTTCAATATTTCTTGGTCATCTTCTAGATCAGACCTTTGGTCTCAATTGTTTGAAAACTTATGTGCTTCTAGAGTTACACTTAGTAGTCATGGGGGCTAGGGATGTTTGGTTTGAAACTTTTCTAACATCCTATTTTGGAACATCATGGTAACTAATACTAATTGATCAAAATAATGTGAATAACTTGATGATTTTAGTTACCTTATAGCCTTGAGCATAGTATGCTGTCATCACTTTGTGCTTAAGAAAAAACTAAGGGATCAAAAAAGGGTTAATTATTACGTAAAATTTACCAAAAATAATGTTGGTCCTCTGGTGACTACAAGTGATGCTAAAGAAAAGCCTAAGGAAGAAGATCTTTTGCTAGGCACAAAAATGAAGCTAAGAGGGGGACAACGGAGGATATGCCCATGAAAAAATTGTAGCACATACAAGATAGACACTCAAGCATCACAAGTTTGCTAGATCCATGGGATGATGAGAAGAAATTTCAATCCATCCTCCAAGAATGTTCCACATATCTAGAGAAGCATCAACATAAAAATCTAGGTTGAAAGTCTACCACCACTAGTGGCAACAAGAAGAATTATCTTTAGCGGATTCTTAAAGACCTCTACAAATTTTGTAATCTTTAATGTCTATCTAGTCTTTTTGTCACTCTATCATTTTGTATACAGCCACTAGAATAAAATTTTGTAATGTGGTACTCAGTTTTGTTATGTCTACTTTGTCTTGTTTTGTTATGTCAAAAGCTACTTAATAATCCTATATGTTCCCAATTTTGCAAAGAACTCGAGGATAAGTTTTCATTCAGTCATTGGGGGATGAGATATGGTTTGTTACATTGACTGGGCCTCGTCAACTAGGCTTCATTGACTAGGGACCATCGATGTAGTGTCTATTTTCCACTATAAATACATGTTCATAGCCATGTTTATGCAATTATTTGGTCAATAGAGTACCCAAACTCTTGTAGTTTTATTCCATAATCTTAGAGAATAGTTAGTGAGAGCTTGCAATGTGGATCTGAGTCAATTGTATGACATCTTATTCAAGTGGCAATGTACTTGGACACACTCCATGAACAACAATAAGATCGAGATTAATTCTTATTCATTGTAGCACTTTGACTTTGATTAAATTTACTTTTAATGTAATTTATATTTTATTGTATTAGTTAATAATTACATTTTCATGCATGTTAATGAATTGGTAGAATGAGCGTGACTAGTTTTGAGCATAAACACATATTCGCTTGGTAATCCCAGCAACATTATTGCTTGGTTCACCTAGTAGCATAGCGCTTGGTAATCCCAGTAGTGGATATGTGGGTTCAGGATGTGTACAGTAAGCTAGGAATGGAAACTCATCACCCATAGGCTAGTTTAGACTTTATCTTTATGTTGTTAATTAGATTAAGTAATTTATTTTTTTATTATCATTAGGAGTAGCACAAGGTCAAAAAAACATCAAGAATCATATGCCTCACTCTGGACTAAACCATATGTGACAAAGCTACCACTAGTCCAAGTGGTAAGATAGCAAACTATGATCAAGGCATAACAATCTAGATGCCACAACTAGTCCCATCCACGAAATTTATCTAGATCATGTGTGAATGCTTGTGATTCATATGGTTGGGCATAGGGGGTACCTTGCCGCTTATCAATACTAGGTTCTTCAATAATTACAGTTTATTTCTCAAGGATTAGAGAGAGTAGATATAATTATAGTTAATGATTAGTTGAGATGTAGTGGGTAAAAGTTAGTAAAAATAATAATAAATTAATTTTAAAGATATAACATGTATAGTAAAGAAGAAAAATATTTTAAAATGTTATAACTACTAGTTTTAGTTTTAGGAAAAGTAAAACTATTATAAGAAATAACACTAAATGAAATAAATAAAAAGTAAATTAGAAGAATTAGATAAAAAATATAATAATTTTAAGTAAAAATAATAATAGTATAATGATATTCCAATCATAATTGAACTCACAACTTTTAAATATAAAGCAATAGACTTGTAAATAAACATAAAATATAATACGACCATTTAAAAGTATCCAAGAGAAGTAGGATTTTCAAGAAGATTTCTAGAGTACTTAATTTTGTTAAAATAGGACACCAAGCCTAGCCTTGTTCTTAGCTAATTTTATTAGAATGAATTCTAATTACAAAGGCTTCTCCAATTTTTCTATTTACAAAGTTATCCATTACATTAAAAACTTCACTACCATTAATTAACCACTTATGACTTTTAGAGGAGCTATCATTTTCTATGTCTTAGCATTTATCATAAATGCAAGAGATTTTATAAATACCACTATTATTTAGAATATTTTTTTTATTTTTAAGACTATAAAAAATTTGAAGATTTTATTATAGGATTTAAATATTGTTATATAATGTTATGATGTTCTTAAAACTCTAGCTATTTTTTAAGAAGTACCTTTAATATAAGGAATGCTAATGAGTTTTTTATTTGAAAGTGACTTATTATAATATAAATTTTTAAGTCAATATTTATATAAGAAATAATATCTATTTTAATTTTAAAATTAAAATAGATACTATTCTACGTTTAATATTAAGAGGATGATTAATGTTGAGGCCAAAGGAATGTTTTGGGTGAGGGGTGTTAGAAAAATATTAATAATGATAAAAAAATTCAAATTACATCACAAGCTTGATCTTAAATAGACATAATAAATAATATATATATGATAAGAAAAAAAATTTTGATTTTAGGACTATCTACTCAAGTGAACAATCTTACAATTGATACATTAAAAAAATAAGCAAAGAAAATTAATTTTTAGTAGGGAGAAAGTTTATAGTCCTAACAAAATTTACATCACTTTTTAACCTCTATGATTGAACTTAAAATAGTAAAAGGATTTGAGATAGAGAATTATGGCTTAATACCAATATTTGTATCAAAGTAAGAAAGTGATACTACTTGTGGAAGATCTTCACCTTGTTGCTTGTTATTGATCTTACATCGAGAATCTTCACCATTAGCTATAACCCTCTTGTCGATACTAGTTTTAATCTTCAAGTTAATATTATTCTTCTAAGACAAGGAAAAATTTGCCTTATGAGCTATATGTCTAAGCTACGTGATACTTTCTCTAGTACCAATAAAAAATATGCATAGGAGCTTTTATTTTCTATGGATTTTTTATTACTGTTTAATGATATTTATCATTTGCATTAACTTGATTTTTTGTATCTTTAACTTTAACATATTTTTTCTTTTCTTTAAATTCTTTTTTCTTAAGAAAAAAACATTAAATAAATATCCCTCACAATGATAAAATTTGCAAGAATTAGAAAGATTATAATATGTAATTAGCTAAACACAAGTCTTTTCTTTTGCTTGTAATACTAATTCTTTTTTATGACTGAGAATATTGATTTAAAAAAAAACATTTACGAAAACCAAAAGTTGTAGAAATAGACTTCATATGCTTAATGGGATTGAGAAGAATAACAACATATTTTTTCTTTTCTTTAAATTCTTTTTTCTTAAGAAAAAAACATTAAATAAATATCCCTCACAATGATAAAATTTGCAAGAATTAGAAAGATTATAATATGTAATTAGCTAAACACAAGTCTTTTCTTTTGCTTGTAATACTAATTCTTTTTTATGACTGAGAATATTGATTTAAAAAAAAACATTTACGAAAACCAAAAGTTGTAGAAATAGACTTCATATGCTTAATGGGATTGAGAAGAATAACAACATATTTTTTCTTTTCTTTAAATTCTTTTTTCTTAAGAAAAAAACATTAAATAAATATCCCTCACAATGATAAAATTTGCAAGAATTAGAAAGATTATAATATGTAATTAGCTAAACACAAGTCTTTTCTTTTGCTTGTAATACTAATTCTTTTTTATGACTGAGAATATTGATTTAAAAAAAAACATTTACGAAAACCAAAAGTTGTAGAAATAGACTTCATATGCTTAATGGGATTGAGAAGAATAACAATTTCTTACTTAGCTTTCTGAAAAATCAATGGAGAACATGGAACTTTAGCATATTCTTTTAATTGGATACTAAAATATCAAGCCCACTTACAAGTAATCAGCATTGCATGTTTATGTATAAAATACCTACTACATTATCAAAGCATTAACTAACTTAACAAGTAGAAAAAATAGATAATAATACCTAGCATAAAGAACATAGATGTTGTGTTTTTTTTATTTCACATTATTTAACTATGAAATGAAGCTTTAATTATGAGGTAGGTAACCTAAAATTTGAATGAACACATATTGTGATCAACGATTAGCAACCAATGACTCATATACATCATCAAGAAGAATAATTAGATGTCTTAGTTACATCAACATTACTAGAAGAAGGCATTATAACCTTTTTCTTACTAGCTTGTAAATTTGTATTTTGAAAAGTAACAAAAATTTTCACATTAATAAAAGAAGTAGAAATTTCAACATTGGTTGAAGTAAATAGGAGTAATGTAAAATCACATCTATTAAACAAAAATCGAAGAGAAAAAAATCAAATTTTCTTAAAAAATTTAGATTCATTAAAGAAATATCAGATCCACTAAAAATGAAAATGACTAGATAAACATAATTGGTAATGTAGTATAGAATTAGGAGAGTAACTTTATTAGTTTGCTTGTTTATTTGAATATAAATAATTTTATAGTTTTTTTGGAGATTGGATTCCTATATATATATATATATATATATATATATAAGAATTCATAGTACAAAAGTAGAGAAATACTACAAAGAGAAGAAACTTTAAATCAACAAAAAGAAAAGGCAATGGTTTTGGGAATGTCTTTTTAGGTTCTCATTCTTACAACTGATTCTAAAAGGCTTCCTCTATAGGGTGAGAATTTAAATATTTCATGAAAAGATTAATATTATGTGGACGAGGAGGAGGCCCTTGCCCTATGAATAGGATTAACATTATCAAAAGATATTATCTTCATATCTTGACCAATAGTTGCTAATGAAATACACTTTATCAAAAACTAAGATATCATATCTATGATATCATAGATGTGATATGGTACCCCCAATATATGATGTTGTAGATACAATATAGTGAACCATGGTTTTGCCTTTAAATACGAGCCCACCATTGTGTGAAAAATATTTTTTGGGTAACATTTAGTAAAATTATTATAGTTTGTTTCTGTAAAGTTTTAGTTATCAATATCTACAATGTGGTGATTAACAGTTGTACGAAATCTTTATTCGAGTGAATTGTTCCTGAACACAAATCATGAACAATAATAAAGATTGAGATTATTCTTCATCATTGTAGTATCTTACATAGAACAAATTTACTCTTCTATATTGTTTTCTTTTACCATATCATTTATACTTTCTTATCAGTTAATATTCTAAGGTTCATTAGTAAAGGAAAAATGAGTATGACTAGTTTTGAGTGTAAAGTATAATTATTTGGTAACACAGTAGTGAATTTGCTTGATTCACTTGGTAGTAAAGTTACTTGGTAATCCTAGTAATAATTATGTTATCCTAGGATATGTACGAAAAACCAGGAAAACATACTTATTACCAATAGGCTACAATAGTTTTTACATTTTTATTATACTTAAAGATATAATTTACATTCATTATCATTATGTTTATACTTAGCACATTTAAAAGCCAATAACATTAAATATTATATACTTCACTAAGAGTTAAACTATACATTTTGCACTTTGCTAACTCTAAGTGGGTAAACAATGATTATGAACTTCTTATCGACTCACTAGTATACTTACATTTTTTATCCACAAATTATGATCTAGTTATGTATAAATACTTGTGACTTGTATGGTTGAGTGTTGGAATCCTCTATGACTCATCATTGGCACCATTGTTGGGGATGTATTAATGTTTGCTAGTTAGTTGATCTTACATAGTTTGTTGTATCAAGTATAATTAGGTTTGTGTTTCATACTTAGAATTATTTTTCAAAATACATATATATTTAAGAATTAACAAACCTAAAATGACTTTCATATATAAAATGAATTTGCCACCTACTATTGATCTTAACAAAAATAATGATAGAGACTATAATGAAGATTATTGGAGTGTACCAATGTAATAAGAATCTCATATATTTATGTTGATTCTTATTATTAAAATTTTACATTCAATTTTTAGTGGGGTGAATAGTTCAAATGGAGAGAATTACATGGTAAAAAAATCTTGCCACTAGAATACTCAGCACCATCTATGCTTCAAGAATCCCACTTAAAAACAAATCTTGGCCATCATAAGAAGGATACCAAGTTACCAAAAATATGACTAGGCCATATTATCCAATATATCCTCAAGAAAGAAGGGATGTTATCATCATAGCAAGATATAAATAAAAGAAGGGAAAAAGACACAACAGATAATCATCCTTATTGAGAAAAAAGATGAGCCATATAAAGCTAAAAACTCTCACCCAAATCAAAGATCTAGTTCTTAGACATTAGTAATATGTATTGAAGATCCTGTAAAGAAAAAGTTACATTCAACTCTTGTAGAAATTCCTAGAAGAAATGAGATAGACTATAGACTTAGCAGAAATTCAAGGCCTATGATTTTCAACTAACCTAGAAGAGATGAATCTAGAAGTCAAAGGAGACCAACTGACATCATTCTTCAACTCCCCCATACTCTTCATCACATTCATAAACAAACTTTGATAGGAAAGAATGAAGATCAAGATATCATAATAGGAAAAGAAGAAGAGATCATGAGAGACATACATACAGAAGATGACATCTTAATGAAGTCAAAGATGATGAAGAACATAGAGAGAAAGAAATTACACATGAGGGAAGAGAACATCTGAACATTGAAAGGATCAGTACTACAATAGAGCATATAAATCCAAATATTATGAAGAACCCCTACTAGCCACTCAAAGCATGATCAACATTAGGGTAGTAGTGTATATACCTACCAAATATCTAAGGAATAGGCACATCAAGACACTTCACATGAATATCATTTTGAAGTTCAAAGGAGGATATAATGTAGATTCACAACATGACCTTCAAGGCTTTCATGATGCTTGTGCCCTACAAAACATAGGGAATAATTAATAGAAATTTAAATTATTTCCCAAAACACTCATAAAGGAAGTAGAGAGTTTGTACAGATTCTTAGAATTGATATTAATCCAAAGATGGAGTATCATGCTAGAGCTCTTTAATGATAAATATCAAACTTATTCCAAAGTATCAAATTTAAGAAAATAAATGCAAGAATGAAAATAAGGGACATATGAATTCCTTGATGTAGTAATGGGTAGATACTATTCATTATTTTATAGATGCCTAGGCTATGACTATTCCAAAGGGAATATTTGCACCATATCATTGATGGGTTGAGGAACATAACAAGAGAGACCCTTGGAGTATATGCCTAAGAAAGGCTATCAAAGATGAAAACTTATTAAATTCAAAGATTACTAGATCAAGTAGCAAAATAAGAAGGAGAGTTGTGCAATAGAGAATTAGTTAAAGAGTATAACAGAGATCTGGATATCAAAAAAAGAGATGTGAGGATATGTGAAACATAAGAAGAAGAAACATTAAAATATATGATCCAACAAAACAATCTATATATTTTAAAATTAAAAAATAACATTACAACATAGGTAGAGAAAATGTGGGATCTTATGGATGAAAACTTTATAATAGCACTTAAGATAGTAGAGGAGAAAACTTAATAAGTATTTAACAAAAATAAAGATAAAAAAAATAAAAAGGATAATGGATGTGAGAATTATAAAAATAAAGAAAAATTTAGTTATTGTAATAGAGGAAGTTATAAACCCAAGTTCTAAAGATGATACTAGTTATAAAGTGTGCCAATATGATCAATCTAAAGGATGTTGACCTATTATGACTTACTTGCAAGAGTCTAGGGAATTCATAATTAATCAAAAATTTGTCAAAAAGTAAGTGCTTAGATGATTACCTTATCCACAAGGTAATTATAGGTAACCCTATTAATAATTGTATTATTTAAGTAGGGCTTAACCTCAACTATAGGAATAGTACTAGCTTTAGTGGCAATAAGCATAGTCATGGGGGATGCCATTGCTAAGGCAACAATATTCATATTGATAACCAAATCTTTATGGATACTACATACATCATTCTATATCTCTAGGAAGTAATCCTATTCATACTTCTTCTCCCTACTATCCAATTAAGTACCATAGGCCTATAACTCCATTCATGGAGTCATAGCCTTACATGTCTCAAAGATGAGGAGCTCCCATGGATTCCATAATCCAAGTGCTCTCAAAGTCATAAAACAAAAAATTAAACAAGAAAAACAAAAATGAAACCTTTATTCTTGCTCAAATTGAGAATTTATAGCTGAAAGAAAGCACAATTCCCAAGGACAAACAATAGATTCAATCCAACTCTCACACACTCAAACAAAGTAATCACACACTCACATGGATGATGATCAAGGCACCTTACCAAGACTCTATCTCTCTCTACTCTTTTCTCACTCATCTCTCTCTTCCTAGACTATCTCTTCAAACTCTCTTCAGACTCTCTTGATTAAATTTAAGGAAAAAGAAGTCTATTTATATATTTTTCCCTATCTCTTCATCTTTCCTTCAATTTATCAGTCAATTGAATGTTCATTAAAACCATGGAAGACGTTTTCAAGAAACAAGAGACATCTCTCTTAAGTATAGAGGTCATTAGAGTAGACGTCTTAGAGGAGACATCTTGTTGTAGACATCTTGGTAGAGATGTCTAATAAATAGTGTAGACATCTAATTATCAGTGTAGATGTCTATACCACTAGGGTCAAATTTGAAGATGCTTATTTAGAGGCTTGGAACCTCTAGACACCTCCAAACAAGTCCCCATATCTCCGAGAACACCCTAAAGTCATCAAACTACCCCAAAACACTCCCAAACATGCCAAAACTCCAAGGAAAGATCCCATGAATGGAGAGATGTTACTTTGGCCTATTTGATATCCACATCACTCACTAGCAACAGGTCCATCTTATCAAGCTTGCAATCCTTTACCACTAGTATTGTTGTCTACAATGCAAGGAGAACTACCAATATAGCCATAGTAGAAAGGTACTACTAGGTTAATTAATACATAAGAGTACATAACTAGTATAAGTGAACCAAGATCTAAGAAATGTCCCTTCTTTAGGACAAGTCCAAAAAAGGTTTGAAGAATAAGAACCACATCTAACCCTACTCCTTTCACATCAAGTCCTCAAGACAATAAGATGCTTCCAGTATCAACTAGAAATAATTTAATAACTATCATTCTTACATAAACATTAATGCATTAGATAAAGGTAGAAGCACTTTTCAAGAAATAAATAGATCTAGGAAGTTGTTTAATCTATCTTCAAATAGTAGAACAAAAGCCATGAAAAGCTCTAATAGATTCTAGTTTAGGAGTGAATCGCATCTCTTAGGATATGTACAAGGCCTAGAATTTACCTCCATTAAAGAAATGCAATATCTAACTAGAACTAGATGGCTAGTCTTTTATTGTTCCACTTAGACAAGTGAACGATATGGTAACTACCATAAGCGACTCATCTTATGTTGTTGATTTTCTTGTTATTCACATGGGAAAGAATAATGGTGAATTTCTTATAAGTATGGGAAGTGTATGGCTTAGCACCTTTGATGATAAGTGATGAGCGATGGAGCAATCTTAACACTCTACCATACAAGTCAGAAGTGTTCACAATAGATCAAACTGTAATTCACGAATGGACAATGTTATTATGCTAGTAATTGATATTGAGTTCATGATTGTTGTTTCTCACCTTGAGTTAGTGAAGTCTAACTATATGGTTTAACTTGCAGTGAGGGGTATGTTATGTGATGTTGTAGGGCTCATTTTACTCCTAAGCATAAACATAATGGAAATGAAGTTAAATGCTAAGTCTAAGTAGTGAAAGGAATGTAAATCTATTCTATACTATAATGATGTGCATCCATTCTTGGTTTACCATACATGCCTTGGACTCATGTAATCATTACTGGGATTACTAAGTGAATTTATCATTGATTAAATCAAGTGAAACTACTACTAGGTTACCAAACATTTACACTTTAACACTAAAAACCAGTTGTACTCATTATACTTTACTAACGAGGGAGCAAAATAAAGTGCTTTGGAAATGTAAATGATTACACTAGGAAAACATGAAAATTATTCTAAGTAAACAAATAAAAATAAGTGAATGCTACAATGATGGAAAGAAATCTTGACCTTTATTGGCATCATGAACTATGTCCAAGTACAATTCACTTGAATAAAGATTCTGTTTAACCATTAAACATCACACTATGGGTATTCACTCTATTACTAACTATGAAAATATATTGCAAGAGTTTCCCTAAGACTTGGAATAAAAAGTTATTGATCGTATGTCCAAGTATCAGTATTTATAGGATTGCATGCATCTTGAGACATCGTATCAACAATGACATAGCATGGATTATGACATCATATCTACAACATCGTTGCTATAATATCATAGATATGATATTGTACTAGAAAAATATTTGACTTTATCATACCACCAAAACTGATTGGAAACTTGTCCTCAAGTTAAAACAAAATGAGGATAGAGTGCCTCACAAAATTGGGAGGTAGACCTAGCTTGACATGAATAACTAACTATTTACATGACTTAGAATTTCATAGTGGTGTTTTTACAAAATGATGTAGCTACATGACAAAACAAAAATAAAATTTGAAGTAGCATGATGTAGTTCATGTTTTAGGCAGTGGAGGCTCTTCCATCAGCTTCTTCCCCTTATCATCAAGCTTCTAAAATTAGTAGTGATTTAGGAGTACCTTAAGCTTCTCTTCTTCTATCTTTGGTTCATGTACTATCCATGCTTATTGTGCAATGTTGGATGGAGTGGGTACATCCCATGGGCATGGAAGTTGCAAAAACATTTTAATTGCTTTTAGGTACTAGGTTGCAAACTATTGTCTCTCCTCTTTAAATTTGGTGGTCATCTTTTTGAGTTATTGGTAGTCTAACATGTGATGTGCTAAGTTTTCTACTATGTCCTTCTACCCTTGGTAGCTGGCCTTGATAACTTCTAGTTTTGATTTTTCCACATGTAACTTTTGTAATGCATCCTTTTGATCAACAAACTTCCTCTAATACATGACATATACGACTACTACTTGCTACTCCAACTCATTCCAAGGCCTTCCTACTATTAACATGGCCAAGTTGGTGTAGCAAAGGTTCACTAACCCCATGTATTTTGTTAGGTCCTCTATCTGTAGGTCTTTGTTTTTACCTTAGCTTGGTGGACATGGGCAAGACTATCTAAGATGGATTACTAGTCTGGATTTTGAGTAGAAAGGAAACTAATTTTTCCTTTCTCCATCTAGATTTATTTTTCATTTATACATACCCACTTGATCTCAAAAATGCTCTTTGAGTCATTCATGTTTCTTAGCCTCATTTTGCCACATGCTTATTTTGATTACTGACTTTTGGTAGATTGCATGGACTTCTTTCATTGATAAGTTCTTGTTTTCTCTAGTCAAGCGATTCATGTCTTGCTTAACTTTGAAAATTTGTTCTCTAAGCTATTGGATGCTCTCCTTGAGAACATTTTTTTACTTTTCAATGTTTGTCAACCTTGTATTTTTAGCAGCTAATTGTTTATTCTTCTCTTGTAAGGTTGTGAGTGCTTTGGCATGTGTATACATTTGAGCCTCCACCACTGATGCATCCCACATTACCTTCTCCTTCTCCTTTTTCATCTGCATATTATGGCTAATCAATTACCTCACATGATCAATTCTAAATTATTTAAGTTGATCAAGCATTATGAACTATGCAGGGTCTCTTCTTTTAGCTCTCAAAGTGGCTAACTCCTCTTGCAACTGCTACACTTCATTCTCTACATGCTTAACTTTGGTCTCAACCATGACCAACTTTTCCTTTGTGGCTATTAAATCAAACTAGACTATAGTGATATCACTTGGGATATCAAAAAGATTTTGCATAACTTGTCCTATCTGCAGTAGTCCATCTTGTATGTCTTCATGTTCTATAGGAGTCATTGAGGTTTTGGTAAGCATTTGAGCATTCCTTACTCTAGAGATATCAACCAGTGGCACAATAAGTACATTGAAGGATTCTTTGATATAGTCAATGATGACCTTTTTGGCTCATGCTGCATCCTAGTATTGCATGATCACAATAGTGGGACCTTCATTGGTTTCAAGCATTACTTGGAATGATGCAACATTTTTGGATATCTACTATACCTAGTCATTCTCTCCTACTACTTGCAGTGACACCTATCCACTTACTGGGTCTATGAATATGGTGGGCCTAATGGAGCTCTTACTTACTTTGTACAGATTGACCCCTTCCCTTGTTCCTTGATGAGTGGCGAGGTACCCCTACACTCAACCATACGAAACGAGCGTAGCACGTGCGATTCAGTCGAAGTCCGTAGACTAAATGCCTAAACGCCACAAGGAACACTTGGGGTTAATTAATCATTGTCTCCTAGACTTACTTGTTGTTGTCACGGTGTATGGTTAAGTAAGTCCGAGGTATATGAATTTTTTGGTCTTTTCAAGTTTATCTCCTATGCTAAGGGGTGAAGGGTTGAGAGAACTAACTACTCTAACTAATGTCCTAAGTCTAAATTAACTAGCATCAGCATTCGTTCCCACTTACTGTACACACCCTGAACTGTGCAACTGTGGCTACCAAACGCTAATCATTACTGGGATTACCACACGTAACACACGTGCTCGAAGCAGTCGTACTGAGGCACCTAACTAGCCTAAGTGTGACAAGTAGCTGATTCCTTGACTAGCTGTACACATCCGTAGATGCTCGTAATCAAGTCGTACTCGTCCCACGTTCTAGGAGATAAGGGTGAGAGAATCTAATCATGATGAGTAGCCGATTCCTTGGTTAGCCGTACACATTCGTCAATGCTCGTAACCAAGTCGTACTCATGTCGCGCTACTAGGAAAGCAATAAATAACATTAAATAAACCTATCCATGTACTACAAGGTTTATCCACAAAGCTCGTCTTTATTACCATACACAACTTGCGTTCAGGTACAAAGTTATTCGAATAAAGAACCGTTCACTTGGGGGACTCCTACTGCGGGCACATGGAAAGTATTCTATCTCTGGGGTGATCAATCCGTTAGAGCTTTGCTACTTCTAACCTCTATATGGAAATGAGGGGAGTTCCGCCTCTTATTTATAGATTTGGCGGCGGACCGCGATATCGCGTCTCATCATTCCTCAACTTATTATTTTTATGATCTATTTGAGATGGCTCATGGATGGTCTTTAGTCTTGTGGCAATGGTGGTACTTGTTGTTGTTCAAATTGTGGCTAGTTGTTATGTCCTACTTATTATTATTGATTAGTACTAGGAATGTTATTAGAAGGAGTGAAACTTGTAGCATCCTTGGTGCCTATTGGCTTATCTAGGTAGTCTTTCTTTGGTGGCACTAGCTTTAACATCTCTGCATAGGAAGTATTTTGGGCCTTCCTTGGGACATCATTGGTATATCCTAGGATTTCAACTTGTTGGCACAACTTCTTGATGAGGTAAGGGAATGGGAGTGTTGGTTTCCTTGCCTTCTTTTCTTCAAACTACCATTGGGTCTCAAGGAAGAATAGATGGATAATGTTTGCATTGAGTTTTTCCATCAAAATGGCACTTCCTTTGGCTACATATGTTGATATCGTATTAAGCCTTTTTATTGGGAATAGATGATAGTTTCCAATCTTAAAATATATATTTTCTTTTGTTGAGGCTTGCTGTAGTCCTTATCATCTTTTCCATATATCCTATGTAACCACAACTTCTTGGCATTGTTGTCTAGTCTTCTGAAGATTTGTGTCACGTTGGCTCCTTCATTTGGGATATTAAGAGCTTTGGCCATTGCCTCCATGAAGTGTGGCATGGAGACTCCCTTGATTTTAACAATAGCATTTTCTTGCTTGTTCTACCAGAATTGGTATGCTTCTCCTAGATAGCACTCACCACTATTGGATAATGTGGTCCATAAGGTAGATGCTTGGAGTTGCATATTTATAGTTTCTAGAGAAAATTCCATGAAAGGATCAAAGTTCAACTTCATCATGATCGTGGAAATAATGGATTTTTCTTGAATTACTTGGAGGCACTTAGGAGATAATGTGAAACATTGTCCTTGTTTGGGTGTTGTTGGAACTTTTGCCTCCCCTTATGTATAATGTTTGGTAGTAGGAGTTTGCTAGTGAATGCTAAATAATTGGGCCTCTTGCTTCGCATGCTTAGCTTGTGGAGTTTGTTCTTCTGCTTGGCCTCTCCATGGCCTTTTGGTCTTTTTCTCCCATGTTGGAAAGGTCCTTCAACTGTTGCTCTCTTTGGGAACATCTGAAATCAACAAGGATTTGAAATTATTAAAGTGTTTAAATTAGTTCTTAATAGTTCTTTATCTTTCTCATACCCTTGGTTAGATCAAGTCCTTATCTTATTATGATTACAAAGTTAGAAAAATTTTTAAAAATGAAACCCCTTAGTTGTTATATCTTTAATCACTATGACCTTTCATAGTTGTTATCTCTTTGCTTATGATGCCTAAAAATGGTTAGAATGGTCCATTAGAAGAATTCATTAAGTTATTTGGCCAAATTTTATTCAGTTTATGATGATATCTTTATTGTTTCCTTATACTTATTCTTATACTATCTTTGGGATGTTAGAAAAATTTTGGCTCAAATTTTCTGATGTTTGTGTAGTGCATACCCCCACAACTAAGTTGAGCACTTTGGGATCAACAAGGTTCAAGAATTTTGAAAATTAAAGCTATAGGGACAAAGTTATGGCCTTGGGAATTTAGTGTGCAAGAGCTCTAAGGAAAACTAAAAAAACTTCTCTTGCTAGAAACTGAAGGAATGAAAAATTTTACTAACTCTTGATCATATTTATACTATTTTCATATGTGTAACATTATAGATGCGACATCGTAGGGGCTATGACATCATTGTGAAAAAAATTTCAAGTTTTTGTTAAATTTTCTATGAAAAAATGAGTTAATTGGAATGTTTTGAAGATGTGGAGCTTGTCCAAAGGGACTTGGATCATTAATGATTCACTGTTTTCAAGAATTTGGCATTCAAATTTCATAAAGAAGGAATCTCGAGCAACAAAAGTTTATTGGATGGATAGGAGATGGGTTAAGAATTTCAAATGTATGGATAGATTATTAGATGATATGGGAAGTCTATGTCTTTCATGCATGGGTAATAGAGGACTACTTTCAGGCATGGGCAATATGTCTTTCTAGTGACATGGTAAGGCAACATTTATTGTACTCTTAATCCCATTTTTTATTAAATCTACAAGAAAATAATACATCCTTAGCAATAGGATAGAACTCACAATAATAGTCTTAAAGAATCCACAAGTTTCTTTGATGTCACAACCTTATCATTCCCACTTGATTCTTCCCTTTTTTGTCTAGGCATAATGATCACAATTTTATTCTTAGTTTTATTGTGATAAGAATATCATTATGGACATAGTAAGAACCTCTTATTATTAGAATGGGTGGATGAGTGTTATGGTCTTACTGTATACGTAATCAATCCCTTATGATTTGACAAAATGGGGAAATATTCTCCTTATTGGGACTACATCTTGCTTTATTTAGTGTAATTTATTGGAAATTAACAAAAATATTTATAGGAAAAATCATACAATTCATAGAAAAGTTTGGAAAAATAGAGAAAGAATTTGAAAAAATATTAAAGAATAAGAAATTAGAAAGTATTAAAAAATGAAAATATATCAAAGAATGTGAAAATTGGTAAGAAATGTAAAAAGGTATGACAAGAAACTAGAAACCAAAAAGAATTAGAAAATAAAAAAGTTGAAAAGCACTTATTAATTCCTAAATCAAGATAAGGTATCTCCCCCATGACTGAACTCATGGATGAGTGTTCAGAAAATTGACCCTAGATAACCCTAGATCATACACTTTAGATTTCTAATTTATCATCCATAGTGTTTTAGTTTTTCGATTATTATCCCATGTAATCTTGATGGTAATCAAATTTTGATTGTCTAAGGATATATGTCCTATTGGACTAGATGGCCTTTTTATCTCAAAAAGTCCAACTATATTCTATTATGTTTTTTTCTTAAATTCACATTTTAAGTCCTTAGTTCCCCTATCTTCTAGTGTATGATTACGATTTATGATATCCTTTTTTGAGTTCTCATTTTGGGTCATTTTCTTAGGATAGAAGTTAATAAGTGAGTTAGACATTTCCATGCATGTTTTGGATAGTTTTATGATCTCAGTTTTTGGTCAGTAGGTGTCTTTTGGTTTAGTGGCCCTTATTCCTTCTTGTAGACACACATGTTTTTCACATCTGTTGTGGGCTGGTGTAATGATGATGTTGACATTTTGAACTTTTAGTTTACAACTGCACCCTTCATTATTTTTAGTTATGCATGGAATTCTTTGCGTATGTATGGCTTCTTGTGCATCTTCTTTGGAGATTCCAATAGATAAATCCCTTGTTCCTAACTTAGCATCTATTGTGCTAAGCCATGTTCTTACCATAATAATAGGAAATTTCTTATTATCATTCTTCACATTGATCACTAAAAAATCTACTAGATAAGATCATCCATTGATAGTTCACCACATCTTCTATCTATCTAAAAGAAATGATGAAAAATTGATTTGCTAGCTCTAACCTTATGTTGCACTTCTTTAAGGATGGTAGGTTCCATGCCTTGTATGTTTCTTGAGATATCAAATTTACTCTAGAACTTGAGTCTAGTAGAGCCTTGCATAGTAAATTTTTAGTGATTTGTAAATAAATAAAAGGAATTCCTAGATCTATTCTTTTCTTAGTGAGTGTCCCTACCTTTATCCAATCTAATACTCTTTCAGTTAACATTACAGTCATCATCCATTGATTTGATTGTTGGAGAAGCAGGGTTCTTGTAGGAGGATTCTTTATATGAGGAATGTGATTTAATGAAGTTCTTATTCTACCAACATTTTTTGGACTTGTCTTGAAGAAAGGATACTTCCTTAATGTTCCTTTAGTGTTGCCAGTACAATCTGCTTTTTATATGTTCACTACACTTGTAGCACTTCTTTGTTCAGGCTATAATGATTACTCTCCTTGCATTGCAGGTGGTGTATAGGTGGTAGAGGGTTGGAAGGTTAAATTAATGAACAAACCGCTTGTTGATGCATGTATGGATTAGAATCCATCCTTGGAGGTGTTAGTCTATAGTACTCTAGTGGATAATATTGAGAAGTCTGAATTGCTACATTCTTTGAAGATATTGAATGCTGCACATAGTATCCATAAGGGTTTGGTTGCTGATATGAGTACTATTGTCTTGGTGGTGGCATCACCCATGATTGTGGTTATTGCCACTATTGTTGATATTCCTCGTATGGCTATGGGTAAGCTCCACTTGGATAGTAGGCTAGTTGGAAGGTCTATTGCTAGTTACATTGAGGGTAAGGTAATTGTTCTGGCATTTGTTTTTTTGACAAATCTTGGATGAAATGCATATGCCCCTGATTCTTGCAAATCTACCATCATAGGACAGCATCCCTTAGGATGCTCATAGTAGCACAATGTACACCCTTCCTCATTCTTTGAGCTTGAAGCAAAACATTCTTCCACTAAAGTAACTTTTTCTTTGTATCCATAGTCTCTTTTCTTCTTCTTCTTCTTCTTCTTGTCCTTATTGAAGGATTTTTTAATTCTTTCTTCTACAATTTTTAAGGCTATAGTGAATTTTTTGACCACTGAGTCCCACATCTTTTCTACCTTGGTGGCTATGTCATTAATAGACTTTTGGATTGGTAGGGTCTTTTTTGTATCACCTCCTCCAAGGTTTCTTCTTCTTGCTTATCACATACTCATACATCTCTTTTTCAAATAGATGCATCTCAATTATGCTCCTAGGATGAATCTCTCTTTTTCAATTCATCTTCTTCCTTTGTCACTTGGTCAATTAGTCTTTGAATTCGATGGATGGTCATCTTAGATAGTTTTCCTTGGGTGTAAACCCCAAGGGTTTCCTTGGTTTTATTTCTTAACCCATCGAAAATATGTTTAAGCTGCTCCTTTTGGAAAAATTTGTGGCCTAGGCACCTATGCAGAAGTGAATAGTATTTACCCATTGCCACATCAAGGGATTCATGGATACCTTGCTTCCAACCCTGGATCTGTTTCTTAAGGTTGGACACACGAGAATAGGTTTGGTATTTATCATTGAAAAGTTCAAGCATGGTATTCCATCTTTTGATTAATTCAAGTTCTAACAATATGTACCAGCTTTCTACCTCTTTGATGAGTATCCAAGGGAGAAAGTTAAGTTTTTACTAGTCATTTTTGATATTCTATAGGATGCAAGCATCATGAAATGCTTGAAGGTGATGTTGTGGATCCATGTTATATCCACCTTCAAACTTAGGAATATAATTCATATTAAGTTGCTTGATGTGACTATCTCTCACATGCCTGGTTGAATGTACACTGCTTTCCTTATGTGGATCATGCTATGAGTAGCTGATGAGTGGCGAGGTACCCCTACACTCAACCATACGAATACGAGCGTACATGCGCCATCCGGTCGAACTCCGCAGACTAAATGCCTTAATGCCACAAGAAACACTTGGGGTTAATCGTTTGTTGTCTTCCCAGGCTTGCTTGTAAGTGTCACGGTGTATGGTTAAGCAAGTCTGAGGTATGTGATTTTTTTTGGTATTTTCGGCTTATCTTCTATGCTATCAGGGGAAAGGGTTGAGAAACTAAGCTAACTCTAACTAAAGATCTAAGTCTAAATTAACTAGCGTCAGCATCCGTTCCCACTTACCGGACACACCCTGAACTATGCAACTGCGGCTTACCAAA
>MNCI01029842.1:0-17600 GCA_015680685.1 Gnetum montanum | reverse complement strand
AACTAATAAATTAATACTCACCACTAAAATACAATGAAATAAAATAAACTAAATTAACACCAAACAAACAATTAACTATATAAAATCAATTAAAATGCATCACTTTAGCATAGATACTTGTTCAAAATTAATCCCATTTTGCAATTTAACACCAACCTAGTAATGCTAAACGTGTTCAAGATGTGTATGGCAAGTGGGAATGGATGCTTATGTTAGGATTAGTTAGATGTAGTTAGTTAGATTAAATTAGTAATTAAATTACTTCATGCCTTTCATCCTTTACTTGAAGCACCCAAAACACAAAACATAAAAATAATAAAAATTATATGCCTTGATTACACTTAACCATACCTTTGCATATCACAAGTGTAATTGGGAAGACAACAAATGACTATTAAGGCAAGTTCACTTCCTAGAGGCTAGTGTACCGGAAGACATAGAATCCATGGAATTTGACCTCATCGTGCATGAACACTTAGTGATTCGTATAGTTGAGTGTAGGAGTATTTTTTGCTCATCAATCCCCTTATGTAGTACATGTTCTTCTACTGAACTTTAGTCCCATATGGTTACTAAAGTTTGCCAAAAGATTATTAAGTGGTCTTCTTGCATCCTCTCTTTATTAGAAAAATTAGATGTTATTAAGCATATTCTCTCATCCATCCTTGTGTACTATTCTAGAATTTTAGCCCATTCTTTGACAAATATCAAAAATTTGCAATATATGCTAACTAAGTTATTATGTAGCAATAATGATAAATCCAAAAGATTTTTACAAGGTAACTTATGACTATTATGCAGTTCCTAAAGATGTGGGAGGACTAGTCCTTCAAACTAATAAGACATTTTATATCATATGTTGGTAAGCTTAAGGCTAAGATGACATTTTTCTAGGAAATGCTAGCATAGCCCTTGTCATGGGATTGATGAAAATTAAGGCTAATATGACATTTTGCTAGGAAATGCTTGCATAGCCCTTGTCATGGGATTGATGAAAATTGAGTCAGCCAATTGCAATATCTTAGTCGTGGTAGGCTATGATGCAATATGATAGCATTAATAAATATCTATAAATATGATTCACCTATCATATTTATAGCACTAGTTGGATATGGTGTAGCTAAATTATTGCAATTTGGTTTTTTGATTCCTTGTAGCAATCAACAAGTACCTACAATGTTGTTGTGGATTAATTATACAACATCTTTTATTCAAGTGAAATGTACCTCGATGATAATTGACAAGTCAAAATTCTATAATAGAAAATAATAAATCACTATCATAGTAACATGGTGGAAATAAATAATAAATAATCCTAAAGAATCATTTAAATAATAATAAATAAATATTCAAAGGTAGAGATAACTTGTAAGAGAGTCCACTTGACATGTCTCTCCTTGTGAAGTTATCTTGTTGATAGGTTAGTGCACTATCAAGATTGATATTCAAACAAGTGCTATAAATTAAAGATGCACATGTGAAGTAAAAATTCTATTAATGCTTAAAGATAAAAGATAGCAATAGCTTGTCTTTTTCTAGTAAGTCAATACTGCACACAAGATATAAACAAGCCTATTTCTAGACTAATTTAGTCTATTTCCAAATTAAGGAACGACTATGCTTAAGTTGAAGAATGTAGATAACATATCATTAGTATCCTTATCATGAGATCTAAAAGAATGCACATGCATAAGAATGAATTAAATTTAAAAATCCAACTATTTCATTTCATCATAAAGTAAGTTTAAATACGTATAAAAAATATTTAATTAATCATCCTATGGAAATAACTTCCCACCCACTCTTATCAATTACAACTATTTTAATAGAAATATCAACCATTTACATTAATGATAGTGGGTCCCCAATCCTTAACAAAAAAGTTTTATAACACAAGAAACTTCTTCAACAGCTTGACCAACATATCCAGTTAATAGAGTGCTCCCAAAAACATGTCCTACACAAATAGATAAAATAATACTAGTAAACACAATTAAAATATCATATTTCACTTAATCATTTTAAGCCTTGTCAACAATAAAGTTCAAGATTGATTCCATTCCATTATAGCACTCTAACTTAGAATAGAATTTACTTTTCGATATATTAACTTTACAATGTAAACTAGATTAATGTTTACATTTCTATACACATTTACCATGATGGAATGAGCATGATTAGTTTTGAGCATAAGATGTACTCATTTGGTAATCTCAAAAATTATATAACTTGATACACCCAACAATGAATCACTTAGTATTCTCAACAACCAATACACCAGTTTAGGACATGTATAACAAACTAGGAATTGGGCACTCATCATTGTAGGCTAGGTTAGGATTTGTCTTATTGTTCATTAGTTAATTAATTAATTTCTATATTTTTAGTTACTTTAATTAAAAGAGAAACAACATCAAGGTCATATACCTCACCTTGGATCAAACCATATGCACTTAAAACCACAACTAGTTCTAGTGGGAAGCCACCAATCCATGATCTTACATTTAACTACCTACGTACTTTGCTAGTTCTATCCATGAATTACAACATGCTCTCTTGTAACGCTTGTAGATTATATGGTTAGGTGTAGGGTATTCTCACTACTCATTACCAACCTTCACTACCAAATTGCCATTCTAGCTATTAAATTATTTACAAAATCTTAAGTAGGTAACTATCATTGGCAAATAATTCTAATTCAACATAGAATGCAACATATTACACCTACTTCACACAAATAAGAGAGTTTCCCACCACTCCACTTTGTTCTTTTCACCTTTGCATCTCAAATATCTAGAATCTTTTGTTTTACTAGCCCTTTGAAGAGCTTGGAAAAGAATCAAACTTCTGGTTTCTTAAACACCACACCACCCCCTCCCCCAGTTGGTTACATTTTGTTATGGGGACAACATCCATCTAGTGGGCTTCCATTCTTGGCAAAACTACTTTTAGATTTTCATTATTATAATTAATCAAATTAGACTATATTTATTATAGTGATCTTCTTCAACCTACTTTTCCCTCTTAGGAAGAATTACAAGTAGCTCACATCCTTAATTTTTTAGACGATCTCATCATTTAGCTTCTTCAAACTATTTAAAGGTGGACTTCACAACCTAAATCTTCTAAACTTAAGTGGTATGATTGTTGGAAATGACCGAATAATTCTCCTTTTACAAACTAAATGCTTCTAGCATAATCAAGTAATTAACAATACATGATGAGTAGCGAGTAAACCATACACCCAACCATACAAATTACAAGTATTTATGCACAATCCAATTGAATTCCAAGGACTTTTAGGTTTCTATGTACACTGGTCTAGAAGGTGTATCAAATGTTGCAATCCTTGTCTTCCCAGTTACACTTGTGAGTACAAGGGTATGGTTAAGTATAACTGAGGCATAGGATTTTTATCATTTTTATCATTTTTATGTTATAAGTTGCCTAAAAAATAAATAATAAGGAATAAGGTAATTAATTACTAAATTAATCTAACAACTAGCTAACACTTAACTAACCCTAACATAAGCATCCATTTCCACTTACCTTACACATCCTAAACACGTATAACACTATTGGGTTACCAAACATTAAGTGTTACTAGGATTACCAAGTGTTACATGTATTCTCGAAGTGGTCATACTTATGTGCTGTAATTAATCGCTATTTAATCTAGCTTAATTAATTAATTGAAACATTAAAGAAAATTACTTGAAATATTAAATGCATAAAGGAGACAATTAATCTATTTCAAAGTGCTGCAAGGTTTATCAAAAAGCTCATCTTTATTTTTGCACATATTGAAGTGCTTGGGTACAATAGTGCTTGAATAAAGATCCATATACTCTGTAACTCCTACTACAGCCACTTACAAAATATTCTAACTTTTAAGTTGAAAAACTACTAGAGCTTCGCTACAACTATGAAATCTGATGCCATAAATGGGGTGGAAGGCACACATTTATAGGTGGAAATAGGATGCCCTGTCAACAGGTACACATCAATGAGTCAAACCTTGCATCGATGGGATCACGTCAACGAGGTTGCGTCGATAGCATCCCATCGATGTGGCCAACCCATGCAATTTATCATATTCCCACGAGTGAATGAAAACTCATCCTCAATTTTGTTACAAAATTTGGGAAGGTATGGGATTATTGACACTCAAAATAAACATACCAACAACACAACAAAACTAAGTGTCCAAGTGTACGGTTTTACATTGATTACAAAATTTTGGTGCTTAGGACAACAAAATTGAACACCAAGATAAAACTAACAAAAATAATTCTATAAATGACATAAAGATGTTGGAGAAGATCAAATGGTCCCAAGTGATGAAGGCTCCTAAGGCTCTGAAGGACCTTCTCCTGCTTTGAGTGCACACGGTGGTGGAGGTAGTTATGGTTGTCTTACGGTAACTACAACTTCTAGTGGAAGACGAAAGGTTTCCAACACTACCTTCATCTTCCCCTCCTTACTCTAAGGATTATTAATAGTCCACATGGCTTCACCAATGTGGGTTGGAATGGAAATATCCCATGGACAGGGAATTATAAGGAACAGCTTCTTAACATTCATGAACTAGGTAGCAAACTATTTACGTTTAATATTGAATGCTTTGAGTGCATTGCATAGCTCCTAGTAATCATTCATCCATTGGCTAGGTTTTTGGCAGTTGATCGTTGATTGGTGAACTTTGCTTTGAGAACCTTGAGTTCGGCATTGGCAATCTCAAGCTTCTACTTAGTGTCTTTGTCATGCTTGAACTCTACCTCATACAGCAAGTATGAGCTAGCCACTTGTTTCTCCAATTCTAACTACAGCCTACCAATATTCAACATCACCAAATTTTCATAAAAAATATTAGCAAGCTCCACGTACTCTGTCATCTCTTTGATCTACAGCTCTTTCATGTGAATCTCTATTTTGTTGTAGTCATCAAGACCATCAAACATAGGTTGCCAGACATTGCCTCCTTCCTTGAGTTGTTGGAGGGCCTCATTTATTTTTACCTTCATCATTTGAATGTGCTTTTTATTCATTTCTTTCTATAAACCAACCTAATCTCTGTAATGGTTTTTTCCTCTCTCAAATTTGAGAGCCTCATTCTTCTAGGCAACTATCTCTATCATACATTTTTGGTGAAGGGCTTGGACTTCCTCTATGAAGAGATTTTTGTCTTAATTTATTGTTTACTCTAGCTATCTGCTCTTGATCTTAATGGATAAATCTTGCATTTCCTACTTTTGCACATCAACATTCTGAAGGCGATAATTCTCTGTAGTCAAAATTGCATTCTCATGGTGCATCTAGACAAAGTCATTCTGAATTGTGTACATTTTGGCATTGGCCACAACTTTGGTCAAAGACAATCATCTCCTTCTTGTTCTCAACTTTTTTGAGTTTGTCTTCAAGCTTCTTAAAGGCTTCATCTTGTGTTACTGTAGGGTTCAGAAACATGAGAATAGCAAGGCAATCTCTTAATTTAGTAACCTCTACAACCAAGCGTTAGTTTTCAACTTGGGTTATTTCAAGTTGCCCCTCCAATATGATGCATTTGCCCCTTGCCTCTAGCAGATCTGACTAGCTTGTAGGGATTGTATCCAAAAGGTTAAAGAAATTTAGAATTGGTTGCTTAATTCCCACCAATTAATCCAATGACTCATCATGCTACTACACTCAATCTATTCCTAAGAGTTCCTACGAGCAACTACACATCTCTGAGTGCAAAAATGTCTAGTATAAACACCATAGCTAGATTCAATGCTTTGGAAATTCTATCAGCAACATCCTTTGCCACTGTCTCCTACCCATGGTGCTATATCACTAAGATAGTTACCCCCTCACCCTCCTATAAACATACCAAAAAAGTAACAACATTCCAAGATATTTTTAGGAATTGCTACTATTGAGAAAGAGACACTATTACCTCTTAGGCATTAGGATTTGACCTCACAGGCAACTACATTCTTTGGGATGACAAAATTAGTCCAGCTCCTTCCATTTGGCTGATAGTTTAAACCACTTCGTTGAGGTGGCTCATCATTGGATGATACACATATGGATCATCACCACTCACACTTGCTTGCTACTCCTGCTCTTGTAAGAGATGCTCTCAGATATCATGCATAAGCTTAAGGGCAATGTGAGACTTCAACATTGTTTTGTGAGAAGGTGGTGGAGGTGGTGGTTGTTGCTCTTCTTCTTGGATGACTTTGGTAAGCACTTTGTCCTTTATCATCTCTGCCTAGGAAGCAAATGGAGTGCATCGAATGGCGTCATTTGTATAGCATGTTATTCCTCCCCTCCTACATAATTTTTAGATAAGACATGGGAATGGGAGTAGCTTCCTTCCACATTCATTTTTTTAACCACAATTCTATCTCAAGATAAATCTATGGAAGGTTGACTAGGAATTTACTGCTTAGAGTGGCACATGCATGAGTGAAGAAAGTTGTGACCTTGTTTGGCCTTACCATTGGATTTAGGTGAAAGGTCGCAATCTTGAAATATGAATGGTTTGCCATGGTTAGTGCACCAAACTACTTGCAATCAACTCCATAACACCATTGTGTCCATTCCTTCTTGACACTACGATTTTCTAGCATGGGGGTTTCAACAAGGTTCGCCTTAGTTTTTGGTAACCTAAGGGACTCTATCATGGCTTTCATTGAGTAGGACACTGAAATGTCCTTGATCTTGACCATTGAACTAGCCTACTGATTATTCCAGAATAAGTATGTTTCTCCCATGTACCACTCCCCACTGGAAGTGATTATGGGCCACATGAAAGAGTTTTGCAATTGAGTCTTAACTTCTAGAGATGCGAACTCCAAAAAAGATCCAATGTTTAACTCTTAGAGCATGGATTTCTGGACCTCCTTATTCATGATCTACTTAATGCAAGCCTCTGTCAAAGTAACTTCAAGGTTCAGTCTAGGCTTTGGTGCCTCATTTTAGTGTGACTATTCTATTGCAACCACTTCTTTAGGAATTTGTCAGATAGATTCCACTTCGGTCTACCCCCGAAGAGATCCCATTACATGGGTCTTTTCTTGCTCACAGGGCTATTCTTGGTCCCTTCCCATTCTTGGCTATTTATTCCTTAGTTAGGATGGTCCTCCTTCCTATGCACGCTTTCATTTAGGTGCCATCTATGGTCACAACACAACAAAGGATTAGCATACATTGTGTAACTTATAATATTTAAGTACCTTATCTTATTGTGCAGTTACACTTAGGCTAAGTTTGGACCATGGTAGATTGATTATTTTATTATTATTTTAATGATTTTTAACATATAATGTTACTGGAGCTTGTTGGAAGGGTTTAACTTTTATGATTTGATGTTTTCATGTTAATGTCTTAGTTAAAGCCTTGTGGGAGTTATAAATTTATCAGAAAATGTTTTGGTCAAAAACTTAAGGTTTGTGGCCACCATGACAAAGAGCTTACCTTCAATAGCTATAGGACTAAAGAATAGAGTAAATTGGATAAATGATTAGGACGTTGTGGCTCTTAAAAGGTTCTAGGCTCTGAAAAATGTAAAAAATTCCCCCTCATTTATGAGCAAATGTAAAAAATTCTTAAGTGTTCATGCCTATTCATAGGCATTTTTACCTTGTGTCGATGAGGTCGTGTTGATGGGTGGGATGTGTATACTAGGTCTTGTTGATGGGATTATTCCACAAAATTTTTCACTTTAAATATTTCAAAAAATACAAGGAGTTTTGGCATGAAATTGGGGTCCATGAAAAGCTAGAAAAGCCATGAACATGATGAAATGCTAGAAGAGGACTAGGAAGTTTACAAAATTGGAGATTTAATTTGGAGAAAAAAATTGGATGAAGAAAATGCCGTAAGGAACACATAGTTTGATGTAATCGATGGGGTACATGAAAGATTTGACTGCAAAAATGCCTACGGATAAGGGACTTAACTAATCTAACCAAGAGACATGAAAGTGGATCCTCCCCATAGCAAGCACATTTCCTTTCTTGCCCTTTCATATCCTCAACCCAAGGAATCTATGGGCCCAACAGTTGATTAATGGTTATGAGAAGTTAAGGACCGAATCCGAAAGAATCTACCTAAGAATTTCAACATGTCAAACTAAGTCATCAAACAAGACATGGAAACCAATAGTGAGGTGAGTCATGAAAAGCATTGATGGATGAGGGAGAAGATGGAATGGAGTTCCTAATCGTGGTTATATGAAGTCCCTTGTGGATTTTATGGTTAAATGACCTGATAAAGTCCATCCTTAGTCCAGATCAAAACCAACCACTTTTAGTGACTTTGCATTGCCACTCTCAAACTAGACCATTCCCTCGTGACACAAGAATTCTCCCACAAATCAATCACCATTCCTTATTGGAGAAGAAAACAGAAGCATGAAGTGAGAAAGGGCATTAGTTAGAGAGAACCTTTAGGCATTCGTAACATGTCTTTCTAATCCTATAACCAGTGCTTGTAGCCCATTATTTTGTCCAAGGGATGTGCTTTGAATTTTCATCATGTTTTTTTTTTCAAATGTTATGTTTTTATGGATTTTTGGATGGGAACTACATCATGCAAAGACTTATTAACTTCTTGTTATTGGTCAACATGGAATGGTAATAAATCCATGAAAACACAATTACACTCGAGGAAGTAGAAAGGCACAAAGAGCGTTGAATCTCCTTAAAGTCACACCCTTTACAAACCTTTGAATATTTCCTAAATTTGAAAACTACCGAGGTCACAAGTTTGTTAAAGTTTCATTAATGAAAAGGGGACTACATACTTTACAAAACTAGAAAGATCATAGAGTTTGCGAATGGGTGGATGTGGACTCACTACCTGTTCCATGAAAAAGAAACCATGTGTTAGTCATCAATCATCAAAATTCAAAGAATAGAAACTAGACATTATCAATCAAAAACATTAAGTACAAACCACCATTAGCAACAGCTACAACATCACTATGTCCTATTGACAACAAAGTAGTTTATTAGGAAACAAGAAGAAAAGTTCACACCAAAATAAAGTAAAATATAAAAGAAATTGTAAAATATTCAAGAAATTTAAAACATACTAACAATGTTGTAAAAAAAAGTGTAAAAACAAAGAAAGTGTAAAACAAAAAAGTATAAAAACTAAAGAGCCACTTAAGTGATTAGCATGGATAGCCATCTTCCCTGCAACTAAATTGAAAGGAGAAGATCAAGGTTGTCCATCTGAGGAGGTGTTTCTTGTACTAGATTGCTTGGGCTCATGGAAAGGTTTGAGTTGTTGCATGTTGACCAATTGCTTTTTGTTTGGGCTCTAAGGTTTGTTAATCAACATGATCCCAGAAGAAAAGGTTTTGTAAATGATGTAAGGCTCTTCCCACAACATTTGGAACTTAGTCTTTTCTAGTACATGTGTGGGATTTCAATAAAGGACCTTGTCTCCAGGTTGAAATTTTACGTTCAGTATTCTAAGGTCATGACATTTTTTGTTAAATGCCTTGTGCACTTCATTCAATGATAGGGCCACCAATCGATTCTCATCTAGCACAGTTAGGTTGATCAATATTTCTTCTTGTGCTAGGCTAAGGTAAAGGTTGAGGTCAAAGGTTGTTGAAAGTGTACAGAGCTCAAATTGAATTAGAAGAGTTGGAAGTTTTCCATACACCAACTCATAGGAAGAGTAGCCTATAGGAAGTTTCCATGTGAAGTGATAGGTCCAAATGGCATCATTAAGTTTTGTGCTCCAATCTCTCCTATATTTGCTAATTGTAATAGTTAAGATTATTGAGATTTTCCTATTGGTAACCTATGCTTGACCGTTGGCTTAAGGATAGTAGGATGTTGTTAATTTATGTTCAACCCCCAAGTGTTGCATGAGCTTGCAAAAGGTGGTACCTATAAAGTGAGTACCATTGTCATAAATCAGTGCACGTGGCACACCAAACCTATTTACAACATTTTGTTGTGCAAACCATGTAGTAGTGAAACATGTACAATTGATGACGGTTGTAGCTTTCACCCATTTTGTACAATAGTCGAAAATGAGTATTATTTACACCTTTCCATTTGACACAAGTGTGATGGAACCCATGAAGTCTATGACCCATATATTGAAAGGTTCCAGTAGTTGGATCCACTATTGAGGTTCCTTCATTTGAGTGGTCATCCCACCATTGCATTAGCAGTGTTCACAAGAGTAGAAGAATTGTGGATGTCCCTAAAGATTGTTGGCCAATAATACCTTATCATCAGGATCTTAATGGTTGTGTGTCTCCTTACATAGTGGCCTCCACAAGGATCCTTGTGAGCGTCTTGGAGAATGTATAGCTAATCAACATCAAGAATGCACCAAAAAACTAGGACATTAGCACACACCTTGTAAAGATGTCTGTTAATCTCCATGAAGCATTTGCCTTGATGAAAAAACTATTGTTTCTTCTGATAGACTAAGTCTTGTGGTATCTCCTAAGTAAGAAGATAAGTGAGGATGCCATCATACCATGTAGGTGCAACGAGCACTTGCTCATTTATTGCATTGGCAAAGAGGAGTTCATCAGGAAATTGATCAGAGAGTGGGCTTTCCTCCTCTTTGTTATCCCATCATAACCAAGATAGCTGATCAATGACCACATTCTTAGTTTCCTTTCAATCTACTATTGTAAAATCAAACTCTTGTAAGATCACTAGCCACCATATGACACAGGGGCTCATAATTAGCTTATTCATCAAGAAGAAAATTACACTATGGGCTATGTGCATGAACACTTTGTATCCAAGCACATAGTACCTCAATTTTTCCAAGGAATACACCATTGACATTAGCTCTTTCTCTGTTGTGGGGAAATTTATCTATGCACCCATAATGCTTTGGCTTGGGCAGAAAATGTAATAAGGACATTTTCAATAATCCAACTAGGTAAGCACAGCTCCCAAGGCATAGTTCAATGTCTTTGTCATGATGTGAAATAGACGGGACCAATTAGGTGCTCGTAGAATTGGAGTTTCTATAAGCTTTTCCTTGAGTTGCTAGAATGTCTTTTCGCATTCCTTGATCCATACAAATAGAGCATCTTTCTTTGTAAGTTTAACCAATGATTGAGCAATCTTAGAGAAATTCTCTATAAATTATCGATAGTAGCCAGTGTGTCCAAGGAATGACGAGACTTCTTTAATAGTTTTTGGTTGATAGGTTATTCCTTGGATGATCCTAACATTTTCAGGATCCACCTCAATCCTTGCTTGAGAAATTCTATGCCCCAACACGATGCCCTCCTAGACCATGAGATGGCCCTTTTGCCAATTGAGCTGAGAATTGGTCTCCACACACCTTTTAAGTACTTGCTCAAGGCAATCAATGGCTTGCTTAAACATAGCACCATAGGTGGAGAATTTATCCATGAAGACTTCCACCTCACTACTAAATAACTATTGAAAAATGCTCAGGATAAGGTGATGGAATGTTGTAGGGGCATTACATAGACCAAATGACATCTTTTAATATGCACAAGTCCCCCAGGGACTCATGAAATTTTTTTTGGCCTAATCTTCTAGTGCTATTTGAATTTGGTTATAGGCACTATAACCATCCAGAAAGCTGTAGAAACAATGCCTAGAAATAGTGTCCAACACTTGTTCACAAATGGCAATGGAAAATTATCCTTATAGGTTTCCATGTTCAACAGCTTGAAGTGAATACACATCCTCCACTTGCCACCTTTCTTGGGCACAATTAGATGTGGGTTAACCTACTCAGTATCTGCAATAGGATAGATGAACCCTACCTTAAGGAGTTCTTCAATTTTCTCTTTAATTATTTGCTTCAAGCTAGGGTTTAACCGTAGCTATAGCTACCTCTTTTTCTTGATGTAAGGATCAATATAGATGTGATGTTGGCATATCCTAGGATCAATCTCTGTGAGTTCAGGATATAACCAAGCAAAGGATGTTGGCCATTTGTTGACCACACTCAACAGCATCTTTTTCTGCTCAGGAGTAAGATTAGCATTAATCATCATCAGCTTGCCATTTTCCAAAAATGCATACTTCATGCCGACAAGTAGAGTTTTCAACTCTAGGGGTTCTTGTTTAAAATTTTCATGGATTGCCATACTCTCCCCAATACGTATCATCAAGTTCATCATCGAAGAGTTGGCAATGAACTTACTCTAGTTCATCTCTACCTTTAACATAGGCACATGTTAAGCTCTTAGTTGGTTCCATGCAAACTATGCTACTTTCAAAATCAACTATCAACCACTGGGTGTCCTCCTATTTTGTGGTTGCTATGTACAAGCACCTTTAAATTTCATACTCGTTTGCACACGATCTACATGCTTTGATTGATGTGCTTTGGATAGATCATAATTTTTGCACATAGTTGCACCTTGTATCACTATACACGATGCATGGAACTCTCTTCTTCTCAATCTTTCCAAAAGCATTTTCCTTGTAAATTTCTAAGAAAAGATCTCTGATTCCCAAGCATGCATCAGTAATGCTTAGCCAAGCCCTTCCCATGATGATTGGGAAGTTCCCTTTACAATTGTTAACACAAATCAGTAGGAAACTGGTAGGATATGACCACCTATAAACAATGGTCACAATGTCCTCCACTAATCCCAAGGGAACAATGATGGACTAATCTATCAACTCAAGATGAATGTTACTCTTCTTGAGTGGAGGTAGTTTCCAAGCTTTGTACATCTCATGAGAAATTAGATTGACACTAGAACCCAAATCTAAAAGAGCTTTTGAATGCTCATTTTCCACAATTTGAAGGTAAATGAGGGGGTTTTCCAAATCAAATAGTTTCTTAGAAAGATGGCTAGCTTTGATCCAATTAGTTACAGCATGGGTTAGCATGATGGTATGCACTTTGGGAAGTGTTTGGTTTGAAGGGGACTTGAGTGGATTGGATGTAGAGGATGAGGAAGAAGTAGCATTATTAGATGCATGAGTTTGTGAGGGTCTTATAGGACTATTGGTTCAGAAAAATGGTCTTTTATTGGGGTCTGGGTTCTAAACCACTCAGCTAAGGAGCCAACTATAAGTGAACAACCCTAGTAGCATTATGTTGTTGTAGCTAGGCTAGAATTTCTTCCTGATGAAAAGATCAAGTGGTAATTAGATTAAGGATAGAAAAACATGAGCAGAAAGATGAGAAGGATGATAAGGATATGGGGAATCCCCTCTTGGAGATGGAGAATTAACTCTATAGAACTTCAAAAGGCAATAGTGATGTTAGAATGAGGCATGACTTGAAGAGTCATGTGAAGACATGGGTTGTTGAAGATAGTACCCATATGGATCTCGTTGCCTGCAAGGGTACTACTATCTAGGTGGTGGCATCCCCCATGGCTATGGGTGCTACCACTGATGATACTACTCATATGGTTGTGGTGGAGCTCCACATGGGTAATAAGCTTGTTGTTGCTAGTGAAACTACCTAGGATTACCTTGAGGATAAAGCAATCTTTTGGGTTCTTTCCTTCTAGCCAATCTAGGATTTAAAGTGTACATCCCAAATTCCTGCGAGTGTGAAAAGATAGGGCAACATCCCTTAGGATGTTCATATTGGCAGTTGTCACATCCACCATCATCATCTAATTCAAATTCCACAACCTCTTCAACTACAGTAACCTTGCCCTTACCCCTTTTGTGGACATGTTTAGCTTTCTTCCTTCTCCCGCAATCATGATCACTACTTTACTCTTTGAATTCCTTTGTAATTTTTAGAGCTATATGGAAATTTTCATCCAAAGAGTCTTCATTTTATCTACCTTAGTCAAAATTTCAGAGATAGATTTATGGTTCTACGACATTTCTCAGTGATGCCTTCTCCTCCTCATCAACAAATTGGACTTTCTATTTTCTGATGGAAGGATCTTGATTGTATTCCTTTGCACTTTCTCTTTTTCTAAGTTCTCCTTCTTCTTTTGCAACCTACTCAATGAGCCTTTGGATTTGATGGGCTCTAAGTTCTAATAATCTCCCTTAGGCATAGACCCCAAGAGTTCTCCACATTCCTAATTGAAGCCCATCTATGATATGGTGAAGTTGCTCCCTTTGAGAATAACCATGGCCAGGACATCTGTGCAAAAGAGAATAATACTTGCTCATGGCTCCATCCAAGGGTTCACATGTTCCTTGTCACTAACCTTAGATCTACTTTCTCAAGTTTGACACTCGAGAGTATGTCTAATATATGTCATTAAACAACTCAAGCATCGTACTCCATCTATGAATTAATTTCAGCTCCAAAAAGTAATACCAACTTTCTGCTTCTTTTATGAGTGTCTTGGGAAACAACTTAAGTTTTTTCCAATCATTTTCTATGTTCTACAAGGCACAAGCATCATGAAAGTCTTCTAAATGGTTCTACAGATCTAAATTGTATCCCCCCTTAAACTTGGGGATATTGTTCATATCCAACCACTTTATTCAGTTGTCTTTCACATGCCTTGTTGGAATTCTAATTACCTCTACGATGTTCAGTAGGTTTTGAGTTACAAGCAAAGGTTCATCATAGTTATGGCCTTTGTGATGGCCATGGTGCCTATGATGTCCTCTGCTATCCCTTCTCGCGTGGTGGTGGGCCTCCCTTGAATGCCCATGCCTCTAATCTCAATCATCCCAATGGGTTCTACAATCACAATGATTTGTATCCCACTGAATACCTCCATCATGATCATGCCCTCTGTGGCTTTGATTTGAGCTTGAGGAGGAAGAAGATGATGATGAAGGTGAAGAGGAAGGAGGACTAGCAGTATGGTGCCTGCCACCCCCTCTTTAATGGTCACAGCCACAATCATCATCATGATGCTTGTCCTTGCCCCTGCCATGACTCCCACCTTTGGATCCCCCATGATCATGGGATCCATTCTTGCCTAAACCAGAATTGTTTATAGTGGATTGTAAATTTTGGTTCAAGCCCCCTTCACCAAAATCAAGGGGAGGAGAGTTTGTGTGCTAAAAATCCTCAAAGAGGGGATCCTCATCATCTCTTTGATTCAATAGGAACAAGAGGTTATTAAACTATTTCCCCTTTGCAACTTCATAGCATTTCTCCTATTGCCAATCCCTTTTTTGTTCTGTTTCAGTGGGATGATAGTCCCAATATTCATGTTCTTACACAACATATTCATCATTGAGATCCTGGATGCCTAACCTCTTAAGAGTTTAGTACAAAATCCCATGAATTGATTGGTCGAGTGGCAACACAATGTTGCCCTCCATATCTCTCCACCATAGTTGCTCATCTTGATGCAGAATGAAGGTGAAATCGAGCACAAACTCATCTAGATGAGTAAATACCACTTTGCATTCTTGGGGCACTAGCTATTTTGATCCATAGTGCCTATGAGAAGAAGACATTTTCATTTAGAAGAAAAATAATAGTGTCGTTAATTATAATAATAATTATTATTCAAATAATTATAACTTTAGGATTCGTTTCAACAATCTTAAATAATTTTCACTAGGTCCTAGATAGAACATGTCACTAACTAAAGGTCCTTATCAACAACACCAATGATGAGCGGCAAGTAGACCCTATGCCCAACTATAGGAATCACAAGCGTTTATGCACAATCCGATTGAATTCCAAGGACCTCTAGGTTTCTACATACACTAGCTTAGGAGGTGAATCAACTATTGCAATCGTTCTCTTCCATAGTGCACTTGTGAGTACAAGGGTATGGTTAAGTATAACTGAGGCATATGATTTTTATCATTTTTATCTTTTTTATGTTCTAAGTCACCTAAGAATAAAGAATAATGAATAAGATAATTAATTACTAAATTATTCAAACAACTAGCTAACACTTAATTAAACCTAACATAAACATTTGTTCCCACTTGTTGTACACATCCTAAACACATATAACACTACTGGGTTACCAAACGTTAAGCATTACTAGGATTACCAAATATTACACATATGCTCGAAGTGGTTGTACTTATGTGTTTTAATTAATCGTGATTTAATTTAGCTTAATTAATTACTTAATTACTTAAAACATTAAAGAAAATTGCTTGAAATATTAAATGCATAAAAGAGACAACTAATCTATTTCAAAGTGCTACAACGTTTATCAGAAAGCTCATCTTTATTGTTACACACACTGAAGTGCTCAAGTACAACTGTGCTCAAATAAAGATCCATCACGCTTTGACTCCTACTACGGGCACTTAGAAAATATTCTAACTTTCAAGTAGAAAAACTACTAGAGCTTCGCTACAACTATGAAATCTGATGTCATAAATGTAGTGGAAGGCACACATTTATAGGTGAAAACATGGTGCCCCGTCGATGGGTACACGTCAATAGGTCAAACCTTGTGTCAACGGGATCACGTCGATGAACCATTTCATCATAGGATTTGGAACATCTAGCTGATAAACAATCAATAGAAAAGATTGTTTAAATAGGTGTGCAGTTTTTTAAGATACACTTCATGCTTCAATGCAATCATATACAAAGACTTTGAAGATACATCTTTCAAATGTTTCCACACCCTAAACCTATTCTCAATCCTTTTCCGTAATTTTATCTTCCTACGATAGTTTTTCACTCATTACAAAAAGGGTAGGTTGTTTTCAATCCTTTTTTTGGGGTTTATCTTCCTATGGTAACCTTTCTCTCATTACAAAAAGGTTAGTCACTTTTCTCTTGAGAGCTCATTTTCCAATTTTTGAAACAGCATTGCTCCATCATCTTTAATATTACCAAATCCTCTGTAGTTATGAGATTAGTTATGAGATTTGTATTTGTAATTGCTCTTCCTTCAACTTGTTTGCACCAACGGAGTTCATGTGAAATCTTAAAGCTACCATGTCAACAAACATTGAAGAATTTCATCCACTCTTGTACTCTTACGCAACCTTGTGGACAAAGGATTGTTACATTATAATGCATGTTGACACTAATCACTTCTGCTTTACATTTTGACTCCGGTTACGGTGGCCTTCCTACAATTTTTGTAATATCCATTTTCCAAAATAACCAAGGTAAGGTCTGTTTCGGGGCGATAACGCCCACTTCAGAGAAAACAATTACAGTGCTACCTGAGCATTGGAATCTTCCATTGACAATTTATTTTGAGGACTAAGGTGATTATATTCCTCTCCAACCTAACAGCATTACGCGGTTCCACCGGATCTGGTTCTGAGCAATCACAGTGAAGAAAAGATTGCAGACGTTACTGGTAATGGCCTCGGGAGCTGAACCAGCGTTAGGAATGTGACCACCGTCAGGAAAACCCAAGGTGTGAATCTTTTATTTTGTTTGTTTTTACCAACCACGTTGACGCCACATTTGATAAATGAGAAAAATGTATCGAAAGCCTTTTGAAAATGCTCACTCAGCTTGCTAGAAAATTGGAAGCAGGCCAAACTTAACTTTCGCCGCGTCAAGAATTATAAACAAATATGTAGTATTAATTCAACAGAGGCAACCCAGAAAAAACACATGGTCCACCGCTCAAAACACATGGGCAACGGAGAAAAACAATTCTGGTATGGAATGGAAAGGAAAGGAAAGCAAAGCGAAGGTGCCCGAGTCTTTATCAGTGGGTCTTTATCAGTGGTTCTGTGTGAAAATCC
>MNCI01029836.1:4506-39991 GCA_015680685.1 Gnetum montanum | reverse complement strand
ATTTACTAAGTTCTACATTTCCTCTACGTTTGTTGCAATTTCATTTACTAATTTTTAAATGGGTAGAGTCTTCTTTTGAATGACATCCTCTAAATTTTCATCTTCTTATCTATCGCACATTCTAACATTTCTTTTCTTTATTGCAGAATCTCAGTTGTACTCCTTGGCTAATTCCCTTTTCTTGAATTCTCCTTCCTCTTTGGCTACCTAGTCTATTAGTCTTTAAATTTGATGGGCTGTCATTTTTTATCATCTTCCTTGGGCATATGCCCTAGAGGTTTCTCTAGTCTTGTTCCTTAACCCATTAATAATATGCCTTAATTGTTTCCTTTATGAAAATCCATGGCCCAGGCATCTATGTAGTAATGAATAATATCTATTGATTGCCACATCAAGAGATTCATGCATCCCTAACTTCCATCCTTGGATTTTTTTTCCTTAAATTAGACACTCTCAAATATGTTTGATACTTGTTATTAAAAAATTTCTAGCATGGTATACCATCTTCAAATGAATTCTAGTTCTAAAGATCAATACCAGCTCTCTACTTCCTTGATGAGAGTCCTCGAAAATAACTTTAACTTCTGCTAGTCATTATCAATATTCTGAAGGACACAAGCATCATGAAATGATTGAAGATGGTACTATGAATTGGCATTATATTCACCATCAAATTTGGGGATATTATTCATGTCCAATTGCTTAATGCGACCATCCCTTATATGCCTAGTAGGCATGTACACTGCTTCTCTAATGCTAATCATACTATGAGTAGCCAATACAGGTTCTTCATGATCATTAGGTTCATAGACTCTATTATAGTTATGACTCCTTTGATTTTTATAGTGTCACTCTCTTTCTTCATGCTTGATCCTTTCTCATTGTTGTTCATAATCATATTCTTCTTCATTAGGATACCTTCTTTAATATTCATGTCTCTCATGATTCCTACATTTTTTTCCTATCATAGTATCTGGATCTTCATTTCCTCTTGTTGGATTCAACTAATGATTGTGAGGAGGAAGAGGAAGTTGTTAGAGAATGGTGCTAGCTAGTTCTCCTTCTATGACTTCATGGTTCATTCTCTTGTGGTTCTGTGAAAGCTTTAGGCCTTAAGTTCTACCTAGGTTTGGAGCCTTTTACATCTATCCTAGGTGTTTCCATAAGGGTTGAATGTAATTATAATTTGATAGGTTCCTCTAGATGGATGATAGGTGTTTGTGAATAGGATTCATGAGTTTGGTGTAGTTTCTCTATTAGGAATGTATCATCATTAATTTCTTCTAAGAAAACATTGTGAGTTACTTTCTTTCCTTTGTTGTTTTCATGCTTGTCTTGATGGTAGTATCCCCTCTTTCTCATGCTTTCATAGGTTGATATATCCTTCTCATGTTTAGTAACATGATATCCTTCTTGCACATGGCCAAGGTTCAACCTCATTAAGGTTGCTTACAACATTAATGGTGCTAAATGTTTAGGAGGCAAAACTACATTATCCTACAAATCTCTCCACATTAGCTATTCATCCTAGTGGAAGATAAATGTGAAATCAAGATAATATGGATCTATATGAGCATATGAAATTCTAGTTTGCATGGATTCACTTTAGTCTTCTTTATCATATCTTTTTTCATGACTCTTTTTAGTTTCTTTGGCAGGTGGCGACTTTTTCTTAAGTGTAGAAGCCATGTTATATGTTTGATGCTCTTAAGAGAGAGAGAGAGAGAGAGAGAGAGAGAGAGAGAGAGAGAGTGTGTGTGTGTGTGTTAAAAAGATTAATTAAAGATGTCAAAGATAAACTTTGTGATCCTTAATACAACAAACTTTGTAAGATTAACTACTACGCAAACATTGACACATCTGCAATAACAACGCCAATGATGAGTCACTGGGTATTCCAACACTCCACCATACAAGTCACAAGCATTTATGCATGACCAGATCATAATCCATGGATGGCTAATATAAGTATGCTAGTGGTTGATAATTGATTAGTGATAACTATCTTCCCACCTTGAGCTAGTAAAGTATGAGTGGTATGGTTTATGATCTCTTGATGTTGTTGGCTCATATTACTCCTAAGCATATTTAAAAGGAGAGATGAGAATAACATCTAAGTCTAAACAATGACAAGAATATAAAACTAGTCTAGCTTATGGTGATGAGTAGCCATTCCTAGCTTATCATTCACATTTTGGGATTATGTAACCATTACTGGGATTACCAAGTGAGTTCACTACTAGGTTATCAAACGATTACACTGAACACTCGAAACTAGTTGTACTCATTCCACCTTACTAATAAATGAGGAAAGGTAAAGTACTTTGGAAATGTAAATAACTAGACTAAAGTAAGAGTATTAAAGAAATGAAAGTGAAACTAAGTAAAGAAAATAGCTAAGTAAAATAAAGAAACTAAGTGGATGCTACAATGATGATAAGCAATCTCAATCTTTATTGCCATGCATGAATTGTGTTTAAGTACAACCCGCTTGAATAAAGATTTTGTTCAACTCGCTTGAATAAAGATTCCATTCAACTACTCAACACCACATTACAAGCATTCACTCTATCTTTAATTATAAGCTACAAAAACAAATGACAAGATTTTTCCTATGACTATTATGAAAGTTTGTTCATTTGATGTTACCAAGTATTGGTATTTATAGGGGTGACCAGGACCTACTACATCACATCAATGATGATGTATGTATGTGCCCTTTGATGATGCCATGATAAAATTTTCAAATTTTTTGGGTAACTAAATCTCTTTGATAATAAAGCCTTATCCATAAAGTATCAATCAATTTAGTCTACCTCTAACTGCCCTTCTTACTATCGTAGATCAAATCAATGTTAAAATCCTCATGGTAGAAATCCTTAATGCAAAAACCTTCATTTGCAAATCCCTTGTTGCCTCAAATCATTATTGAAACCCTTGTCGCTAAAACCCCTTTCACTACAACTCTCACTACTTAAACCCTTGTCATTGAAATTGAAATTGAAATTTTATTATTTCGTGGATCCTCTAGATTTATTGAATAGTAGAAATATACATATTTTGAGTTTTACATTACATCATTAATAAAATTACCAAGTATTCTTAGTGACATTTGGAACAAATCAACCAAATTTGAAATTATAATATCCTATCTATGTATAATGTGTTTCAATGTAAGATATTGGAGGAAATGTTGATATTCATCTTTAATGCTATTTGTATCGCATAGTTTTCGTATTCATTCTTCAACTCTCATGACACACACGCATGAAAATGTTGTGTGATGATTATGTGATTCTATGTAATTAATAATGATCACATACATCACATATTAAAAAGTTAAAGTGACACAATTACTTAACTGTGCATTATGTGCATTGTGTGTTTGTACATTTATAGTGGGCTAGCATTATGAAAAATTGCCACACATGATGGTAAACATATTTTAACCATGTTGATTAAACATGTTAATTATTCTTTATGGCTATGATGTGGCTCTATGTGTTTTTGTGAATAATTACTATCTTAGCAAACTAACTATTTTCTATTCATCTTATAATATTATGTGATTCCAACTTGACTAGGTCTTTCATGTGAAATTTTCTCATATGTCCATATGCGTTGGACTTGATTACCCTAAATGTCGATCATTTGATCTTATCTTTTTTCTTGAGGATGGTTTTGTAAATTCTTGATATTGGACTATTGTATCTTAAGGTTGGGTATGCTTGCAACCTTGTGTCCTTGGACATTCCTCTTAAGTTTGTGAAGTATGTGATTAAGGCCTCTAATTTGGATTGAAATTTTTTCGATTATGGCTAGTTTGGTTCATCCTAGTTTTGACTATGTTGTATCTACCTTTTCAGTTCAATAGGAATCAAAACTAAGTGTAGTATCAACATCATCTAATACAAGTTTGAGTAGCAAACTCCCAAAAATACAACATCACAAGGCACATTCCCAATTCACAAAGGCCTCTAGGGATCATTTGGATTCATAATCTAGCTTATAGACTCTATTTTGGTGACCTTGGAAAAATTCCAAAATAAAAATTTTTCTAATTGTTTAGTTTGAAGCAAATCAAAATTTTTTCAAGTGTTAGAGCTGACATGAATTTCACATTGTGCATAACCCCAAATAGTAAATCCTAGGCTCCTAAGACATCACAGGGTTTGCATTTGGCAAATTTGGTAGTTTGACCCCATGACAACTAAGGTCAAAATTTTTCTAACTGTTGGAGGCAACACAAATTCTAAATTACTTGTTGTTTGATACCATGGAACAAAATGCCCCAAAATGGTTCTGTAAGAAACACTTCTAGCCATCAAAGGTCTTTAGGGATCTTTTCAGATCATATCCTAACTTTTTGGTGTTAATTCTGGAAACTTTGAAAAAATCCTAAAAAAAGTCTATGTCAACACCAACATCACCATCACGAGGATCCTTGAATCTCATCAAAACTACATTCTCACATGTGTAATGACTTCCTAGGGCTAGGACAACTCATTGACATCAGTTTTTAACACTCTAGGCTTCTAGAATTGTTATTGTTTTGTAAGTTTTTTAAAGCTTGGAAAATTGACATTTTATGCTAAGCATGGAATGCTTACAAGGTCAAAAATTATCTCAGCACCTTTTAATCATCCCATACACCAAGTTCATAGTATAAGTCTTTGGACACTTCAAAATTTTCATTTTGACTTATACTGAGGTTGGTTTTGGCCTTTTCAAAGTTACAATTTTTGGCAAGAAAATACTAATATTTTTTTCTAGCTCTAAGAGCTAACATTGATGCTACATGAACATCAACACTAACAAGACCCTAATGACAATAGCAACCTACATTAGCAATATTTTAGGATCCCTTTTTTTCACCCCAACAACCTTCAAAAATAATCTAGGACTCAAATAAGATGCCAAGGAGCTCTAAAATCCAACTTAGGTAAAGCATTTCAAAATTTTACTAAGTGTGAGCTTGGTAGTTTCTGTGACTTATAAAATGACATCACTGACCTCTTTGATCAAGATTTTGGCCTATCCCTAGGCTTCTCATGTCCCTCGACATCACCTTGATGTCATCCTAGCTTATTTCAACAACAATCCAAGCACCTCAGAAGTCATGTGATGAAATTTGAAAATGTTTCAATAATTTTTCGAAGTTTCATTATCAACACTGGTGCTACATTTGTGTCAGCATTAGAAATTCTACATTGACATTACCTTTTTCACCTTCAACATCACTTCCAAAGATAGAATTTTTAAGCTTCCATAGCATCTTCTAAAGCTAGAATTTTTTCAACTCTAGCATTAATGATGGAAACCTTGGTTGAAATAACCTTGTTGGCCTAAAATTGAATCAGAATCATGTGCACAACTATCCCATCCATATTTTAACCCTTAAGAGGCTTAATTTTTCCCTCTAAATGCATATTTTACTCAAGAAGTAAGCTTCTTTTATCACTTTTATCATATTTATGTTTTTCTCCCATCACTTATAGTTTAAGCCTCCTTAGGAGGCAAACACTCTCGCACTCATCAATAAAGAATTTTCATTATTTGGAAAAGGATTTGGGACCTTTCCCCCATATGATAACATCTAATTTTCATCATTTAGCATCCACTTATTCATGCTCCATACATATATTTTATTTTATCTCTTACATTTCATTCTATACTTAGTTAAATTTTTAGGATTTTTATACTTAAGCCATTTTTTCACATAAAAATATCATTTTTGAGAAGGATCTGAGATCCTTCTCTCTACATAATAATATTAATATTTTAATATCTTACATTGTTATATATAATTTTTATACTTAGTTTTATTCTATCATTCATACTCCATTCCACACTTAGTTTATTTTCTAATAATTCATGCTTTGTCATTTTTTAGCGATTTTAAACTTAGTCATTTTTAACAATTAAAACTTCAAATTTGCATCATTCGCCTACTATTCTTAGTTCATGTACAATATGCTAAGTCCATATTTGATTAGAGGTTTTATGTCCTTTCATTTTATTATTGATGAGCACCGAGGTACCCCCTATGTCCAACCATATGTATCACAAGCATTCNCTATGCTTTGATCATAGTTCACTATCTTCCCACTTGGACTAGTGGTAGCTTTCTCATGTATGGTTTAGTTAGAGTGAGACATATGATTCTTATTATTTTATATTTTATTACTCTACGATTAACAATAGGTTGAAACTCAATTTATAATCAATTCAACTAATCTAATTGCTAATTAATAATTAACTACCCTAACATAAGTATCTAATCCCACTTCTTGTGCACATTTTGAACACATATACCACTGTTGGATTACTAAATGTTAAGCGTCACTAGGATTACCAAGAGTCATACGCATGCTCGAAGTGATCATACTTATGTGCCTAATTAATTAACATGCATGAAAATGTAAATATTAACTAAGTACATGAAAAGTAAATTGCATGGAAAGTAAATATAATCTAATTCAAAGTGCTGCAATGAATAAGAATCAATCTCAATCTTATTGTTGTTCATGGAATATGTCCAAGTACATTGCCAATCGAATAAAACTTTATACAATTGACTCAGATCTAATCTACAAGCACTCATTGACTATTCTCTAAGATTACAAAATAAAACTGCAAGAGTTTGGCTACTCTATTGGAAAACCTATGTCCCAACCATGCATCCAAATGCTATATTTATAGGCTGGCATACATCCCCTGATATCAAATATCTGATAATGCATCTAGGGGCTTGATATTAGGGCTCCAATATTGAATATCCAATATTAGAGCTAGGCAAATCATGACTCATCATACCCCCACAACTAAATGAAAACTCATCCTCAAGTTAAACAAAATGAGGAACAAGTTCCTTACAAAATATTGGGAATGTATGGGATTATTGATTGATATGAAAACTATTGATTAACTCTGAGTGCCACATTAAAAAATTTTATTCAAGTGGATGCATACAAAATGACAAAGTGACTAAAAGGTTGGATGGACATTGAAGATTACAAAATTTACAAAGGTCTTCAAGAATTTGTTGAAGATGATTCTGCTTGTTGTTACTAGTGGTGGCAAATTTTTAACCTTGATTGCTATGTCGATGCTTCTTTGGTTATGCAGAACATTCTTGAAGGATGAATTGAAATTTCTTCTCATCATCCCATGGATCTAGCAAACATGAAAAGCTTGAGCTGCTATCTTGTATGTGCTATGATGTGTCCATGGTTATATCCTCTATTTTCCCTCTCTTGGCTTTGCTTTCATGCCTGCCAAAAGACCTTCTTCCTTAGATATTTCTTTTAGCATCACTTGCAGTCACCAAAGGATCAACATTAGTTGTCGTAAATTTTCCTTAATAATTAACCCTTGTCAGATCCCTTAGTTATTTTTTAAGCAAAAGGTGATTACAAAATACTATGCCCAAGGCTATGAGGTGACTAAAATCATCAAGCTATTCACATTATTTTGATCGATTACTATTAGTTACCATGATGTTCAAAAATAGGATGCTGGAAAAATTTCAAAAATTTTAAAGTAGGCATCAAACACATTTGTCATCTACTTGAGGAGAAAACCCATATCCATACCACCCTCCACATTTGTCTTCACACACACCTCAACCCTTAACCTAGTTACCTTCTACTTCATCCATGCAAGGTGAAATTCCTCCACAGCCATAGCAATGAAATGCTATGAGGGTTGCACATTCATAACTGACTTTCCAGCCAAGTGGTTCAAACAATCGATCTAGGAAATGACCCTTTTTCTAACCCAATAGTTCTCAGTACAATTGATCGCCCTACATCTCTAGTACCCTCATCCTTTGCATCAAATACCTTCAAGTCCCCTTCAAACTAAATGCTGCTTTGGATCTAAACTGTGATGCTAACTCATTTTGTTTTTGATTGGATCAAGGTTGGAAATCTTTCCATGAAAAGATCTAACCTAAGAAGTCCTCTCATTCACTTATAGATTGCTAGACATGAGCCATGAAAGGCTTTTCTTAATTCTAGTTTTGGTATCAATCTCATCTTCCATGACATGTACAAGGCCTAGAACCTACCACCTCTTAAGAAGAACAACATTCATCTAGAATTGGTAGATCAATCAATCACTATTCCTTTGGGATTAGTGGAGGACATTATGACCAAAGTAAGTGGGTGGTCCTATCCTATTGATTTTCTGTTGATTAGGGTTGAAAATTGCAAAGGTGACTTCCCCATCATTATGGGAAGGACTTGGTTAAGCATGATTAATGCACATGTGGGCATTAGGGACCTCTCCTTGGAAATTTTCCAAGGAAAATGAATTTGGAAAGTTAGAGAAGAAGTATATTCCATGATTTGTGTACAGTGATAATGGGTGCAATTTCATGCAAAATATTTGGTCCATCAAAATTACATACATCAAAGCATGTAATTAATGTGTAAAAGAAATAGATATTCAAAGGTGTCTATACATAGCAACCACAAAACAGGAGGGCACCCAATTCTTGATAGCTAACTTAGATAGTAGCATATTATGCATGGAACCAACTGAGAGCCAAACATGTGCTTATGTTGGAAGCATGGATGAACTTCGGCAAGTTCATCACCAACTCTCTGATGATGAAGATGATGATACCTATTAGGGAGAGATGGAATCCCTAATAACTTCAAGTAGAAGCCGCTAGAATTAAAAACTCTACTAGCTGGTATGGAATATGCATTTTTTTAAAATGGAAAATCAATCGTAATTAATGCCAAACTTGCTTCTAAATATAAAGAAAAGTTGTTAAATATTATTAACAAATGGCCAAAAACCTTTGCTTGGTCATATCTCAAGTTGACAAGAATCGATCCAAGGATATGCTAAAATTGCATTTACATTGACCTAGCCATGAAGCCAAGAAGGCAACTGTAGAGATGGCTGAATCCCAGATTGAAGTAAATCATCAAGGAGGAAATAGAGCAACTCCTCAAGGCAGGGTTCATCTATCCCATCATAGATAGTGAGTGGATTAGCCCACACATAATTGTGCCAAAGAAAGGTGGCAAGTGATGGATCTACATTGACTTCAAGCTGTCGAACATGGCAACATTTAAAGATCCTTTTCCATTTTCATTTGTGGACCAAGTGTTGGACACCATATCCAAGCATTGCTATTATAGCTTCTTAAATGGTTATAGTGGCTATAACCAAATCCAAATTATGCTAGCAGATTAGGCCAAGACAACATTCATGAGTCCCTGGGGGACTTTTGCATCTTGTAAGATGCCATTTGGTCTATACAATGCCCCTACAACATTTCAACACCTAGTCCTTAGTATTTTCCAATAGCAGATTGGTAGTGGTATGGAAGTATTCATGGATGAATTCTCCACCTATGGAGCTACATTTGAGTGAGCCTTGGACTACCTTGATTAAGTACTAAAGAGTTGTGTCAAAGAAAATCTACAGCTCAACTAGCAAAAAATTCACCCTATGATGGAAGAAGGCATTATGTTGGGGCACCAAACTTCACAAGAAGGGATTGAGGTAGACCCAAAAAAGATAAGGATCATCTAATAAATTACACATCAACCAGAGATAGTCAAAGATGTTAGATCATTCCTTGGACATACTGGCTACTACTGGCAATTCATAGATAATTTCTCTAAGATCATAAATTCATTGGTCAAGCTTACAAAGAAAGATGCTTTGTTCATTTGGACCAAGGAGTGCGAACATGCATTCCAACTACTAAAGGAGAAACCTGCAAAAACTCTAATTCTATGAGCACTAGATTAGTCTAGATATTTTCATATAATGATGGATGCATCTAATTATGCTTTGGGAGCTATGCTTATGCAATTGGACGATAAAAAACGTCCATATTACATCCATTATGTGAGCTGATGCATTGTGGGTGCACAACTGAATTACACCACAACTGAAAAAGAACTAATGGCTATGATGTTTGCTCTCAAGAAGTTCAAGCATTATGTGCTTGGCTATAAAGTATTTGTACACACAAATCATAGTTCCATCTGCTTCATGATGAACAAGCCAACGGTGAGTCCTCGTATCATACGATGGCTCGTGATCTTGTAAGAATTTGATCTCACGATGGTAGATCAAAAAGAAACCAAGAATGTGGTCATTAACCATATCTCTTGATTAAGATGGGATAATAAAGAGGAGGAGAGTCTACTCTTTGATTAGTTTCCAGATGAACTTCTCTTTATAGGAATAATAAATGACCAAGTTCCCATAGAAACAAAATGGTATAATGGCATCCTCACTTACCTTCTTACTCAAGAGATGTCACAAGATCTTAACTTTAGAAAGAAGCAATAATTTTTTCATTAGGTCAAATAATTCATGAAAATTAATGGACATATTTACAAGGTGTGTGTCAATGGCTTGATTCGTTGGTGTGTCCTTGATGAAGATCAATTGCACATTCTCCAAGATGCTCATGAAGGGCCTTGCAGAGGCCACTACATAGGGAGATGCATAACCATAAAAATCTTGATGGTAGGATACTACTGGCCTACAATCTTAAGAGATGCCCACCAATTTATCTGATCTTGTGAACATTTTCAATGAGATGGTGTGATGACTACTCAAAAGGAAGGTCCTCAATAGTGAATTCAACCACTGGAGCCTGAAACATCATAAACTTCGGAGCTTAGTACTCATCCGACGCCAAGCAGGTCCCTGAGACCCGCGGACGACCTCGGCTACATGAGTTGTCATACAAGGCACTTTCGGAGCTCGAAATGCTTGGTTTTCGCTAAGTATTTTATGCCAGCATACACGCCCAATGTACATGCCCAACGTACATGCCCAGCGTATACGTCCAGCGTATACGCCCCAGTTCACACCTGCAGAGTATACACCCAACACCTCCGCGTATACGCCCAGCGTATACACCCAACTCTCTGGCGTGCACGCCCGAGTACTGCAGGTGCACACGCTCGACGACAAGACTTCCAATGACAGCATGAAGATAACACCGAAGAGTAAGGATTGAAGCAAGTGGCAGCCTTCAGCATATACGCCTAGCGTATACGCCCAGCATCATCAGCGTATACGCCCAACAGACCACCCACATTCATACGCCCGCCTCATTCAGCATATACGCCCAGCGTACATGCTGACCTGATACGGCGTATACGCCCAGCGTATACGCCCAGCAGATGTAATATTTTGTACATTTGTAAATTGTGTGCACCTGGTCAATGCGCCACGTGTCCCCCATCCCGAGTCTAGCGTAACAACCGGTATAAAACCCCCATTTTTCCACTTCATCCGGACGGTTGGCAAAATCCCGGAGCACACCAGAGAACATTGACGTTGCACAAAAGAGCAGAAAACCTTCTTACACTAGGAAGCCTTGCACGCTGCGGATCTAGTCTCTTACGCTCCACTCACCCCGCAAATCGATCGAGTCATCCCTATGTACACCGGGGCTTTCGTCCTCCTTGTGTTCCCACACAACTGCGTTAGACCGGTGCACTGTACTCTGACTCTGTAATACCATTGTTTCATTTGCTGCATAAGTTTTTTTATAGTTTTACGTCAATTTGGCCCACACATCGTTTACTTCTGTTTACGCTCACGCTTCGTTTGCATCCATTTACGTTTTACGCTGTTTTCGTTGTTTACGCCTGCACACCGTTTACGCATAACCTAGCATATAGCATTTTGCGTACGCGCGGGGAAATCCTTGTCTGATCCGCGTGTGGACCACCCAAGGTACTCTGACTCCATTGCATTCCAGCTCACCCTCAAGCGAAGGCAGGGTCTTCTGTACCCGTCCCGCGATCCCATGGCCTCTGTTTTCCCTTCCAGCCGGAGACCGACGATTTCAGGTGGTACAGAGCCTTTTGACATATGGGACATTAACTTCATGGGCCCCATCACAACCATGTCCAATGGAAAGGTGTATATCATCATAGCAGTTGACTACTACACAAAATGGGTAGAAGTAGTAGTTGTTACTGATTATACATCATCCACTGCTGCTAGATTTATATAACAAAATGTTGTAAATAGCTGTGGGGTGCCATGTACACTAATTTCTAATAATGGAACTCATTTCATAGGTGCCACTTTTAGAAAGTTAATACAACGCTTGGGGGTTGAACATAAATTAACAATACCCTACCACCCCCAAGCCAATGGTCAAGCAAAGGTAACCAACCAAGAGATCACAAAGATCTTAACAAGAACCATAAGCAAATATAGGAGGGATTGGAGCACCAAAATCAACAATGTCCTCTAGGCCTTTCTCTCAACATGGAAACTCCATATTGACTACTCTCCCTTCAAGTTAGTGTACAAAAAACTTCCAACACTTCCAATTTAATTCGATCTCTGTACACTCTCAACAACCTATGATCTAGATCTTGACCTAAGTCTAGCATAAAAAGAAAGATTGATCAACCTAAATGTGCTAGATGAAAATCGATTGGTAGCCCTATCTTTGAATGAGGTGCACAAGGCATTCAATAAGCAACATCATGACCTCAAAATATGGAAAGTAACATTTCAACTAGGAGATAAGATTCTCTATTGGAACCCCACACATGAACCCCAAAAGACAAAATTCCAAACATTATGGAAGGAACCTTATATAATTGATCAAAATTTTCCCTCTAGGGCCATGTTAATATATAAACCTGAAAGCCAAAATAAAAAGTAGTTGGTCAATATCCAACAAGCAAAACCTTTCCTAGAGCTAAGATAAGCTAGTGCAACTACCACCTCAATGGATGGACAACCACATTCCATTTTTTAGATCTCCTTCTTCTAACTCAATTTTGGGGAAGATGGCCATCCGTGTTAATGATCCATATGGCTTCTTAGTTTTTCCACTTTTTGTTTTCCACATTTTTGATTTTACAAGTTATTTATTTTACAAATTTTTGATTTTCAAATTTTTTCAATTTTGCACCATCATTAGTACCTTTGAACCTTTCTTGATTATTTTACACTTTCTCATATATTTTACTTTATTTTATTTTGTTTAAGTGTGACTTTTCATTACTTTTGCTAATAAAAGTACTTTATTGCCATAAGACATAGTGACACTATTGCTATTTACTAATGATGGTTTGTGCTTAATGTTGTGATTGTCAATGTCTAGTTCCTATTTTTGAATTTTGATGTCTAATGACTATGACATGGTTTATTTTTCATGGAATAGGTAGTGAGTCCATGTCATCTGCCCATCCAATAAACTCTATGGTTTTCCTTGTTCTAAGAGTTTGAGGTCCCTTCCGTTAAAGAAACTTTTAATCAATTGGTGACCTTTGTAGTTCCGAAATTGGGAAAGATTCAAAGGTTTGTAGAGGGTGTGACTTCAAGTGGACTCAACACTCCCTGTACTCTTCTACTTACTTAAGTTCTTGGGTGTTTTTCATGAACCTCTTACCATTCCATTCCAACCACTAATAGGAAGTCAAATAAAGTCTTTGCATGGTATGGTTTCCATCCAAAAATTCAAAAAAAAAAAGGAAAAAAACATGATGGGAATTCAAAGCACACCCCTTAGACAAATAAACAAGCTACAAGCACTAGTTATGGGACTAGAAAGACATGCATCCATGCTTGAAGATCCCCTTTAACTAAGGCCCTCTCTCTCCCACTTCCTACTTCTCATTTTGGAATGGTGGTTATTTTATGGGAGCACTCTCGTGTCTTGGTTAAGTAGATCGATCTTGGAGTGACGATGCGAAGTCACTAAAAGAGGATAGTTTTAATTTGGACTAAGGATGGATCTTCTTAGGTCATTATAAACACATACTCCACAAGGGACTTCTTATAACCTCAATTCAAGATTCCATCCCACCTTCTCAATCATTCATTTATGCTACCATAACTCACCTCACTGCCGATTTTTATGTTATGCTCAAAGTCTTAGTTTAATGTATTGAAATTCCTAGATAGATTCTTTTTGGTTGGTCCTTAACTTTTCATGACCATTAATCAACTGCGGGGCCCATGGACTCCTTAGTTGGGGTTATGCAAGGGCAACAAGGGCATGAGCCTACTATGGGAAGGACCCACTTCCATATCTCTTGGTTTGGTTAGTTAAGTCCCTTACCTTTGACATTGTTACAATCCTATCTTTCACATATTCCATTGTGAAAACCACTATGTGCTCCCTAAACTCTCATTTTGGACCCCATTTTTACCATTTTTTTTAATTTTCTTAATTTTTGGAACTTCAACACCCTCTTTTCACATTTTCATCATGTTCATGGCTATTTGGGCTTCCATTTGACCCTAATTTTGTTCAAAATCACTTTATAATTTTCAAGTTTTGACCAAGTCAATGAAAGTCAATGGTGGTCAACAACTGCATCGACAAGGCCTCGTCAATGTAGTAGACCATGTTGATTGGGCCCCATCGATGAGGCCTCATTAATGCAATGCAAAGATAGTATAAATACTGCCAAACACTTTGGATTTTTCACATTTGGTCCATAATACCCAAGGAGTTTTTTACAATTTTTAGAGCCCAAAACCTTCCCAAGCCTATAACTCTCACACTGTTTATCTAAATCATCCATTTTTTGACCTTGTAGTTACCAGAGGTAAGCTCTTAGTCATGGGGGTAGCAAACCCCAAGGTTTTGATGAAATTTTTTTTTGAAATTTTTCCTAACTTCCCTAAAGCATTAAGATGTAAAATTTTATTAAATCGTTAATTTTTAAGAATTTAACCCTTCCAACAACTTTGGTAAATCAAAGAGTAAATTAATAATTAAATATTAAATCCATCCAACCATAATCACACTCTAGCAAATGTAACCTTCCTATGAGACAAGGTATTCCAATCATTCTAAGTTACATAATAATTACTAATCCATTGTTATGTGTGGTCACAGATGGCACCAAGACCAAAGAGAACTCAAGAGGAAGGACCATCACAACCATGGGAGAAATGACCCAGAGGAGAAAGGGGCCAAAAAGAACATGGCCAAGAACAAGCTGAGGCAACCCATGGAATAGGACCCCTCAAAGATGAGGTCAAGGTGGAATCTGTCTAACAGATTCTTGAAGAAGAAGCTACATTAGAATACTCATAGTGAGGCAAGGCACTAAGCCTTGTACCTAGACTAGAAGTCACAGTCATATAGGCTTTCCTTGACACAATCAAGAATCATGAAATTCAATGCTTAGTTCTTCAAGAATTGAATTTTAGATCATTCCTTGAATGAGCTCCAGAAGATGTCAAAGCTTAACTGCAAGCCTCTTCCATGTGGCCAATCATCACTTCTAGTGGAAAGTGGTATATGAAAGAAACATATATCTTTTGAAATAATAGGAGAGTAGGAGCCACTGTGAAAATCAAGGATATTCAAGTATCCTACTCAGTAGAAGCCATTGCGTAGGTCCTTGGGTTGCCTGACACAGAAACCTAGTTGGTAGAGCTGTCAACATAAGCTGATCTAGGAGCAAAGAAGGAATGGACTTAGTGGTGTTATGGGGTTGACCGTAAAGAGTTTGACATACTCACACTAGCAAAGTGAGTCTATTTTAAGATAGTAGCCTATCACCTCAATCCAATGGTGAGGCCTAATAAGGTGACAACCTTCTCAGCCCAAGCATGTGTTACTCTAAGTGAAAAATTTCTAGAAAATATTCTACAACTAATCTTTCTAGAAATAGAGAAGCACTTTAGGGAGAATGAACGTGAAAGAAAGACCCTTCCTTTTCCTGCCTAATCAGAAAATTATGCAAAAGGGCAGGAATAGTTCACTACACAAATGATATACTCAAGCATGCTCCTAATGCTTCAAGGGCAAAGATGATGAAGGATAAGATTCCTACCACAACAACAAAAGAGGAGCAATAATGACCACCTCCACCACCTACTCATGAGCAAACACCGGAGGCCCATAGCATAGTTGAGCACATGCAAAAAATCTAAAAGCAACTCTTGCAACAACAAGAGTAGTAGGTAGGAACTAGTAGTGGAGCCCATCTATGTATAGACTCACCATGAGTCACCTCAAAGAAGTGGCTCATACAATCAACCAGATGGAGGGAGGTGGATTAATGATGTTTGCCCAATGAATTTGGTTACCTGCAAGGTCGAATCCAAGTGTCCAAGAGGTGACAATGGCTCTTTCTCAACATCATCTATTCCCAGAAATCTCTAGGAATTCTGCTTCCTTTTGGTGTACTTGGAGGAGGGTGAAGAGACAACCATATTGGTGATGCAGCACCAGGGGCAAGAGACAATTGTAAAGATCATTGTTGATTGAGTCACTGAAGTGTTAAATGCACCTACAATACCTAAACCAAATTTTTCTACACTAAGAGATGTGCAAGAATCTACAAGGATAATCAACGGGTGATTGAGTGCAACCCAACATGAAGAACTACTAGACCAACTAGTGGGAACTAGGCAACTAATTCCAGATATCTTTGATTTTCTAGATACCATTACTACAACCTAGTCGGAGCTGCTAGAGGCAAATGGCAAGTACCTCATCTTAGAAGGGCAACTTGAAATGGCCTAGGCACACAATCAAAGCTTGACTGTAGAAGTTGTTGAGTTGCATGCTCGAATTACCAACCTTGCTTTTATCAACCCTACATTGACACAAGACAAAGCTTTTTAGCAACTTCAAGAGTAGCTAAAGTAGGTTGAAAAAGAAATGATAATAATGGTATTCAATTAGTTAGTAGTACAAGCTAAAACTCATGTAGTACGAAAGGACTTGATGTAGATGAGCTAAGAAAATGAGTCCTTAACTACAGATAATCATCACCTGTGGAACGTTGATGTGCAAAAACAACAACTAGCGAAATTTATCCATCAACAATAGCAGTAGCTTACCAAGGCAAACATCGAATTAAGAATATTGGTAGTGGAGAATCATAATCTCTCCATGGAGGAGGTCCTCATCTTATGCTAGAAATTGGCCATCAAGATTTCCATATGGAAAAACAAGGCTCTGAAATTTGAAAAAGTTAAAAATAATTACGAAGACCAAGTTGGCCTACAAAAGGAAGTAAATGAAAAGCATATCCAACTGGTGAAGGAAAAGGTTAATGAGGCCCTCTAGTAACTTCAACAAGGTAGAGAAATGTGGCAACCCATCATCAATGGGATTGATGCCTACAGCAAGGCAAAAATCTACATAAAGGAGTTGTAGATTGAAGAGATGATGGAGTACATGGAGTTGTCCAACCTTTGCTATGCAAACCTAGCGATGCTAACTGCCGAATGGTTGTAGTTTGAGCTTGAGAAGTAAGTGGCCAGCTCCTACTTATTGTAAAATGTTGAGTTCAAGACTCATAAAGACACCAAGAAAAAGCTTGCAATGGAAAATGCTAAACTCAAGGTTCTCAAGGAAAAATTCACCGTCCAAAGATTAGTTGTAGAGATCCTAGCCAAACGAATGAATGACTACTAGGCACTGCAAGACAACACCGAGCATTCAACATTGAGCACAAGCAATTTGTGACTTGGTTTGTCAATGTTAAGGATCTATTTCCTATTTTGCCTTATCCTTAGGATGTTCCAAACCTATCCCACATCAGCGAAGCTACGTGGACCATGAACAATCCCAAGAGTAAAGAAGAGAAAATGAAGGCATTGCTAGATGCTTTTCGCCTTCCACTTGAAGTTGTAATAGTAGCAGGATAGTCACAACTACCTTAGCCACCACATGTGCCTGAAACTAGTGAAGGTCCTTCAAAGCCTCAGGAGCCACCACATGTGCTTGAAACTAGTGAAGGTCCTTCAAAGCCTCAGGAGCCACCACCACCTAGGATTGTTTGACCTTCTCCACCAACTTCACGCTATCAAAGAATGTGCTATCCAATTTTGAAGAATCATGTCACGATGTTTAATTTTGTATCATAAACATTGTAACTTTTGTAATGTGTTGGTTCGTACACTGGGCACTCAGTACTATTATGTCTATGTTCTTTTGTTTTGTTATGTCAAAAACTAGTCAATAATCCCATACCTTCCAAATTTTGTAAAGAACTCGAGGACAAGTTTTCATTTATTCATGGGGGTATGATGAGGTTTGGTCTATCACATCGACTGGGCTCCATTGATGGAACACTGGGCATTTAGTACCATTATGTCTATGTTGTTTTGTTATGTTATGTCAAAAACTAGTCAATAATCCCATACCTTCCAAATTTTGTAAAGAACTCGAGGACAAGTTTTCATTTATTCATGGGGGTATGATGAGGTTTGGTCTATCACATTGACTGGGCCCCATTGACATAGTCTATTATGTTGACAGAGCCTCGTTAATGAAGCTGCGTCGACACGAGGGTATGTCCTAGTCTATAAATACATGCTCACTAGCTGCATCTATGGCATGAATGATCAAAGTAGTAGTGGATCTCTTGCAGTTTGTGTATTTGAAAGTTAAAATATTTTTCCCGAGTGCCTATAGTAGGAGTCATTAACTATACGGATCTTTATTCGAGCATTGTTATACCTGAGCACAAGATTGTGTGTGATAATAAAGATGAACTTCTTAATAAACCTTGTAGCATTTTGGATAGCTTAAATGTTTCATTTATGCATTTAATGTTTTTGATTATTTATTCAATGTTTTCTTATAATAAAGCTAATGAAGTAATTAAACAAGATAAGCTAGATAGATTAAACACATAAGTACGATCACTTCGAGTATAACATGTATTTGCTTGGTAATCCCAGCATCATTATTGCTTGGTACACCCATTAGCGAAGCGCTTAGTAACCTAATAATAGATATGTCAATTTAGGACATGTGTGGAAAGTGGAACCAAATGCTTATGTTAGGACTGCTTGAATACTAGTTAATTAGTTAAATTAAATTAGTTAATCCAATTACTTTATCTCTCTTTAAACACCAAAACCATAAAATACAAAATGATAAAAATCAGATGCCTCAATTACACTTAACCATACTGGTGTACGTCACAAGTGTAATTAGGAAGACAATAAACAACCTTAAGGCAAGGTTCACTTCCTAGAAGACTAGTGCACTAGAAACTATAAAGTCCACAGAATTCAACTAGATCACCTATGAACGCTTTGTGATTCCTATGGTTGGGTGTAGGGGTACCTTGCTACTCATCATCTACTCGTGATTGTTAGATAGATTTTGTCAAATCTTTGTCATGCTTTTTCTAAATATCCAAACCTTTGTTAGGTTGTTCAGGTTGCTAGATAGAGATTGTTAAGGTCATATCTTAGAAAGTGTGTTGTAGGAAGTATCATTAGTTTGTTAGGTGATGGGGGATGTTATAATTTAGGCCATAGGGGTATACATTATTAGGTTCTTAGACATGTTAATGTTAGTTTACTAGTGGGTTTATATGGTATCATTACAAAAGCATGACAAAGTTTTGATAAAAGAAGGCCAAAATTCACAATACATAGTATTGGCCATTACAAAGATTAGATAAAAATTCTCCAAAATTCACAACATACAATTTTTAAAAAAGCGTATTGACTTTCGAAAATTTGAGGCCAAGACCCAAGTTAGAAACCAAGGATACATTGTAGAAGATGGTGTTTTTTTGTAGTTAGCATCTTATCATTGCTTGTCATCAAGGTAGCAATCTGTAGCAAGAGTAGTCAACTAATTTAAATCTAACATATCTACTCTTTTGAATATTAATTTTGGCTGAGAGGCCAACTACCAATCATAGATCACTAATGCTTAATAATATTTTTTTCATACACTCTAGGGAGAGCTTATTAGTAATGCTCAATGATACTCCATCATAACACTCTAGGGAGAGCTTATAATCGATTCTAAACTAGTTTAGCTATATATTTATAATATATATCTATTATTTGGTCGAGAGAATCTTATATATTCTACAAATTAATAAAATCTTGTGAAAAGTTTTATTAATTTGATTCATAGTGTTTTCTTTCCATGGCATGGACTTTACATTGCGTTTTTCTCCGTGGTGTGGACTTTTCATCACGTTTTATGGGGTCTTCCGTGGCATGTGATGTGGAGGGTGACAAATTACACTCCCCCCCTCCCCCCATCACGCGAGACATATTGGCCTCTTGGCCAAAATAATATTCCAATCGCCGTCCTCCAATCTGTATCTACATCGCTCAAAACCGCCACACTTTGGGAAATCGCTGTGCCCTGCTACACGCCCTGCAAGAGGGCCCAGACCTGCTCAACCGTCGTGGCCTGCAAAACTGCGATCGCCTGTCGAACTGTGACCAACGGCAGATCTGTGGCCACGACCTGAGGAAGCTACAGATCTGTGCCCACAACTGCATCCGTGATCCAAGAAACCCTATGAAAGATCAAAATCCCCCGCGCCATGGTGTTCTTGCCTGCGATCAAAACCAAACAGAACACCGATCTTTAACTAGATCTGTAAAAAAAGACCTGGGATCTTCAAAAATTCCACATTCTGAAATAACAATTTCGGATCTGCATGTAGAGACAGACCTGTTTTGGGATCTGCATGAAGAAACAGACCTGTTCCAAGCTTAGGATCGGGAAAATTTATTTGGGGCTGTGGCTAGGTGTATTTGTGTTGCAGCTGTGAAGAGGAGGCTGGGTTTGTTTCATGGGTAGGCATGGCACAATGGTGGATTCATCAGGTTCTGCTACTCTTCCTCAGGGAAGTTCTTCTACCTCACCTCCAATTGATTTCCATTTACCTGATGATACTTTTGAAGCAGTTTCTAAAGATTTCACAACTCGCTTTATTTTTTTTTTCAAATTGTGAGGTTCTTACCAAGGTCCCCAAGCATAAAAATTCAAGTTCAAAACCTTCTTCAACCCTAGGGCATCCAGGTTTCTCATGCTCGATACTATGCTCAAAATTATATTTTAGTAGAACTATCCGATGCCTCTCAGGTTGAGAAGGCTCTCTCTTTAAAAATTTTTCCATCACAAAATGCAACTTTAATAGCACGTGCTTGGAGATTCGACTTTAATGTCAACGACCTAGCTTTTAATATAATTCCCTGTTACATGGAATTGCCCAATCTTCCACTTATTTTCTCATTTGTGGAGAGGGATATTGTGAGCACCGTGGATCCTATTATTTCTGAGCATTGTACGGTGATTAATGGAACTCAAATTCATCGTTATTGTATTGAACTGGACATCACTCATCGGAAGACCTCATTAACCCTTGCTGCTGGTGGAAAACTCTTCACCCAAAAAGTGGACTATTTTTACCTCCCAAACTCGTGTAGCTATTGTCATAGGGTCGAGCATCATATATCGAAGTGCCCCATCCTATCTAGGAAAAAACAACCTGTAGCATCTTAGAAAATCCATTCTCTAGTTACACCATTACACGCACCCTCAGTATCATTTAAATTCAACTCTCCTTCAATAGCTCCAAAATCCAACTCTCAGTCTAGCCTCTCCAAGCCACAAAAACATCAATCAGGTACTCACACCTCCACCCATGTTATCCCTTATAAGGTAGTCAAGGACTCAATCTCAGTGGATGAGTTCGTGGTGAGCAGTGGAAGGAAACGAGTCAAAGCTTCCTCCAGTTCTCCTCCCTCAAGCTCCTCTCCACTGAACACTTTCATGGCCCTTGTCTCCACCAACAACTCCTTTGCCCTCCTGTCAGGAACAATGGAAGTTGATACTTTGACTTCTGAACCTTCCGTTGACCTCTCATCCAAACTGCCCCTTGTTTCTCCATGAACCTCCTTTCACGGAATGTTTGAGGCCTTACTGATAGGCTTCGACGAAAGCGAGCTAGCAACTTTATTTCTAGTCTTAATATAGCCTTTGATTTCGTTCTCCTTCAAGAAATTAAGGTGTCAGCTGACATTTTATCCTTTTCTGCCCATTGGTTTCTTCCTCACTCTTCAATCCTAGCAACATCCCATGCGAGTGGGAAAGGAGGCACGACCATTCTCCTTTCTCCCTACTGGAAAACTAAAATCCTTCAAAGTGGTTCTGACTCTGGCCATAGAGTTTCTTGGGCCACCTTCTCTTCCTCGCATGGCCCATTCGGTGTTCGCTCAATTTATGCCCCAAATGACTCCGCAGAGCGGGCTCTCCTTTGGAAAGAACTTGCAAATTCTCTTCCCCCAGTGCCCTGGATCTTCAGAGGAGATTTTAATATGGTTGAATTCCCTCAAGATAAGCTCAGAGGGGTGTTTTTTCAACTACCCAATCTTGAGTTTCAAAGTTGGTTTGCGTTCAAGAAAAGGTTTTACCTTTCTGATGGGGCGGACACCTCTGCGGGCATTCCCCTCCATAGAATTACCTAGAGCAATCTTCATCTTGGGCAGGCTTGCATCTGTAGTAGGTTAGATAGGTTCTATTTCTCCACCCTTTCCTTCTAGCAAGCCTTCTCCACTACTATGGTTCATCACCATGCCACCTTATCATACCATCTTCCTATCTCCATCTCCATCAAGATTCATGGCAGCCCTCACCAACAAAAATTCCATCTTTTCCGACTTCACAACAATTGTTTTTCTTCTACTGCAACCCAACTTCTTCTATCCAACCTTTGGAATGCCGAACCTAGGCCCCTAACTCAGGTGGGTTGGATTAACTGGTGGCATCGGGCGTCATGTCGAGTGTGGAACTTTGCTCGTTCGTATGGTAAGGTAGTGGCTACTCAGGCTAGAAAAGAATACAACAAAATTCATCTCACTATTGAACATCTCACTAATAGACTAGCTCAAGATCCCTTCAATTCTCTAGTTCATGAGGAGCTAGCTAGAGCAAGATTAGCCTTTCAACATTGGGATGTGTACCGAGCACAAAGTGCCCTAACTAAAAGTCGGCTCACTTGGTTAAATATTCAAGATGAACACTGTAAAGAATTTTTCAAGTATCTCAATTTTGCTTCCCCTTCGCATTCTATAGATAAAATCTCTAGCGATGGTACCATAATTACTGACCACAACAGTATCCTCTCTTTTCTCAAGAATCACTATGAAACCCTTTTTGCAGCAACCCCAATGGACATCTCTTCATTCAAGGCTGCCACCCCCAATTATCCTCGCCTTATCAACTCCACTATGCTTCAAAGTCTTGACGCTGATATCACTCTAGTGGAGCTATAGGTGGCCTGTTCTAAGTTAAGTCGGGGAAAGGCTCCTAGTTATGATGGTTTCCCAGTAGAATTTTTTCAAAATCATTGGGATTTGGTGGGGAATGATCTTCTATAGGTCATTAACGAGGCTATCTTAACTGGTTCCCTCGAGCCCAATCTAAATCAAGGGGTAATTCATCTCCTCCCCAAGTCTGGGGATCTTGCCGATATCTCCAATTGGCGTCCCATAACTCTCCTCAATGTAGTGTATAAAATTTGGGCTAAGTGCCTAGCCTTACGACTAAAAAAAATTCTTGGCTAGATCATATCTCCCCAACAAACAGGATTTGTTCCTGGTAGATATATTTTAGATAATGTGGTTGCAGCATGGGAAGGTCTCAAGTGGGCAATGGATGATGGACAAGATATTCTCCTAGTGAAACTTGATTATGCCAAGGCTTATGACAACATAAAATGGGATTTTATCTTGCAGACCATGACCAAACTTGGTTTTGGACCTAAGTTCTTGCATATGGTGAAATGCTTATTCTCGGATGCTACCGCAAGAATAGCCACTTCCTTTGATATTACCTCTCCCTTTCCAATACATAGGTTAGTGCAACAAGGTTGTCCCCTTGCCCCCTATCTCTTTATCATCGCCGTAGACTTTCTTTGTCATCAGATTAACGTGGACATTCAAACGAAAGTTCTCACTGGGGTTTGCCTATCTTCCTCTCAACAATAGCTCCTCAATATGCACTTCCGACGACTCTTTCTTTCTAGTTCAAAACACAGTTGCCAACTTGCACCGCCTCTTATCAAGGGTGGAGCAATATTGTACACTCTCAAGTTCCACTATAAATTGGAATAAATCCTTTGTTTATAGCTTTTCGGGCAATTATAACCATGTGATCAACTATAACTGGAAGCAGCTCCAGGATCAAGACATCGTTAAGATTTTGGGGATCCCTTTTTGTTTTAGAGGTTCAACCTCTACTCTCTGGGAGCAGGTCATTTTTCGGATTCAAAAGAAACTTGATAAATGGAAGACTAAACCCCTCACACTTGCGGGTAAATACCTTGTTTGTAAGTCCATATGTGCGTCCACCCATGTGTATTACTCTTCATGTTGGGCCCCCTCCCAAGCTGCCTACCAGAAGCTTGAATGGTTATTTCACGACTTTATGTGGTCCTCCAAAGATTCTCAGAAAGGATTTCATCAAATCGCTTGGCATATTGTTACTCTCCCTAAGAATAAAGGTGGCTTAGGTCTTTTGAACTCTTATAAGCAAGGAATTACCCTGGTTGCTAAGTGGTTGGTTCAACATTTAGATGCCTCAGACATCATTGGGACCCTCCTCCAATTAAGGCTTCATCAAGCATTTCCTAAAAACAAGCCCTTCTGGAAAGGCATCCATTTTGTCAATTGGATCTTTTCCCCCCTCACTAGCATTCTTCCAGGTTCTCATGTTTTCAAAAGTATCTGGAGGGCCTGGCAAATTCTACACAGTTACATCGACTGGACTAATGTTAAGATCAACCCTACTATCCTCTCTAAATTGTGTCCATGGTGGTTACCTCTGTCGCCCGCCCCCCTTGCCATCACAATGGCTAAGGTGGCTACCTTGTGGTACCGGAAAGGTGTCATCTCCTTGACTTGTCTTAGGTTGGCTAGCCGTTCGATTTCGAAGGTTGAGTTTAGCAATTTGTATGGGGAGTTGGATGCAATGAACCATTGCCTAGTTCAAATTTACTCCTTTCTTCACGGCCATTGGCACATTGATGTTATAGTACAAAACCCTTTTCAAGGCCTTCAATGGCTTAATGGGGTTAAACCCTTACCCTACCAGCCATCTATCCCCTTTCATCTTATGCACGACCCATTTGAGGTCATTCAAAGCTGTTATAAGCATTGGCACAAACATGAGTCAGTATCATTTTGGATCCCTATCTTCCAAAATATTTGGAACCTTCCGACCCTCCCCAAAATTAAACAGTTCCTCTGGTGTCTCCTCCACCATGGTATACCTATTGGTAAACGATTAGAATATCTAGGAATTCCCAATCCCAATTGCCCTCTCTATGGTGGACAAGATGACTTTGTCCATGTGTTTTGGCTTTGTCCCTTTGCTCAGCATGTGTGGAAGTGGGCTTCCATTGTTTTTTCTTCATACGAGCTATCTCAAGAGGATGTTATATTCGGCTTTTTAAACATTACTTCTGCTAATCTCAAGTTTCTATGGAAAGTTATTAGGCCTTCTATTTTATATTATATTTGGAAGTGAAGATGCAATGTTATATTTCAAAGGATTGATTATTTTAATAAATGTTTGCTCACCAGGTTGGAGAAGCTGCAGATCTTTTCGCCTCATTCATTTCCAACTCACATCTCAAGCATCCAAGTTCAATCTGGATAGACATCAGTTGGTTCATCTCTTGCAACAGTGGGAAAGACTTGTGCATTCCAGTAACACTCATCATCAGTAATCTCTGCCATGAAGCTTTCCATTTTTGTTGTGAGGAGTCACCATTGGAACTCTCTGTATCCTTAATTGAGAGCTTTTTTTTTATTCCTTATCTAATTCTTTGTCCTTCTATCTTGTAACAAGTCAGCATGGGTGGTCGTTTGGTGGTGCCCCAATTTGGGCTTCCTCCCTTAACACTTGTTTTTTTATAAGGTAGGTCCTAAGTTTCTTGCATAGTGCTTNCTTGTTTTTTTATAAGGTAGGTCCTAAGTTTCTTGCATAGTGCTTTCAGCTTCCCCCTTCCCCTTAACCCTATGACTTGTTCAAATTTCAATAGAACTACTTTTCGGGGTCCAACATCCCCCCCCCCCACCCCCCAAAAAAATAATATTCCATCCATAACGCCAACATATTAGCTCTAAGCACGGCTTCTATGTTTATATCTTTGTATTGTAATACACTTGGAATGAAACTTGGAAGGACAAGCAAAGCATGTAAAATGTAAATCACAAGATTTATTACCAACCTTGGAATTAGTTATCCTTCTCCTCATGCAATCACAAGGAATAACCAAAATTGTCATGGAATAGTGACTGATAATTTTCAATGCAATAAATGAACTAGAATTCAATTAAGTTTTTGCAAAAATCTCTCTATTACACTATAAATATATATTATAAATATATAACTACGATAATGCTATACATATCCACCCATCCATATACACAGACTGTATTATTAACCATGCAACTAAGCTGGATTTTGCGACCTTCCTGAAAAGGTTTTGTGAAAATAAATGCTATATTATTAAACTTTTACTTTTCTTTCTTTCTTTCTTTTTTAAGGACGGGCAACGAGTTATTAAGTAAACAGCGGTCGATCTCTTCCCAGGTAAAGCACCGCGTGTGTTCTGGCGTCTCTGCAATTTCTCCTCAACCTACGGAGAGAAGTTGTTGGAAACACTCGTCAATCTTCGAACCTGCAATATAGGCAGTTTTCCGCCCTTGAGCGAAGCTCAAATCTTGTGAAAGAAAGAAAGAAAGCAAGCTCGAGCTTGCAGCAATGGCGCGTAACGAGGAGAAGGCGCAGTCGATGCTGAACAGGTTTCTGGCGTTCAAGAACGAGGAGAAAAAGAAACCTAAAGAACGTCGCCCGTACTTGGCCTCCGAGTACCGAGACCTCGCAGAGGCAGACAAATGGCGGCAGCAAATCATCCGCGAGATCGGCCGCAAAGTCATGGAGATTCAGAACCGCGGCCTCGGCGAGCATCGCCTGCGCGACCTGAACGATGAAATCAACAAACTCCTCCGCGATAAAGGCCACTGGGAAGCTCGAATCGTTGAGCTCGGCGGCCCTAATTATGCTAAACATGCTGCCAAAATGACGGATCTTGAAGGCAACGAAATTGATATCCCCGGATCGTCCTGCAAAGGAGCCGGATACCGTTATTTCGGCGCCGCAAAGTTTCTTCCGGGGTTCGGGAGCTCTTCGAGAAGCCTCCGGAGAAGGCGAAGCGTCGCTCGCGGCACGAAATTTACTTGAGAATCGATGCGAGCTACTACGGATACCGAGACGACGAAGATGGTATTCTCGAACGGCTTGAACGGGAGGGGGAAAAGCGGAAGCGGCAGGAAACCCTAGCGGAGTGGGAGAGGGTTGAGAGAGTGAAACGCGAGGCCAGAATGACGGTTAAGAGTGGAGAAGTTGTGTCAGTGAAGCCGATTTTGTACGAGGAGGAAGAGGAGGTCGCGGATGAGAACGAGGATGGAGCGAGGAGGTCCAAGGAGGGGAAGAATGGAGAGAGAGAATTTGTGGCACATGTGCCTTTGCCGGATGAAAAGGAGATTGAGCGGCGGGTGCTGGAGAAGAAGAAGCAGGAGCTTCTCAGCAAGTATGCTAGCGAGAGCCTCGTCGAGGAGCAGGCTGAGGCCAAGGAGATGCTCAACATTCGGCGCTGAAAGGCACTCGAGCGCGTTATATGTTGTGAAACAAGAATGGAAAACTGAGGTTGCTCCTTTTGTGTTATGTCCATGTTAGAGAATTCATTTTCCGTCATTTCTTTTACAGAATTCCTCCATGTCTCTGTATAACTTTTCAATTTTTAACTTTTTCAATTTTTAACTTTCACAGAATCCGATTTTTGCAATCGACGTATTTTAGTTTGCCATGGAGTTTTTCAGTTTTTGTTATTATTTGTTGATTTTCGCTGCTTGTAGTCTTGTACAGAATTTGAATGTTGATCCTGTAGTCTTGTACAGAATTTGAATGTTGATCCTGCAATTAAGATAATAGATGCAGAGGCATCACTTCTATGTGTAATTATAGGAAACCATTTGATTTCTTTGAACATTAAATGAAAATGAATAACGTGCCTATTATATTCTTTAGTTATGTTTTTCATTTTGTATTATTCCTTTTGCTAGTGTCACTATTCTGATTAGGCATTTCACATCTGCCAAAGTTCCTGAACATGAAATTTGTTAAATAAATCACCTACATGATTAGTTTATTTACTAGCTTACCATATCTACATGATTGCTCCTATGGATTTTGAGCATTCGAAGGTGATTGACTGGTGAAACTGGTAAAACGTTTAAAATGGCAATGTGCAATTTTCTTATCAGTTTTACCTAGTTGTAGTTAATGGCATCTTTAAATAGGTAAGTTTGGGTCGTTTTGATTGATACTTGTGTCTGTTTCTAGTTTGATTATGGTATAGATTCATCTTGTGTCGGTTTTAGTTGAGAGTTTGTCAATGCAATGGTTGATAACTCATTCCAGGATAGTAGTAGGGGCTTGTTGATAATATTCTTGGCATAATTATGATCTGTGAATGAGATTTCTGATGACGTTCTTAGTTCGACATTCATTCCATACAAAACATTAAGTTGACCTTTACTGATTTCCACATCTGATTTTTAATCTTCTTAACATTCGTACTAGTTTTTTAACTCTCTATTTTAGGACCTGGATGATTGAGGGAATGAAAGGTCTGATGACATGTGAGGCATTTGTTTTTGGATTTCAACTCACGAAAATTGCTGGGTTTGTTGGTTGTGGACGAACAATGAATATCTACATGATTGCTCCTATGGATTTTGAGCATTCGAAGGTGATTGACTGGTGAAACTGGTAAAACGTTTAAAATGGCAATGTGCAATTTTCTTATCAGTTTTACCTAGTTGTAGTTAATGGCATCTTTAAATAGGTAAGTTTGGGTCGTTTTGATTGATACTTGTGTCTGTTTCTAGTTTGATTATGGTATAGATTCATCTTGTGTCGGTTTTAGTTGAGAGTTTGTCAATGCAATGGTTGATAACTCATTCCAGGATAGTAGTAGGGGCTTGTTGATAATATTCTTGGCATAATTATGATCTGTGAATGAGATTTCTGATGACGTTCTTAGTTCGACATTCATTCCATACAAAACATTAAGTTGACCTTTACTGATTTCCNTGCCTCACATGCCATCAGACCTTTCATTCCCTCAATCATCCAGGTCGNTTACTGATTTCCACATCTGATTTTTAATCTTCTTAACATTCGTACTAGTTTTTTAACTCTCTATTTTACGACCTGGATGATTGAGGGAATGAAAGGTCTGATGGCATGTGAGGCATTTGTTTTTGGATTTCAACTCACGAAAATTGCTGGGTTTGTTGGTTGTGGACGAACAATGAATGAGCTTGAATGTTTTGTAAATTTATTCATTACTGTTACTTCCAGGTGGATTGTACAAGCAATGTTTGCGCTGGTTAATCATATTGGTTTGCCCAACTTACATATTGGTTTGCCCAACTTATCAAAGGGCTTCCTGTAACTTACTGTGTACATTACAAGAATTCTTTATTATAAAAATATATATAAATAAATTATATAATTCATTGGTTGATATTTGTGATTTACAAATTCTCAAATCATATTGGAAAAACATAAAATTTAAAGGTATGAAATTTACTGGATAACATCATCAATTCAGCATGGCTAGAGAAATCCAACTATTGGTTACGTGCCCATAATTGAAATAATATTGAAGCTGAATATGTGCGAAGGCTGTATGGCGTAACTGATAGTTTTTGAAGAATTATAGATGTCCCTGCTCAGAGATCAAGCTTTCATCAAGACCATTGGATTTCATAAGCACATTTTAATTAATTTGTTTGTCAGCTTTTCTTTTTTTCTTGATTCGACTCCTGGAATCTATGATCTTCTGATGAAACAAACAAAATTTGTGGATGTCAGAAAACAGCATGAATAATAAAGAAATTACAGGTACATTGATTAGTTGTATGACAGCCAAGTGCATTCCTTGAGCAATATGTTGTAGCTTTAAAATGAATGTGCATTCATGATCACATATGACAACGCGTGCAATATAAAGAAAATAAAATAATAAAGGTAAAAAGCATCCAACTTTCCAACATGAAAGACAAAAATTATTTACTTCAAAATATAGTAATTAAAGGTAGGATAATAACTCATCAATGGGATTTGAAATGGTTTTTACAGCTTACCTAATGCTTTAGCTAAATCTCTCTTTTCGCATCTAACTTCGTATTGTCGGTGCATTCATGATCACATAACATCGTGTGCAATATAAAGAAAATAAAATAATAAAGGTAAAAAGTGTCCAACTTTGCAACATGAAAGATAAAAATTATTTATTTCAAAATATAGTAATTAAAGGTAGGATAATAACTCATCAATGGGATTTGAAATGGTTTTTACAACTTACCTAATGTTTTACCTAAATCTCTTCTTTTCGCATCTAACTTTGTATTGTCGGGACAAGGCACTGATGATGAAAGTTGAGATAATAACTATAATGATGAAAGGTAAGGTAAAAACTTAATACACAGGATACAAATTCAAGTTTCACAATTAAAGGATGATGGTAGAACAAATTCATGAATGGGATGTGTAACATGTATTCTGAAAAGGTTGTCTTTATGATATAATGAATTACATTATGTAATATATATAGTGAAAGTGGAACTCAATTCTGCTAAAGCTAATTCAATTTGTAAAAAACAGAGGCAGGGTCTTGGATAAGATGCTGATTTTCTGATTTGGTAAAATGTTATTGGCAAACTTTCAGCTGAAAGAAAAAGCCTAACAAAAACCAAAACTAAAGCCAAAAAACAAAAGCAAATTAAAACTATAATGAATGGAGGAAAAAAGTACCAGTTCAATTTTATTAGCATTCGAAGCCAGGGATCTGAAGCTAACATGGATGCAAAGTGATACTGGAACTCTGGAATCTCTTCAAGCATATTGCCTATAGATCCACTGGCAAAAATTTCATCAGAAAAGCTTGGAAAAATAAGAATTCATGAAGACAAATCTATTTTGTTAAATTCAACCCAGATGAATACCACCAGTCAAGCTATTCCACTGGAAAGCAACCACCAATTTAGTGTGGCAGGTGCCCCAAGTGACTGTTGGACCCATCAAGTTGCACTAACTGCATAAATGGTTAAGGTCAGAGAAAAAAAGCAATAAATAACAGCTCTACCTCAAAAGCCTAAACAATAGGAAATCAAGTATCATCTACCATTTAATTTATCATTTCATTTCAAATTCAGAAATAATTAGGTGCAGGTTACAAATTTAATTCTTCTGGAATAAAGAATTGAAGTTGTGTGCAAAGATTTGTAAAAATGCATCCTGAAGTATACTCTTTCTAAATCAAGCATTACTACGTACTTTTCCCTTTGTTTTTGTTTTTAATAATGGAGTAAAGCTTATAAATGTATAAACCTGAATGAAAGTGAAGAATAAATTATGCTCAAGAAAATATAAAAATGCTGTCAAGAGCATACATTATGCCCTCCTTGTGTTTTGGATAGAGTGTGGAATGCTAGCTAAGAGCTAGTTTTTGGTTAACCAGGCAAAGGGATGTGCAAAAGTTTGTCTTCCTCATCTGCATATGATTTAAAGGTGTAAAAAGTCCTAGTGCTAAATTTTCGTACAGATTCCAAGCTAGCCATGGAAGAGTATTCATATAGATTTTGTTGCAGGTATTTCATACAGTGTATGGTCTACCTATGGTAAATAGATTTACAAATATGACTCATCTCATTTCATGCAAGGTCAGGGAGCACAGGAGTATTCCTTCAATCATGATATTCCTTATTTTCAACTCAGTTTTAGCATTCGCTGTGGAAATCCTTGGGAACTAAACTTAATTCCAGTTCTGCATTTCATACACAAACAATGATCAAAATAAGAATGACAAGAAGAAGATGATAGGTAGTCTTCTTAGGTGTCTTTTTGGTAGAATCTTATTAACCATGCTGTTATGATGAGTATTTTAAACTCAAGGAAAAACTTCTTTTTGAGGCGATATGGTTTTTCTTCCTGGAATGGCTGATGAGGTAAGAGAAGTTGAAAATCGATACTCTGTCCGTGAAATTTGTGCAAAAAAAGATCTTTATGTTCAGATTAATAGCAAACTAGTCCAAAAGAGGGGAACCTACGCTGATTATGCAAATAAAGAAAGAATTTCACAAACTTTTGAGGTGCGATATGTGCCTTCAATATGTAGAAGACAATTGGGAACAGCAATACAAGTAGTTGAAGTGCCGAAGATTTGATCCTTTTAAAGTGACTGAAAAAGGGGATGATAATGCAGACATAATTGAATTGTCAAAAGGCATTGGGATGCCTAATATGTTCAATTTTACAATATTGACTTTATTCAGTGGGGACATCTGTAAAAAATAGTGCAAGAAATCGCATTTGAAGTTAATATCAATGAACACACTGCACACCCTTGTTTTCCATCTTCATCTCTCTATATTTCTCCACCCTTCTTGATCTTTTTGATGAGTTTATGAGCAGCAAATTGCTCAAATTAGATACTAACAGTGCAAAGTTTATTTTCTGAGCTATTTAATGCTACCATACAGCACATTATGACTTTTCTCTTGGCCAATGTAAAATATGTTAGTCAGAAGACTCGGGTAAAACGTGAAATTCCTTGGGATCATCCAATTTGAGAATAACACAAATGATTACATTTTCTTTTTTACTGCCTGTGGAGGTAATTAAATAAAGTCCAAATAAGTTAGGAACGGCAACGTGTTATTACTGAGCTTTGAATATTTGGCAGAATTTTGATGATTGGGAGGTTTAACCATTGTAAAAGCTAGTCCGACGGGCAGTTTATCCGTTGGAATAATGTAATATTAGAATCAACTTTTCAAATAGATAATAGAAAGCATCGGTTTTTTGAGAACCCAGCATGGTAATATGCATTGGGCAGAGTTCTATGTGAGGTAATTCTGCAAGTAGTTTCATTTAATGACAATTAGCCTGAGCAAAAATTGTGCTTAACTTTGGCTTCATAGAATATTGTTTAATATATTTTGATATTGTTCTTTGAAGTAATTTTTCTTCTTACTTTCATTGTGACCTATCTCTTCAATTTAGTTTAACACTGGTAAAATTTTGATGGTTTGAAGACAAAAGATCTCTTCATAGATGGCTACCATTTATGACGGTTTGTTGCTTTATCAAAAATTGTTGGCTTAATTTGTTTGGCACCCTTAAGTTCATCTTGCAACAATTTATTATTTCTTGCCAACTTTTCATTTTTCTGCTCGAGGATGGTGTTCAGCATAGTCAATTCTTCAATCTGCTTCACTAACTAAGACACGGTGGATGCTGTTCTTATTCTTTTTAATACTTTAAGCTTGCCTTCTATTTGTTTGCTAAATCCAGGGCATCTTCCACCTTTAACTGAAATTGTTGAACATTTCAAATAAGGGCTTCCCAATCTTCATCTACCCCAGTTTTTGCATGTTGCAGCAAGTGATTTAATTTTTCATTTTGACCCAAGGCATCAGGGAGAGTGGCATTCTTGTTTTCGGTGTCAAAGGCTTTGGCCTTATAAAAGATATTCCATCAATTGTAATACTTAATACCTAATTTCATTTCATTTTGTTAGGAGAAGGCTAGCATAATGATGATGAAAGTCATTATTTACTTACTATGATGAAATTCCTTCCTTCTTTCATCACCTTAACTTTGACAACTTTTTCAAAATTTTCATTTATGGCCCCCTTCAAGTTTGACTAACTTAAAGGATCACAGAGAAATTCTCCAAGAAACAACTTATTCAGAGTGAAATTAAAGAATGTTAATGTGGCCTCATAATATGTTACCTTGCTTGCTTTAAACTTTCAATGTTGTTGGACCAACTTCGTCGTTTCTTCAGATAGCATTTGATCATACGGTGTTGACCAATTCTCCGTCTAAGGCTTGTCAAGCTCCTTGTTTATTAGGATTTCAATTCATGGCCAAGCATGAACTTAGACTTGATGCTGCACACTTGTTTTAGGTGCCAAGTACTTGTAATATGTTCTGTTACTCAATTGCAGATCAAAACTCTGTGACGTGTTTACCATGGCTTTATAATGTGCAGTGAGGTTTGAATGCAATTTTGTTATTTTCCTGCTCTTCTGTGTTTTCTCCGTGGTCATGGATGTCCCACGGGAAGCTGCAGTAGTGGACTTGATAACCCACAGTAATGGTACAATTTACTCAGAAGGTAGCAAAGTTCTCTCGGATGGGCATGGGGATGGGGAATCCTCAATAATCAACTTGCGTTTCTGTTTGTCTGCAGTGTTTATGTTTGAGTCGATTGCCTCCTCATTTCATCAAATAGCTGTAAAATTTGTAACTGTTTTTACGACTGTATAAACTAAATCAATTTTTAAATTCAAAGAAAAAACAATTACAGAACATGCCATTACATCTATCGCCAAAATAATAAATATAATTTGAATTCAAGTTACACGAATCGACACATAAACTCATGTCGTTAGGTATAAACCCTCGATCAGCAACAAATGACATAGAAAAACAAATGACATAGAAAAGAAAATATAAAAGGTTTGTACTTCTTACCAGAACTAAGTTTAGAAGAAAGAGCAAAAGGACAGGTTTTTAAAACTGTTGATCGTTATTCCAGACCGCTGATATATGCACTCAATGAAGAAACAAAGCCTTGGTGTGCCACCATCTTTGTTGTGTTCAAGATACAAACTGAAATTTGAAATGACTTGTCTTTACATGATCGGGGGGTTGTTAAGGTATGTCTTTATATGATCAGACGCATTGGATGGGTTCACCTATTTTTCTACGTGAGTTAACCTACTTGATCGTATTATGATGTGATGTGATTACTTTTTTGAGTTTATATATTAAGTTGAGAATATTTTTTACGTTGGACATTACTGGTGATCAACCGTTCATGCTTATATATAAATAATCCTATATCTAGGGCATTCATTGAAGCATTACCAAGCTCAACAAGTATATATAAAATATAAGAATAATCCTTGGCATGAATGATTTGAATGTTATGTTTTTGCATCGCATCATTTAATTGCTAGGTGAAAACTTCAATTACAATGAAGGTAACCCAAATTTTGAATAAACATATATTGTGATGTAAGATCAAATAACAATTACTCGTATACATTATTAAGGATAACAAAATCAAGTGTCTTAGTTGCATCAACATTAGTAGAAGAAGGCATTTTAAGTTTTTGCTTACTAGCTTGTAAGTCTACCTACATTCCTAGAATTAGTAAATATTCCCACATCAATAGAAGAAGCAAAATTTTTAGCATTAGTTGAAGAAATTAAAGGTACTTTAAAATCCCCCATAGGGGAATTCTAGAGAGATCTAATCTACTAGAAAAAAATTAAAGAGAGAAAAAGTAAATAAACTAAAAAAGGCATATCTTCGCTAGTGGCAAATAACAATAGTGATGATAGTGATGAGTGGCGAGGTATCCCTACACTCAACCATACGAAACGAGCGTAGCACGCACGATCCGGTCGAACTCCGCAGACTAAATGCCTAAACGCCGCAAGGAACACTTGGGGTTAATTAATCGTTGTCTTCCCAGACTTACTTGTTGTTGTCACAGTGTATGGTTAAGTAAGTCCGAGGTATATGATTTTTTTGGTATTTTCTGGTTTATCTCCTATGCTAAA
>MNCI01029824.1:450410-554029 GCA_015680685.1 Gnetum montanum | reverse complement strand
CAGCGTCCAAGTCCGGTGCATTCGTATTTTTGTTTTGCAGTTTTTACTCGGAACTGTCCGAAGTTGCAGGCAAAGGCGTAGGCGTAGCAACCGGTTGCATTCTGACCCTGCTTCATTCATTTTCTGTAGTCTTTGGCTAGGAAATTAAGCTTACTGCGGAAATAGAACAAAGAAACCCTCCGTGGCAAGTGTTTGGCAAAATTCCAAATAGAATATGGAGTGATTTCTGGCGTTTTCTTAGTAAATTTTAGCAGCAAGCATCACTGCATTTTTGTTGCCATTGATACTGTGTTTTTCTTTTTTTTGTGTTTAACCCTGTTTCTGCAAGTATTCAGTAACTATTTCTTCTTAACAGAGAACCCATTTTCCCTGTTCTTGGCTTCTGTAAAAGCAGGACCAACATCATTTCATGCTTGATATATTTATGTGACCAGGCCCTATATGTTCTATGTCTACCACCGTTACTGAACCAGTCTAAGTTTGGTTAAATGTAATATGCTGAGATATTACATTCTTTGCCTAATGTAAGGTTAAATTAAATATGTGTTTTATCTCCATGAAACTTATCCGAATTCCAGCACCCATTTCATTTTTATTCTTCTTAAGTAAATTGAAACTCCTGCTCCATGTAGTGGCTGAAAATGTGCCAACAGTAAGTTGTGGATGCAAGGCATACACCCTAGATTCTTGCAAGTGTGATACAATTATACATCCCTTAGGATGTTCATACTTGAAAACATCACATCCACTATCATCATCTGAATCGCTATCCACAACCATCATTATTGCAACCATTTTACCTTTACCCTTAGATATGATGCATTCAGCTTCCTTACACCTCCAACACTCTTGCTCACCGCTTTGCTCCTTGGTCTTATTAGCAATTTTTTGAGACAACTTGAAACCTATTATTCATGGAGTTCCATAATTGATCAACCTTAGCCATGATTTTTTATTACAATTTGTGGAATGACAAGGTTTTCTGATTTACCACCTCATCTTTGACAAATTAATCCTCACTATCACAAAATCTAACCCCCTTTTTCTGAATAGAAGGGTCTCTGTTGTATTCTTCTGCACTTTCACGTTTTCTTAGTTCTCCCTCCTCCTTGGCTATCTACTCAATTAATTTTTGAATTCAATAGGCACTTAGCTCTATCAATCTCCCTTGGGCATAGACACCAAGGGTTTTCTTGGTTTTAGACTGTAACCTATCTATGATGTGGTGAAGTTGATCAAGTTGAGAGTATCCATGGATGGGACACCTATGCAATAGAGAGTAGTATCAACCAATAGCAGCATCCAAGGGCTAATGATTTGCTTGTTTGCACCCTTGAATTTGTTTCCTTAGATTGGATACTCGGGAGTACGTTTGATATTTGTCATTGAATAGTTCCAACATCGTACTCCACTACCTAATCAATTCTGGTTCCAAGGATCGATACCAACTTTCTACTTCTTTTATCAGTATCCTTGGAAATAGTTTTAGCTTTTTCCAGTCATTTTCAATATTTAGCAGGGCACATGCATCTTGGAAGGCCTAGAGATGATTTTGCAGATTGGCATCATATCCTCCCTCAAACCGAGGGATGTTGTTCATATCCAGCCTCTTTATTCTACTATCCTTCATGTGCCTAATTTAAATCATCACAACCTCTACAATATTTAACATGCTTTGAGTAGCAAGTAGAGGTTCATCAAGGCCATGATGGTGGTGCCTATCATGTTCCCTACTAGCCATTCTTTCTTGATGATGGGCCTTTTTGGAATGCTCACATCTTCGATCATGATTGTCCCGATGGTCCCTTCTATTGTTTTGGTCTTGTTGGTCACCTTCATAATAGTTATTTCATCTGTGGCCATGATCTGAACCAGATGAAAAATAAGATGATGACGATGAAGGGGAAAAAGAAGGGGAACTTGCTCTGTGTTGATGCCTATTATCCTTCTTTTGATGCTTGTGACCATGATCGCGATCATGATCTTTTTTGTTCCCCTTTTTTTGACTTGCTTCTCTGGATCCGTTTTTCTCATTGGATCCGTTCTGACCAGAACTTGGATTATGGATTGTAGATTGTACATTCTGGTTGAGGGATCCTTAAACAAAGTCAAAGAGAGGAGAATCACTAAAGAAATGGTCGTCTTCATCAATTGGGCCAAGTAGAGGTGGAAAGATGTTTGACCCCTTGCCCTTCATAAGCTCGTGTTGGTGCTCCAGCTATCGATCCCTTAATCTTTGCGCTTCAATGGGAGGATAATCCCTTGATTCGGGATCTCACATTTTTGTATTCTCCATGGATATGTTGAAGCCTCTGTCATGATAGCATTAGCTAGAGTATTATTGGAATAGATCGATCAGGTGGCAACACAATGTGCCTCTCATATTATGCCGCCACATCAGTTCATCTTGATGCAAGATGAAGATAAAGTCTGGTACATACTCATTGGGATGAGCATATACCACCTCGTATTGTTGAGGTATTTGAATTACCCTGGGCAGAGATGGGCTCCTGTGAGAAGAAGACATTTTATGTTAATAAATAGTGTGTAGTTAAGATTTAATTTAGTGAGAATAATAATTTTTGTTTTTGTAAGATTTGACTCTCAGGGTTCGAACAAAGAGGTCACTAAATTTCACTAGGCTTAGATAGCACACGAAGAACTATAGTCCTTGGCAATGGCACCAATGATGAGCGGCAAGGCACCCCTATGCCTAACCATACGAATCACAAGCACTCATGTGCAATCTGGTTGAATTTTGTAGACTATAATTACTAAGTGCACTAGAGCTAAACAGTGTGTGCGTGTTGTTTATTCATTATCTTCCTAGTCCCACTTGTGGAATGCAATTGTATGGTAAAGTGTGACTGAGGTATATGATTTTTATTATTTTGTGTTTTTATGGAATTACTCACTTAGAACAAAAATAAAAGTAAAAGTCATTAATTGTTAAGTAAATTATAGTCTAATTTAGCCTAACACAAGTAACCGTTCCCACTTCCCGAACACATGCTAAACTTCGTGCGAACATTGCTGGGCTATCAAACGTTAAATGTTTCTAAGCTACTAAGTGTCACACGTATGCTCGAAGGGGTCATGCTTGTGTAATTTAACGATTTGCTTAATTAATCAAAACTAATTACTGCATAAATAACATTAATGTAAATTGCATGAAATAACAATATGTAAATGCATAAGAAAGAAAATCTTAAGTGCTGCAAGAAATGGATCAAAGAGCTTGTCTTTATTGGCAACACAATGGTGTGCTCAGGTACATCAATACTTAAATAAAGATCCATCCACACTTAGACCTCTTGTTGTTGCAGGCACTTTAAAAATATTCTAACTTTCAAATAGACAAACTGCCTAGGTGCTGTATTTATAGACCCGGGAGTAACCTTGTGATATCGAATATACAATATCGCATCCTGGGCCACGATATCGTGTACTTGATATCGTGTACCTGATATCGTTTACTCGATTGTTGGTACCAACACGCCCATGCTTGGCATGGGGCCTTTGTTTATTTAAAAAAAAAGAAAGAAGAATAAAAAATAAAAAAAAATTAGAATAAAAATTAGAAAAAAAAAGGATGGATTACCCTAACCCTAAAATTGGCTATAAAAATCCATCAAGGTGATGTAGTTGTAGTAGGAGAGGAGGGGAAGTCAGGCTAGGAAGCCCTAGGCCAGTGAGGCCAGGGTCGTGAAGCTATGGACTGAACCTCCTCTTTCTCTGGGTGGTTGGTAGTGTGTGTGGCAACAACAGTTGGCGGTTCGCAGGGCATTGGTGATGTTTGATCGTAACTACACATGATTCTTGTGGCAACACAACCATGCATCTTGTCGGTGGATCTTCTCTCTATCTTCTTTTATTTCAGCAAATGACATGTGGTGGACGGTGGATTTGTGCATAATGTTTATGTAGTTGACGGTTCGCAGGGCATTGGTGATGTTTGATCACAACTACACATGATTCTTGCGGCAACACAACCATGCATCCTGTTGGTGGATCTTCTCTCTATCTTCTTTTATTTCAGCAAATGACATGTGGTGGGCGGTGGATTTGTGCATAATGTTTATGTAGTTGACGGTTCGCAGGGCATTGGTGATGTTTGATCGCAACTACACATGATTCTTGTGGCAACACAACCATGCATCTTGTCGGTAGATCTTCTCTCTATCTTCTTTTATTTCAGCAAATGGCATGTGGTGGACAGTGGATTTGTGCATGATGTTTATGCAGTTGGCGTTCCGCAGGGCATTGGTGATGTTTGATTGCAACTACACATGATTCTTGCGTCAACACAACCATGCATCCTATTGGTGGATCTTCTCTCTATCTTCTTTTATTTCAGCAAATGACATGTGGTGGATGGTGGATTTGTGCATGATGTTTATGCAATTGACGGTTCACACGGCATTGGTGATGTTTGATCGCAACTACACATGATTCTTGTGGCAACACAACCATGCATCTTGTCGGTGGATGTTCTCTCTATCTTCTTTTATTTCAGCAAATGGCATGTGGTGGACGGTGGATTTGTGCATGATGTTTATGCAGTTGGCAGTCCGTAGGGCATTGGTGATGTTTGATCGCAACTACACATGATTCTTGCAGCAACATAACCATGCATCCTATCAGTGGATCTTCTCTCTATCTTCTTTTATTCCGGCAAATGGCATGTGGTGGACGGTGGATTTGTGCATGATGTTTATGCAGTTGGCGGTTCGCAGGGCATTGGTGATGTTTGATGGCAACTACACATGATTCTTGCAGCAACACAACCATGCATCTTGTCGGTGGATCTTCTCTCTATCTTCTTTTATTTCAGCAAATGGCATGTCTTGGACGGTGGATTTGTGCATGATGTGTATGCAGTTGGCAGTTCGCAGGGCATTGGTGATGTTTGATCACAACTACACATGATTCTTGTGGTGACACAACTATGCATCCTGTCGGTGGTTCCTATTTCTCTCTCCTTTAGTTTTTTTCATGTTTTATCTCTCTCTATGTTTTCTATCTCTCTATCTCTCTATCACTTGGTCACATGGCTCTTTCCAGCTGAGACTATTCCTTGGTTTCCGTACCCATACAAGAGGTGCCTTAGGCTAGTCTCCTCAAATGAATTTTTCCGGTGTTGGCATGACCAAAATTTATGCATCAACACCGATATTGCAGCCACCCCCCAATATCAGAGTGATGAAAAACACACACAATTTATCAATAGGGATGATTCTTCACATCTCATTTAAGGATGTGTTTAATAAAGGATAAACTAATCATGGAATTAGATAAAAATTGGCATTTTTATCTACTAGTTAGCCAAACTTAATAAAAGCCAAACGGTGCCGGCGCTTATTATTACTACGGGATACAGAGGTGGGTAAATGGTTGCTTTTTTCATGAGAGTGAGTGGAATCCATGCGCCAGGCCGAGAGGTGAGGCACTGTCACGGCGGAGATGCCGTTGTTAAAAGCCAACAGCCGAGCCGAGGCTCCCACCGCCATGGTCGGATATACGCGGGCCGTCATGCACGTTCTTCCGCCTTCTCCGAAGCTCTCCACGATACAATGATCCACCTGCACGCACGCATGCATTAAATCGATAATTAAATTTATCTCAGTCTCCAATCTTTAGAAAAATGTTAATGAATCGCGGCTGTGCACTTTTGGTCAAAAAATTTTCAACATCTTAAGTTAAAATACGTTGGTACGAACTGCAGTTAAAATACGTTGGTATGAACTGACCAGCACACGTAGATGCAGTCTGCGCTCTGTCGAACTGCAGTGGCGTCGATACGAAGCTGCCATATATTGGCTTATCCACTTCCGCTCCAGTGGATGACCTGCACCAATCAACTCTGCTGTGCTAAGTTTTGGGCTCAAAAATAAAATAAAATGAAAGAATAATATATAATGATTAACGACTTCATGTTTTACATGCTCTGGTCGCTGCACATGAGCAGCCTCAAACCATCCTGCAAACGAACAATCTGGAAATAGACGGCAGTTGTCTCTCTCGAATCCTTGGACGCCACAAGCAGCAGCCCCAGTGGCTCCACAACAACGATGGACCAACTTGGGCCATGACTGCACAACTCTTGTGCAGCACTCAACTCCGTCTCCGTCTCCGTCTCTCTGATATGCCCCGCTTTCAAGGCCGGCAAATCGAATGATACCTCCACATCTACTTGCACTTAAGTTAAACAAGTTCTCCACATCCATCGAGTAGAGCGTTCATTCATTCATTCATGGATTGATTGGCTGAAGCTAACCTGTGTAGGTTGCTTAATGAAGTTTTCTGTCGACGCAGCGACTTCACTTCTTCAATCGGCCACTGCATCAGCTGCCTTCTCGTCACACCGTCCAGCCACACCTTCCTGGGAATTGACTACACAAAACCATCCACAAAAAACATCTTATAAAGTGTTGAAAACAAAAATAACTAAATATTATTTTAACAGTAAGTGTTAACAAATCAGCTGAGTAAGAGAATGAATAGAGGAGGCCTGGAGTCCGGCCCAGCCCTTGGCAATATTGTGGGCTTTGGTATCCGCTTTGGGGATCCATCCATCCCCACAGTATCCGTCGACGCCGCAGAGCATCGAAGAAGGTCTTTGATGCATAAAACGTTCCGTAATCATACCGCAGGCCGTTCTCATCATCGGCCGACGAGTTATGCGGCACGTAGCGATCGCTGTTGGCAAAATACGCACCTACTGTATAATAGTCAAACCTAAAATCCTATAATTATTAGGGTACTTTAGTAGAGGTTAGTTTAAACATGAAAGTATTTTGAGTGTTATTAAGTGCAACAGTTTTTATTTACATCATCTTGTTCTTATCAATGTTCTACCAAAATATCATGTTGATTATATATCTTGGACTAATTCAAATGTTCAAAGTTCTACAAAGTATTATGTTCCCTATATTATCTTGAAATACACGCTTACTTGAAATTAAAAAGTAAAATTATATGATCATTCTAAAATATGCATCAAGACTTGTTATCAATGATATCTTAATATTAATGTACTGCTAATATATGATTCTAATAAGGAAGAAAAGTCAAAGTAACAAGAGAGTAAAAGTGCTAATTTCTAGAACAAGAGAGTAAATAATAAATTAACTTAAAATTATGAATAAATACAAATATGAAGGAGTAGAATGTTATCAAAATTATGAAACTGAACAACAAGGTATTAGCCTATTAGTACGGGTCTTGGCCTAGTAACCCTAAGTCACACAAGTTCGATTCTACTAGGTAGCACTTATTAATAGCCAACTCCATTATTTAGAATTTGCCAACCTTTAATACTCCAACTTAGGCATATTAATAGTAGGTAGGCCCATGAATGAGATTGACAATCAACTTGTAGCCACATTCTCTCTATACGAATGTAAGTTACACATACATGATTAAATAAAATAGAAGTTGCAAGTCACAAGTGGAGATTTGCAAGTCCTTAGAGGCAATGGGGTGTGGTATATGGCATTGTTAAATGTATGATAAAATATTAGCAATAACAATAGAATCACATTCACTATTTAGTTTATCCAAGCTAATAAGATATTTGATGAAGCATCATGGTTGGCCACGTCGATGAGATGCCATCAATGTGACCTTGTCAACGAGATGCCGTCAATGTGTTCTTGTTGACAGGATGCCATTGATGTGATCCTGTCGACGTAGGGTTTGACTTGTTGATGTGTGACCATCAACAGGGCTCCTTGTTTCACCTATAAATATGCACGTACTAGTTGGATTTATGGCATAAGTTTCATAGTTGTAGCAAAGCTCTAGTAGTTTTTCCACTTGAAAGTTAGAATATTTTCTAAGTGTCCACAGTAGTGTGTGCAACAATAAAGATGAGATTTCTTATAAACCTTGCAACACTTTGAAATAGATTAATTATTTCCTTTATGCATTTAATATTTTAAGCAATTTCCTTTAATGCTTGAAGTAATTAAATTAAGCTAGATTAAGATAGATTAAATAGCAATTAATTAAGCACATAAGTATGACCACTTCAAGCATATGCTTGGCACTTGGTAATCTTAGTAACGTTTAATGTTTGGTAACCTAGTACCATTAAACATGCTCAAGATGTATATGGCAAGTGGGAACAGATGCTTATGTTAGGATTAGTTAAATGTTAGTTGTTTAGAGTAAATTAGTAATTAAATATATAATTCTTTATTCTTTATTCGTAGGCAAATTAGAACATAAAATAACAAAATGATAAAAATCATATGCCTTAGTTGCACTTAATCATACCTTTGCATTTACAAGTGTAATTGGGAAGACAATGATTGCAACGGTTAGTTTTACATTCTAGAGACCAGTGTACTTAGAAGGCCATAAGTCCACAGAATTCAACTAGATTGCAAGTGAACACTTAGTGGTTCATATGGTTGGGTGTGGGGTCTACTCACCTCCCATCATTGGTGCCATTGCTAGGAACTTGTAGTTTGATATGTGTGCTATTTAGGACATACTGAAAATTATTTAAGATCATTGGAACAAACCCTAAAGTTGCAATCATTCAAAGAATAAAAATAATAAACATAATTAAAGCATACTAAATTTTTTCTAATCAAAATGTCTTCTTCTCATAGGCATAGTGAGTCAAAATCGCCAATGCCCTAAGAATTCAAAATGGTATACACTCATCCAGGTGAGTTTGTACCTGATTTCACCTTCATCCTGCATCAGGATGAACAACTGCAATGGAGAGACATGGAGGGAAAAGTTGTGTTGCCACTTGAATGATCTGTTCCTAGGATGCTACTTCAAACTCTTAAGAGGTTGGGCATCTAGGATCTTCATGAAGAGTACATTGTGCAAGACCATGACTATCAGGAGTACCATCCCATGGAAACACAAAACAAAAGAGATTGACATTAGGAAAGGTGTCATGAAGCTATGAAGGGGAAATGGTTCACTAATCACTTGTTCCTATTGAACCAAAAAGATAATGAGGATCCTTCCTTTGGCGGTTCTCAACATGAAGATTCTCCATCCCTTGACTCTAGTGAAGGAAGCTTGAACTTGAATCTATAGTCCACTATCAACAATCCAGGTTTAGGAAAAAGTGGGAGTCAAGACAAGGGCATGGGCAAGCATCATGATGATGACAAACCAGATGATTATGGCCATGATAAGCAGAGAGGAGGTGGTAGACATTGTAGTGGTGGTAGTCCTCCTCCCTCTTCACTCTTTTCATCTGCATCTTCCTCCTCCTTTGAATCTAACAAAAATAATAGGAGATGAAACTGTGATGGAGGTGAATGATGAGATAATAATGATTGTAGGATCCACCATGAACGAAGGGGTAGTAGAGGACATCATAGGCATCATCAAAATTATGATGATGATGAGCCTTTTCTTGCAACTTGAAGCATGCTAAAAATTGCAAAGGTAGTCAGAATTCCAACTAGGCATGTGAAAGATAGTTGAATCAAGGGGTTGGATATGAACAATATTCCCAATTTTTTTAGGTAGGGGAGGGGGGGCGTGGTGGGGTGAGGGGGGTGTGGGGAGAGGATATAGCTTAGATCCACAAACCCACCTTCAAGCCTTTCACGATGCCTATGCCTAACTGAACATCAAAAAATATTGGCAAAAAGTTAAACTATTTCCTAGGACACTCACAAAAGAAGCAGAAAGTTGGTAGTGCTCCTTGGAGCTAGAATCAATTTGTAGATGGAGTATGATGCTTGAGCTATTCAATGAAAAATATTAGATGTACTCTAGAGTGTTCAATTTGAGAAAGCAAATCCAAGGCTTGTATTATTCAATGACAAATATTAGGCATACCCTTGGATGCAACCATTGGTAGGTATTATTCCCTTTTGCATAGATGTCCTAGCCATGATTATTCTCAATGGAAGCATCTTTACCATATCATAGGTGGGCTCTAATCATAAATAAGGAAGAACCTTGGGTTTATGCTCAAGGGAGACTATCTGAACTAAGGGTCCATCAGATCCAAAGGCTTATTGAGTAGGTTACAAAAGAAGAAGGAGAGTTGATGAAATGGGAAAGTGCTAAAGAAGATAACTAGGATTCTTCCATTAAAAAAAGAGAGTTTTGATTCTATGACAGTGAGGGGGAAGCACCACTTGATAAAGTGGTATAGAGTAAAACCTTGTTGATTCAAAAATATGTTTCCAAAATTTTTGCTAAGGTGGATAAAATGTGGGAATCTTTGGATGAAAAATTCCAAACTACTTTGAAAATTATAGAGAAATCCAAAGAGCAAGGTAGTGATCATGATTGTAGGAGAATGAAGGAAGTTTAATGTGCCTACTAAAGGGGTAAGGACAAAGCTGTTGTAGTAGAAGAGGTTGTGGAATTAGAATCAAATGATGATGGTGGGTGTGACATTTGCCAATATGAACATCCTAAGGGATGTTACCCTATTGTATCACACTTGCAAGAATTTGGGGTGTATGCTCTGAATCTTAGGCTAGCAAGAAGGCAAGCACCCAGAAGATTGCCCTATTCTCAAGGCAATCCTAGGTAGTTCCACCAACAACAAGCTTATTATCCAAGTGGAGCTCCACCACAACCATATGAGTAGTACCAGCAGTGGTGACACCCATAGTCATGGGGGATGCCACCACCAAGGCAGCAATACCCTTATAGGCAATCAAATCTATATGGGTACTATGTTTAGCAACTCATGTCTCCACATGACTCTTATAGTCATGCTTCTTTTGAGCATCACTACTACCCTCCAGATTACTACAAAGCTCATTCTCTATCTCCTAGTGGGTAGCCCCCATTCATCAGTACCCTCCTCATCCTTCCACACATGTTCCTCCACCCTCAACCCAATTACTACCTACTAGGAATTTGAAGGCACAAATAACTATCTTGTTTTCCCATCAAAAATCCTATCCTATGACCTTATTTTGGCAAATTTTAGGCATTTTTAATGTGTAAAAAGTGAGGTTTGCAATTCACACACTATGAATATAATTTGTATTAACATGTGAAGACAAAAATTCTTGATACACTATAAATAATTATCTCTTTTGGTCCACATGTTATGGTACTGTGTGGAGTAGCATGTGGAACTAAACTTGCTGACAAGCTATAGTTTGGGCCATGTAGCAAAAGTTAAAAACGTTGGTGGCTTACACATTGAAATTTGGGCCATGAAAACAAGCTTAATATACTACCAAAACATGATGGAAAAAGCCAAGAACTCTAGTAATTCATGCACTACACTTTTTGGCCATGGGAATGGCTCAAAAACACTTTGAAATTCTCTAAAGAGTGTATGGAACTATAACAGACACAGGAACATCAAATTCCAATCCTATAAATGCTAGATTCATCACAATTTTTGAGATCTTTATCTATTGGAACAAACTTTTTGGCAAATATTCTCGAAATACATAGAAGAGCTTTTCTTGGTAAAAATAGAGACTTGTTTTAGCAAAGAATAGGGGAAATATTTAGATCTTTGTAGCCTTTCATAGCCTTTGTAATGTAGATCAACTAGATAGACAAGTGCAGTCAAGTGTAGAACATATCCTACCTCCTACATCAGTATTAAGAGATATTCCTTGTATTTGCAAGCTTCTAAAGCCTACCAATCTATACTCTTTAAACTTACTTTGTTTATAATATTTTTACATTATTAATATGAAGCTTTGTAATTGTTTTGGTCTTATTTTCTTTGCACAACTTATGCATATTTATCCATTGTTGGTAATAGTTTCCTTACATCCTTAGGTGATTGGCCAAACCATTTAAGGTACTCTGAATCCTTTTCAAGGCTCATGGATCTATGAGCTAAACTATTCTGCATGAGATCTTTTGATTTTCTAGCACTAAATTTTTTTGTTATTATACCTTCATATTCTCAATAAATTTTCTTTTCTAGTGCTAAATACCTCACCTTTTTTTCTTCCTATATCAGCTTCATCATTACTTGGTCCTACTTTGAAAAATTTCCATACCCTCTTACATATTAATTTATGTCTCCATGATTTTCAAGACTTCATCAGACCAGACTTGCCTTCATGACTTTTTGTAGAACTTTCAGAAGTCCCAGGGCTTTTGTAGATATGACACATATCCATGGCTTATCTTAGCTTCCTAGATCTCAATCAACTATTTTTTAAAATTCTAGACATCATAGCTAGATGTTGTTGAATCAAAAAGATTCAACTTATCTTGGGGAGGAGCTCCAAATGCTTACTATTTTCTGGTGGTCAAACCACAACCAAGGTAGTGCCTCACCTATGGATTGCACTTGGATTAGTAGTCACTATGAAAGAAAAAACTTCTGGAAGAGAGATCCTCACCATTCTTCTTACTCATCCTAGTATTTTCATATGAAGCAAGCTAGGGAAATGTGAAGTTTCATAATATGCACCTGCATCTTCATGTTGCTGAAGAAGGCTTTGTTTACACAACCTTCTCTATTTTCTAATCTATCTACTTATAGCTTGATCATATTCTCATCCCCTCATAGATCCACTAATCTTCTTGAATGATCTACTGAATCATTTGTTGAAAGTGCCCCTTCTAGGTTGAAAGTACTAGTCCATAAATGTTGAGAATCTTTTGCCCCTTCCCAAGGATCTCTAAGAAGTATGAGTCATGAACTACTTCCACAAATGATAGGTGGGCATGCCATAGGTAGGCCAAGCTCCCATTCCTTTTAATCATAGGTACTTAGACTTTCTATCATTCATGCTATCCATTCATCGGAAAGACTTACACTTTTGCTTCCTAGAGTAAGAGATAGAAATTAGCAAGATCCCTTAAATACTGGACTTTCCTTAGCATCTAGATGCTAACATAATTTTACATAAATATGATCATTAAGAATTAGCTATCATTGCTAGAGGACTAGTGAGTTTCTTTTCCATCTCCTATTTGACATTGTTGTCTCATATGCTTGAGCCTTTGATGATGGTTATGAGTGTTTCTTATTTTCTTATCTTCTTCATTATCACATGTCATCTTGTCTCTTGAGTTGAAGGATGCCCTAATCCTATTTAGCAGGGATGGGGGGTGTGGTAATTTCCATCAACCTTTCTAAACTAAAGAGGTTTGAAGCAATCACCTACTCATCCTGTCTTTATTTGTGTTAGTTTATTACCTGAATAAAAGTATACTACTATGCTCACTCTTTCTTGGAGTTTTGATGTTAGTGTTGTTACCTATATGCCTTCTTATTTTGTATAACTTGTCATTTCTTTTTCTCCTTCAAGATACCTTATGTCTAAGATAGGAAAGTCATCATTTCTTGAACAACCTCCTAAATGATCTTAACTATCTTTTATGCTTCATTCATCTTTTTCCTTCTCATTTCCTTCATGCATGTTAGCATGAACTCTTGCAATGATCTAACTACTTGATTAGGATAATTAGTAGCCCCCTTGAGTAAGTTGCCACTTGCCAGTTAATGTATTGTTGTCTACAAATTTGGGTTATGTTATCTTAGTGATGTCTTATTACAACTTTGCTAGGTAGCTTATTGAGGTGTACCCTTTATCTCAACAAATCCAATAGACATTAGGGTAGTTATTGCAATATGCCTATTACTCAAAACTACTATGTAGTTTTGCAAGAATAATGATTTATGGGATTTTTGTCTACTTTGTCATGTAGATACAGAATTGTATAACCATAACCTGTAGTCCTTTAGTAGTTTATTGATCTTTCATTAGAAGCTTTCCAAAAATCCTTGTAATTCTTTTCAAGATCCATTTTGACTAAAACTTGATCAAAAAGCTCAGGAGTCACATCTAGATCACCATCCATTTCATGCAATTAATTTGACCCTCAATCTCCTATTGCACAAATATGTGCCCTAGTACTCATTTCTTCACTTGCATGATTAAACCACCAACCCACCACACAATATTTACGTCAATCTTCATCATGTATTTTTTTTATTCAAACATGAAAAGAATGATATTTTCCTTAAGTGTGCTAACTTGCACCATCATTGATTTCCATGCATGACTTACCCAGGCTTGCAAGTCTTACAAGAGTGATACTCATTTGTTGAGAGTATCGATTGGGGCTCAATGAAATTGCTGCTTCTACATCTATCACACCCTTGTAGAGATGTAGAGGTATGGTTTCTCTAGGTACTAGAATGATTCAAAATCCTCTTACTCTTCAAGGTTCAAGTGCTCTAATTCAAACCAGTTCTTCCCTTGTAAAGCCTTCATGAATGTTATCCTTTACTTACCTTACTCTTCATCAGATCTTGCCATTCTCTCCTTCTTTATTTTTAGTTCATCCACTGTTGACTTCCCATCATGGTCTGATATCTCTAAAATCCTCTATTCTAATCCCTATTTAAGTAGCTACCATCTACCCTTTGTGGCTTGTCATATAATTAACCTAATGTACATCATTATATTGTTTAAAAGTTTTAATAAATTCCTAAAATTTTTATTAATATGATGAGTAGTGAGGTACCCCTACATCCAACCATATGAATCACAAGCATTCACGCACGATCTAGTCAAATTCTATAGACTTTATTGTTTCCAGTGCACTAGCCCTTTAGGAAGTGAATCTATCCTTAAGGTGAATCGTTGTCCTTCCAATTACACTTTTGATGTACGTTGGTATGGTTAAGTGTAACCAAGGCATTTGATTTTTATCATTTTATATTTTATATTTTGATGCTCAAAATGTAGATAAAAGGAGTTTAATTAACTAATCTAGATTACTAATTAAGTAATCATTTAACTAATCCTAACATAAGTATCCATTTTCACTTTCTATACATGTCCTAAACCCACGTATCCACTGCTAGGTGTCCAAATGCTACGCTATTGGATGCACCAAGCAATAACGCTGCTGGGATTACTAAGCGAATATGTGTTACACTCAAAGTAGTTGTACTTATGTGTGTAATCTATTTTGCTTAATTTTATCATTAATGTAATAATTGGAAAATATTTGATAACTAATTGAAAGCATTTAATAAATAATTGAAAACATTAAATGCATAAATAAAATAGCTAATCTATCCAAAGTGCTACAAGGTTTATCAAAAAGATTGCCTTTATTGCCACACACACTTTCCTGCTTAGGTACAACAATGCTTGAATAAAGATCCATACACTCAATGACTCTTGTTGAGGGCACTTGGAGAAAATATTCTAACTTTTGAATAGAAAAAATGCAAGAGCTTTGCTACAATTGAAATCTGAACTCTCCCATAAATGCAGTTGGTAGGTGCATATTTATAGGCGATGGACAAACATAGTGTCAATGAGGCCTCATCAACGCAGGATGAAATGAATTGATGGGGCTACATTGACAAGGCCTCATCGATGTGGCCAACAAGGCTATCTATGTTGATAAGGCCTCATCAACGCAACTAACCAATGACACCTTATCATATCCCCATGACTAAATGAAAACACGTCCTCGAGTTCTTTTCCAAAATTGAAAAGGTATGGGATTATTGAGTGACTTTTCTTTCAACCAAAAAAATTTGATTGACTTGACAAAAAATGGAGTGCCCAGGTGTATGGATCAACACATTACAAAAAATGGTGGTGTTTAGGACAAAAAATTAAACACCATGACACAACTCTTCAAAAATTGAACAACACATTCTTTGATGATGTGAAGCTTTTTGGAGAAGATCAAATAGTCCTAGGCGGTGGTGGTTCTTGAGGCTTTAACAGACCTTCATTGGCTTCAAACATTGGTGGTGGTTAAGGTAGTTGTGGTTGTCTAACTATTAGCATTTCTAGGTTTATGTAATGGATATTGACCAACTCCATATACTCTATCATTTCCTTGATCTACAACTCCTTCAAATGGATTTCCACTTTGTTATAGGCATTAATCCCATCAAGGATGGGCTACCACATCTCTCATCCTTGTTGGAGTAACTGGAGGGATTCATTTACTTTAGCCTTTTTCATCTAGATTTCTTTTTCATTAATTTACTTTTGCAAGCTAACTTGGTCCCTATAGTGATTTTTGACTCTCTCAAATTTGAGAGCTTTGTTCTTCCAGGCGATGATTTTGATGGCAGACTTGTGTCGCAAGGTGTATACCTCCTCCATTGATAGATTGCAATTCTCCATGGCCAATTTCCTGAGTTTAGTGTTGACTCTGGTAAGCTACTCCTACTGTTGATGAATGAATTCTTGCATTTGATCTCTCTGAGCATCAACATTTCACAGGTGACGATTTTGCATAGTCAATGCTTCATTTTCTTAGTGCATCTAATTCAAGTCCTTTTTAATTGAGTGTGTTTCAACTTCTACCATGGATTGTTTGAAGATGACCATTACTGCTTCCTCCCTAGCCTTTTGAAATTATTCTTGAAGCTATTTGATAGCTTCATCTCTTGTCATTTTTGGGCTAAGGATTACTTGTTCTGCAAGTTGGGCATGAAGTCCAACAGCCTCCATGGCCAAGCATTGATTTTTCTCTTAGGCTATTTCTAGTTGCCTCTTCAAAATGATGCATATACCCCTTACGTTTAGTAGATTTGATTGGGTTGTAGTGATGTTCTTTATGAGATCAAAGATGTCTAAAGTTAGTTGCCCGATTCCTACCAGTTTTCCAACAATTTTTTGTGTTGGGTTGCATTCAATTTTCTATTGATTGTACCTATGAATGTCTACATGTCTTGGAGTGCAAATATATCTGGCATAAATGCCATAGGTGCATTTAGCACTTTAACTACATGATTAGCTACCATTTTTGCCACTGTCTCCTATCCTTGGTACTACATCACCAAGACAGTTACCTCTTCACCTACCTCCAGCCTCACCAAGAAAGTGGTAGCATTCCTAGAGATTTCTAGAAATAGATGATGTGTTGCTAATCACATTATTACCTCTCGAGTGTTGGGATCCAACCTTGAATGTAGTTGTGTTCTTTAGGTAGAGAAAATGAAACCATCCCTCTCCATCTAGCTAACTATTTGGGCCACCTTATTAAGGTGACTCATTACTGGCCAATACATAGATGGATCTTCCCCACTCATTCTTACTTGCTACTCTTGTTTGCTCAAGAGCTACTCTTAGATTTGTCATAGATGATCAAGGATTATGCAGGCCTCCAGTGTTATCTCCTAAGTGGGTGGTTGTGGTAGTAGCTCCTCTTCTTGAATGGTTACTGGCATTTTATCTTTCATGATTTCTATCCACGAGGCCAAGGGAATGCTTGAGAGTGTCATTTGAACAGCGAACAATACCTAACCTCTTGAAAAGTTTCCTAATAAGGCATGGAAAGGGTAAGGTCTTCCCTCAATGTTTGTTCTCTTTGAAGCACTTCTCAATCTCCAAATAAATCAACTATGGAAGGTTAATGAGAAATTTCCTACTTAGAGTGGTGCATGCTCAAGTGGAGAAAGCAGTCACCTTACTTGGCCTTACTATTGGATTGAGGTGTTAGGCCACAATCTTGAAATAAATTTGCTCCACCGGTGTGAGTGTGCCATACTCCTTATAGTCCACCTCATAGCATTGCTGGGTCCACTCCCTTTTCTCCTTAGGATCACCTTTTGTTGATATTTCTGCCAACTGTGTTCTAATGTCTAGCAACCCTAGTGCCAGTGTGATAGCTTTTGGCGAATAGGACACTTGAATGTCCTTGATTTTTATAATGGACCCTAGCCTTTGGCTATTCTAGAAGAGACAGGTCTCTCCTATGTACCACTCCCCACTGGTTATGATGACTAGCCACATGAAAGAGGCTTGCAATTGTGTCCTGATATCCTTTGGAGCTTTCTCCAAAAATGGCCCAACGTTTATCTCTTGAAGAACTAATCTTTGGATCTCTCAAGACTTGATGATGCCTAGGTAGGCTTGAGTTAGAGTAACCTCAAGTCTTGGCACAAGTTCAAGTGCTTCTCCTGGTTGAGATTATTCTGTAGGCACTTCTTCTTTTGGAATTTATTAAACAAATTCCACTTCAGGGTCCTCACAAAGAGGTCCTGTTGCATGGGTTGCCTCTTGTTGTTCTTGGCCTTGTTTATGTTGGCCCCTTCTAGCTATAGGTCACTTCTCCTGTGGTTGTGAGGGTTCTCCTTCTTGCGGATGTTTTTGTTTGGGTGCCATCTGTAATCACAATAGAACCATGGATTAGCAATCATTGTGTAACCTTAAATCAACTGGGATACCTTAACTCTTAAGGGTAGTTACACTTGGCTAAGTTGTGATTATGGCTGATTTAATTAACTCAATTGTTATTTATATTTATGCCTTATCATTGATAAATCATCTTGAAGATTGTTGGAAGGGTTAACTTGGAAAAAGTTGATGTTTATATATGATTAAGGTTACTAACCCTTGGGGAAGTTAGAAAAATTTTTCAAAAATTTCTCTGAAAACCTTAAGGTTTGCAGCCCCCATGATAAAGATCTTACCGTTAGTAAGTGCAGGATCAAAAAACAGAGTGATTTGAACAAATAGTTTGAAAGTTATGGACTTTGGAAGGTTTTGGGCTTTGAAAAATTGCAAAAATTCCCCATGTGTTATGAGCAAATTGTAAAAAATTCCAAAGTGTCCAGTGGTATATATAGTATTTTTGCATTGCATCGACAAGGCCTTGCATTGATGGGGCCTTGTCGAGGTAGTTGTTGACCATCGTTGACTTTCATTAACTTTGGTCAAACTTTCAAAATACAATTTTTTTTGATGAAATTGGGGTCAAATGAAAGCTTAGAAGACCAAGAATAGTATGAAATCATGAGAAGAGGATGTTGAAGTTCATAAATTTGAAAAACTGGAGACAAATTGGTTTAATGGATGAATGCAATAAAAGATTAAGGAGTACTGAGCGGTTTACACAATGGAAAATGTGAAATATAGGATTGTAGCAATGTCAAAGGTAAAAAACCTTAACTAATCAATCCAAAAGATATGCAAGTGGGTCCTCCCCATAGTAGGCTCATGCCCCTTTTGCCGTTGCATAACCTCAACTAAGGGGTCTGTGGGTCCCATAGTTGATTTAATGATCATGACACATTAAGAACCAACATGAAAGAATCCACTCAAGAATCCTAACATATTAGACTAAGACATGGAGCATAACATAGAATCCAGTAGGGAGGTGAATTATGGTAGCATGGATGGATGATAGAGAAGATGGAATGGAGTTCCAAATTAAGGTCATAAGAAGTCCCTTGTGACATTGGTGGTTAAAATGACTTGAGAAGTTTCATCCTCAGTCTAGACCAAAACCATCCACTTTCAATGACTTTGCATCACTACTCTAAGATTGATCCACCCACTTGAGACATAATAGTGCTTCCAGAAAACAACCACTATTCGACAAAGAGGAGAGATAGGAGTAGGAAGTGAGAGAGAGAGAGAGAGAGGGCCTTAGTTAGAGGAAACCTTAGGCATATGTGCATGTCTTTCAAGTTCCATAACCAGTTCTTGTAGCCCTTTTATTTTCCCAAGGGGTGTGCTTTGAATTTCCATAGTTTGTTTTTTTTAAAAAAAATAGAAACCACACCATGCGAGGACTTATTCATGTCAAAGGGATGTGCTTTGAATTCCCATTATTACCTTGCTTTGTTTTTTTTTTTTTGAATGATAGAAATCACACCATGCAATGACATTACTTATCTTCCTATCATTAGGTGGTATGGAATGGTAAAAATTCCATGAAAAAACACTCAAGCACTCAAGCAAGACAAAGAGTACAAAGAGTATTGAGTTCCCTTGAAGTCACACCCTTTACAAACCTTTGGATCCTTCCTAATTTCGAAACTACCAAGGTCAATGATTGATTAATTTTTTTTTTAATGAAAAAGGGACCTCAAATTCCCAAAACAAAGAAAACCATAGAGCTCATTGGATGGGTAGATTACATGCACTCACTGCTTGTTCCATGAAAAACAAACCATGCTGAAGTTACCAAACATTAGAATTCAAAAATAGAAACTAGACATCGACAAGCACACATTAAGCACAAAACATCATTAACAAACAGCAACAGTAGCATTATGTCTTGTGATAATAAAGTAAATTTATTAGCAAAAATGAGAAAACATCACACTTAATCAAAAGAAACAAAAGAAAAAAATATAGTAAAATATATAAGAAACTGTAAAATAAGCAAGAAAGTTTAAAGTTACTAAAAATGATATAAAATTAGAAAAATTCAAAAATAAAAAATTTGTAAAATTAAAAATGTAAAAAACAAAAATGTAGAAAAACTAAGAGGCCATGGTAATGGTTAGCACAGATGGCTATCTTCCCCACGATTGAGTTGGAAGGATGAGATCCAAAAAATAGGATGTGGGTATCCATTAATTGAGGTGGTAGTTACACTAGCCAATCTTGGTTCTAGGAAAGGTTTGACTTGTTGGATATTGACCAACTACTTTTTATTTGGGCTATCAAGTTTTTAAATTATCATGGCCTTAGAGGGAAAGGTTTGATCAATTATACAAGGTTCCTCCCACAATGTTTGAAATTTTGCATTTTGAGGTACATGTGTGGGGTTCCAATAGAGGACCTTATCTCCTAGTTGAAATCTTACTTTCCTAATTCTAAGGTCATGGTGTTGCTTGTTGAATGCCTTGTTCATCTCATTCAAAGATACAACCACTAAGAAATTTTTGTCTAACATGTTCAGATTGATCAATCTTTCCTTTTGTGCTAAACTTAGGTCAAGGTTTAGTTCGTAGGCCATTGAGAGTGTACGGAGCTTAAATTGAATTAGAAGTGTTACAAGTTTCTTATACACTAACTCATAGGAAGAATATCCAATAGAAAGTTTCCAAGTTGATCGATAAGCCCAAAGAGCATCATTAAGTTTTGTGCTCCAATCCTTCCTATATTTGCTAATGGTTCATGTTAATACTTTTGTAATCTCCTGGTTAGTTACCTTTGCTTGACCATTAGCTTAGGGGATGGTAAGGTGTTAATTTTGTTCTACTCCCAAGCGTTGCATTAATTTTCTAAATGTGGCACCTGTGAAGTGAGTCCCATTATAAACAATTAGTGAACGTGGCACCCCAAACCTATTTACAATATGTTATATAAATCTAGTGGCAATGGGTGATGTGCAATCTGTAATGGATGTTGCTTCAGCCCATGTTGTGCAATAGTCAACTGCTACTATAATATATGCTTTCCCATTAGACGTGTGTGATGGAACTCATGAAGTCAATGCCCCATATGTCGAAAGGTTCTAGTGATTGAATCCACTATTAAGGACCTTCCATACGAGTGGTCACCCCCCATCATGTTGACAACATTCACAAGACTTGAAAAATTGGTGGGCATCCCTAAAGATTGTGGGCCAATAGTATCCTTCCCTCAAGATTTTTATGGTCGTGCAGCTCCTTGCATAGTGGCCTCTACAAGGTCCTTCATGAGCATCCTGAAGAACACATAGTTGATCTTTGTCAGGGACACACCAATGGATTAGGTCATTGGCACATACCTTGTAAAGGTGTCCATTAATTTCCATGAAGTATTTGACCCGATGAAGAAACTATTGCTTTTTTCTAAAATTCAAGTCTTGTGGCATCTCTTGAGTGAGAAGATATGTGAGGATTCCATTATACCATATTACTTTTTCAGGTGTTTGTTCATTTATTGCTCCAATAAAGAGGAGTTCATTTGGAAATTGATCAGAGAGTGGGCTCTCCTCCTCTTTGTTATCCCATCTTAAGAAAGAAAGATGATCAGTGACCACATTATTTCTCCCTTTTCAATCTACCATAGTAAGATTGAATTCCTCTAAGATCACAGCCACCATATAACACAAGGGCTCACCATTGGCTTATTCATAAGGAAGTGAATTGCACTATGATCCGTATGTACAAATACTTTGTAACCTAGCACATAATGTCTAAACTTTTCTAATGCATACACTGCTACCATTAATTTCTTCTCCGTGGTGGTGTAATTTAACTATGCTCCCACAATGCTTGAACTTGCACAATGGATATAATATGGATGTTTCCTATCATTCATCTATGTGAGTACTACTCCCAAAGCATAGTTAGATGTGTCTATCATGATATGGAATGGTTTGGACCAATCAGGTGCTAGTAGGATTGGTGTTTCTACAAGTTTATCTTTTAATTGTTGGAATGCATTTTCACATTTCTTGGTCTAAATGAAAGGTACATCTTTCTTTATAGTTCTACCAATGGCTTTGCAATCTTAGAGAAATTCTCAATAAAGCACTGGTAGTAACTAGTGTATCCAAGGAATGACCAAACATCTTTAATGATCTCTGGTTGACGTGTTATTCCTTGGATGACCCTTATCTTTTCTAGGTCTACCTCAATCCATTTTTGCAAAATTTAGTGCCCTAGCATAATGCTTTCTTGGACCATAAGAGCCAGTTGAGCTGTAGATTTGTCTTAACACATCTCTTTAGTACTTGCTCTAGTCGGTCTAAGGCTTGCTTAAAGGTACTCCAAAGGTGGAGAAGTCATCCATGAAGACTTCAACACCACTATTGATTTTTTGTTAAAAGATATTAAGGACTAAGCATTGAGATGTTGTAGGGGCATTACATAGGCCAAATGACATCTTATAGTATGCAAAAGTCCCTCAAGGACTCATGAACATTGTCTTGGCTTAGTCTTCTAGCACAATTTAGATTTGGTTATAGCCATTATAACCATCCAAGAAAAAATAATAACAATGCCTAGATATGGTGTCTAATACCTAATCCACAAATGACAAAGGAAAGTGATCCTTAAAGTTTGCCATATTTAACAACCTAAAGTCAATGCAAACCCACCATTTACCATCCTTCTTTGGTGCAATTATGAGTGGGCTAACCCACTTACTATCCACAATTGGATAAATAAACCTCACCTTGAGGAGTTTCTCTATCTCCTCCATAATGATTTTCTTCAATTTGGGGTTTAGCCACCTCTGCAGCTACCTTCTAAGCTTCATGGCCAAGTCAATGTAGATGTGGTGTTGGCATATCCTTAGATCGATTCCTATTAGCTTTGGATATGACCAAGCAAAGGTTGTTGACCATTTATTCACCACTTTCAACAACTTTTCTTTTTATTTAGGAGCAAGTTTGACATTAATGATGACTAGTTTACCATTCTTTAAAAATGGATACTTCATTCTGACTGCTAAATTTTTTAGTTATAAGGGCTCCTACTTGAAGTGATTAGGGATCTCCAACTCTCCCCAATAGTTATCATCATCTTCATAAGAGAGTTGGGAATGGACTTGTTCAATTGTGTCCATGCCTTCTACATATGCACAAGTTAAGCTCTCAATTGGCTCCATGCATATTGTGTTACTATTTGAATCAGCTATCAGCCATTGGGTGCCCCCTTGCTTTGTGGCTGCTACGTACAGACACCATCGAATATTAATTTGTTGTGCACACTGATTGTATGCCTTAATGTATGTGCTTTTGATTGACCAAATATTTTGCATGTAATTGCACCTATTATCATTGTACGTGATGCATGGAATATGTTGCTTCTCAATTTTTCCTAACTCATTTTCCTTAAATATTTTGAGAGATAGGTCCCTTATACCCATTCACACATTGACTGTGCTTAACCAAGCCCTTTCCATGATGATGGGGAAGTCACTTTTGTAGTTGTCCACCTTGATTACTAGAAAATTAGTAGGATAGGACCATCCACAAACTATGGTTACAATGTCCTCTACTAATCCCAAAGGGACCATAATTAACTGATCTACTAATTCTAGACAGATATTGCTCTTCTTAAGAGGTGGTAGGTTCTAGGCCTTGTACATATCATGGGAGATGAGGTTAATGCTAGAATCAAAGTCAAGAAGAGCCTTGCATGGCTCTTGTACAACAATATATAGAAAGATGAGTGGAATTCTTGGATTAGATCTTTTTGTAGGAAAGTTATTAGCCTTGATCCAGTCAAAAACAACATGAGTTAGCATTATAGTGTATATCCTAGGTAGCACTTGGTTTGAAGGATGCTCAAAGATATTTGATGCAAAGGATGAGGGTGTTGGAGATGTAGGGCGATTAGCTAGAGTAGGTTATGAGGGCTAGAGAGGATTGCTAGGCTAGAAGAAAGGTCATTTCCTTGATCGATTATCTAGACCACTTGGTTGAAAAATTGGTTGTGATTGTTATGGCTATGAAGGAATCTCACCTTGCATAGACGAAGCATGAGGTAATTGGGTTCAAGGTCGAGGTGTAGGTGCAGAGGGATGTGATGGATGATAAGGATATAGATATGGGTATTCTCCTCGAGTAGATGGTGAATGTGTTCGATGGTACTCTGGAGGGTAATAGTGATGTTGGAATGATGCATGACTTACTAAACTTCTAGGGGAGATAGGTTGTTGAACGTAGTACCCATGTGGATTTGGTTTCCTATAAAGGTACTACTACCTTGGTGGTGGCATTCCCCATAATTGTGGTTGGTACCACTGTTGGTACTATTCATAGGGTTGTGGAGGAGTTTGACTTGGGTAGTAAGCTTGTTGCTATTGGTGGAACTACCTTGGACTACCTTAAGGATAAGGAAATCATCTTAGAGCTTGTCTACATGCTAGGTGAGGATTTAATGCATACATTCTAGACTATTGTAAGTGTGACACCATAGGGTAGCATCCCTTTGGATGTTCATATTGATAGATGTCACATTCAGTTTCATAATCAAAGTTAGATTACACAACTTCCTCTACTGTAGCAACTTTGCCCTTACCTCTTTAGTAGACACGTTCAGTTTCTTTTCACTGTCTATGATTACGATAACTATTTTGCTCTTTGGATTCTTTAGTAGTCTTCAAAGTGGTTTGAAAATTTTCATCCAAAAACTCCCATAACTTGTCAACCTTGGCTAAACTATCATAAATAGATTTTTGGATAGGCAAGGTCTTTTTGTTCATCACTTCATCAAGTGGTGACTCCTCCTTGTTACAAAATCGAACCTCTCATTTTTTAATGGATGGGTTCCTATTATACTCTTCAGTAATCTCCCTTTTTCATAGCTCACCTTCTTCTTTTGCTACCTACTCAACTAGCCTTTGGATTTGATGAGCTCTCATTTTAGACAACCTCCCTTGGGCATACACCCCAAGGTTCTTCTTGTTTTTACTTTGAGCCCATTTATGATGTGGCAAAGTTGTTCCCTATGAGAGTAACCATGGCTAGGGCACCTGCGTAAGAGTGAATAGTATCAACCCATGGCAATATCCAAGGGTTCATGTATTTCTTGTTTTCAGCCTTGGATTTACCTTCTTAGATTAGACACTCTAGAGTACATTTGATATTTGTTATTGAATAGTTTTAACATGGTACTCCATCTTTGGATAGATTCTAGTTCTAAGGACTGATACTAACTTTTAGCTTCCTTAATGAGTGTCCTTGGGAAACGCTTGAGTTTTTTCCACTCATTCTAGATGTTTTGTGAGGCACAGGAATCTTGAAAAGCTTGTAGATGTATTTGTGGATCAAGATTGTATCCCTCATCAAATCTTGAAATATTATTCATATCTAGGCACTTGATCTGACTATCCTTCATATGCTTGGTTAGGATTTTCATTTCCTCTACAATGTTAAGCATACTTCAAGTCACTAGTAAAGGTTCATCATCATCATTGCATTGATAACATCGATGATGGTTTCAATCATCCCTTCAATTTTGGTGACCTTCACTATCATTGTTATTTTTTCGGTTGCCTTCGTCACGATTGTTTCAACAGTGGCTTCCATGAGAACCATTAGATGAAAAGGAATGTTTAGAATTAGATGAAGAGGAAGGTGGACCACCACCACCACCATAGTGTCTACCACTACTCTTACACTTTTTACGATCACCATCTTTAGATCCCTTGTTATTGCTATGTTCACCTAAGTCCCTACCTTGGCTATCACACTTTCATAATCCTAATTTATGAATAGTAAATCATAGGGTTAGGTTCACACCCTTGCCATTAGTAGCAAGGGGTGGAGAATATTCATGTTAAGGACCTTCCAAGGGAGGATCCTCATTGTCTTCTTGATGTAGTAGGAATAAGAGGTTAGTGTAATGTTTCCCCTTTGTAGCTTCATGGAGTTTCTCTTGATGTTTATCTTATTTACATTGTGTTTTAGTGGGATAGTAGTTCTAAGTATCATATCCATCCACAATGTACTCTTTTTGAAGATCTACTATGTCGAGCTTCTTAAAGGTTTTAAATAGCATTCTAAGAACAGATCTATCAGGGGAAAGATGATATTGCCCTCCATATCATGCCATCACATTTGTTCATCCTTATGTAGGATGAAAATGAAATTTGGCACAAACTCATTTGGATGAGTGTAGACCACCTTGCATTCTTGTGGGGCCGATGGTTTCATATCTTTGGGCTTGCAAGAAGAAGAACACATTTTGCAAAAAAAAATAAAATGAAATTGTTAGTATGCTTTTATAATTTTTATGTATAGTGGGAATGATATGGACCTTTAGGTTTGTACAATGATATTAGTGATATTCACTTAGACCTAGATAGTGCACATTCCACAAACAAAGTCCTCGACAACGCTACCAATCATGAGCAGCAAGGTATTTCTATTCCCAACCATATGAATCACAAGCATTCATGGATGATTAGTTGAATTTTGCATACTTTATTATTGTTTCTAGTGCACTAGCCCTTTAGGAAGTGAATCTAGCCTTAAGATCAATTGTTGTCCTCCCAATTATACTTGTGATGTATGTTGATATGGTTAAGTGTAACTAAGGCATCTAATTTTATCATTTTATATTTTATATTTTAATGCTCAAAATGTAGATAAAAGGAGTTTAATTAACTAATCATTTAACTAATCTGAACACAAGTATTCATTTCCACTTTCCATATACATCTTGAACCCATGTATCCACTACTAGGCAACCAAACTCTACGCTACTGGGTGTACCAAGTGATAATGCTATTGGGATTACCAAGTGAATACGTGTTATGCTTGAAGCAGTCATACTTATGTGTGTAATCTATTTCACTTAGTTGTCTCATTAACGTAATAAATAGAAAATATTTGATAACTAATTGAAAGCATTTAATAAATAATTCAAAACATTAAATGCATAAAAAAATAGTTAATCTATCCAAAGTGCTAGAAGGTTTATCAAAAACCTCATCTTTATTACTACACACATTATTGTGCTCAGGTACAACAATGCTTAAATAAAGATTCATATACTCAATGACTCATGTTGTGGACACTTGGGGAAAAAATTCTAATGTTCAAATGAAAAAAATGCAAGAGCTTTGCCACTACTGAAATCTAGACTCCATAAATGTAGGTAGTAGGCTCGTATTTATGGGCAATGAACAGACATTGTGTCAACGAGGCCCCATCGATGTAAGATGAAATGTGTTGATAGGGCCTCGTCGATGAGGCCTTGTCGATGTAGCCAACCAATGATGACTCATAATAATATATAAAGAAAAATATTTTTATACCATCTTCCTTACATTTTTAATAGATATTATAATTTTACAATGTTTAACTCTTCTAATAGGTATTGGTGAATCATCGTTGGGTTGCATTGACGCATGGGATGATGTGTCAATGCATATGCATCAACATAGTGTCTATCTCTGCCTATATAAATACACATACCTACTACATTTAAGACATCATTCAATTAGTAGAGTAGCCAAACTCTTGCAATTTGTTTTCACAAGAGTTAGAATATTCTCTAAATGCTTGTAGTTGGAGTCAAGGATTGTATGGATCCTTATTCAAGCATCAATGTACCTAAAGATCTTGATGTGCCAACAATAAAGATGAGATTCTTAGAACTCTTTATAGCACTTAGAATAGATTAATATTTGATCTTATGCACTTTATTATTCATGCACTTTACCTTCTTTTCTATAGTTAATTAATACACATAAGTATGCCCACCTTGAACATACTGTTAATGCTTGGTAATCCTAGCAGTGTTATTTCTTGGTTCACCCAATAGCCTAACACTTGGTAACCTAGTAGCATGCTTAATAAGTTCAGGATGTGTATAGAAGGTGGGCTTAGATACTTATGTTAGGAAATATACTAATACATTAGATAGTTAATTAGATTAATTCATAATTAATTACTTTATCTCACACTTAAGTTAATTAAAATAAAATATAAAATCTATAAAAATCATATGTCTTGGCTTACACTTAAGCATACACATGTGCTTACATAAGTGAAGCCAAGAAGACAATGATCACATTCTTAATTCACTATCTTGTCTACTGGCATTTGGAAAGCTAAAGTCCATAGAATTTGACCAAATTGCTAGTGAATGCTTGTGATTTGTATGGTTGAATGTAGGGGTTACTCGTTGCTCATCATTAGTGCCATTTTCGGGGATTTTAGTTAGCTAAGCACACTACCTAGAAGAGATGGTGAAACACTAACATCATTAGAGATCAAGAAAATAATAAAAGCACACTATTTTTCTCAATCACTAATATGGCTTCTTCTCATAGGGAAGACTCTCTGCCACTGTTCGTGGGTGATTCAAATTAGCAAAGATAGGAAGGCTAAAAGATGCTAGTGTCTCAACAATTTAAGATGCTCTACACTCATTTGGATGCCTACACTATGTATTTCACCTTCATCCTGCACTAGGACGGGTAGCTATGGTGGAGGGACATGGAAGGCAACATCATGTTACCTCCTAGTCAATCTATTCCTACAATGTTGTTAAAAAATCTTATCAAGCTAGGCATTATAGGACTCAATGAAAAGTATGAAGTTTAAGATCATGATTATTGAGATTATCATCTCACAGAGGCACAAAAAAAGAAATATTGACAAATGGAAGTCTAATATGATATGTCAAAAGGCAAATAAGACCATACCCACTTGTTCTTGTAGATACACAAAGAAGGTGAGAACTTCCTTTTGGGTGCCTCCCAAAATACCGATTCTCCTTCTTTCTTTGATGAGGAGATCCTTAACCAGCAATGACAATAACTATGGAAAATCATAGTTATGTGAAGAATGGGTCACAAGATCTTGAGACCTCAAAAGCTGGTAGCCAAGGTAGGAGTAATAGTAAGCACTAAGAATAAGACAAACATGGTGATTAGGGTAGATACCAAAGAAGAGGAAGCATTAGGCTTTACTCTAGTGTTGGTTCTCCTTCCTCTTTTCCTTCTTTGTCCTCATCAAATTCCTCCTCTAACTTTGATCAAAGTTGCAAAGGTAATAAGAATCATGATGGAGGTGAACAGTGAGATAGGACAATTGTGGATTCCATTGTAATGATAGAGACTATGAGCGTGAGCAATGGGGAGGTGCTTAGCATAGAGAAAGAAGGGACAACAAGACTCATTTTAAGCATCATGGCCATGATAGGGGTCACTAAGACCACTATGACTATGATGAGCTACTATTAACAACTAGAAACATGCTAAACATTGTAGAGACTATAAGAATACTAGCTAGGCATGTGAAGGATAGCTGAATCAAATAATTGGATATGAATAATATTTCCAAGCTTGAAGGAGGATATAATTGAGATCTACAAAATCACTTACAAGTATTTCACAATGTCTGTGCCTTGCACAACATAGAGAATAATTGGCAAAAGCTAAAACTATTCTTGCAGACACTCATCAAATAAGCAAAAAGTTGATATCAATTCTTAGAACTAGAATTTATTCAGAGATGGAGTATGATGCCTGAACTATTCAATGACAAGTATTAGACATACTCCCAAGTGTCCAACTTGAAAAGGTAAATTCAAGGATGGAAACAAGGAATTCATAAATCCTTAAATGCAGCTCTAAATAGGTACTACTCTTTATTGCACTAATGCCTAAGCCATGGCTATTCTCAAAGGGATCAACTATGCCACATCATAGATGGGATCTAAACTAAAATAAGAAGAACTCTTGGGATCTATACCCAAGGGAGATTGTTAGAGCTAAGGATCCATTAGATCCAAAGGCTCATTGAGTAGGTGGCTAAAGAAGAGGATGAGTTGAAAAAATGAGAGAGCACAAAGGAGTACAATAGGGATCCCTCTCTCTATAGGAGGGTGATCCATTTTTGTGATAATGAGGAGGAAGAATCACTTGATGAAGTGATGCAAAGGAAGACCTTACTGATCTAAAAATTTATCTCTAAAATATCAGCTAATGTTGATAAAATATGGAACTCCTTGAACAAAAAATTTCAAACCACTCTGAAGTTTTTAGAAGAGATTAGAGATTAAGGAGGTAGTGGTTGTCAAAGAAGAAAGAAAAAGGAGGTTAAATGTGAACATTATAAGGCTAAGGAAAATGTTGTAGTAGTTGAAGGGGTTGCAGATTCTAAGTTAGATGATGATGGTTATGACATATGATAATATGAACATCCCAAGGGATGTTTCCCTATTGTGTCACACTTACAAGAATCTAGGGTGTATGCTTTAAATTCCAAATTGGCAAAACAAAAAGCACCAAGGAGGTTGCCTTATCCATAAGGTAACTAGTGATAGTAGTTCCACCAATAGGCTTACTATTTGAGTTGAGTGCCACCTCAACATCAAGAGAAATATTAGCAATGAGAACATCCACAGTTGTGGGGATTACCACCTCTATGGTAGTAGTACCCTTATTTCCAACCTAATCAATACAACTACTACATTCAGCAACCAATCTTTCCACATGGCTCTTCTAGTCACGCTTCCTTCCCATACCACTATTATCCTCTAGAATACTACAATGTACATTAACCAAGAGGGGAGTGCCCACTTTCCTACTCTTGCACCTCCACCTTCAAGTCCTCTACCACATACTCCATTCATGTAGGATGAGATACCTACCTAGCCATAATAGAGAAATGCTACGAGGGTTCTAAACTTATAGCTGGCTCCTTGGTCACGTGGTTCTGAATCTAAGCCTCACAAGAGATCATTCTTTAGAACTAATAGCCTCACAATGCCCTCACAAACACCTATGGCTATTAACCCTACTCCTATCTCCTCAGCAATTTCTATCAAGTTTTTGTCAAACTAAAGCACTTCCTAGTTGCATATAATCATGCTAACCCATGTGGTCACCAATTAAATTAAGATTGGCCATCTTCCCAAGAAAAGATCTGATCCTAGAAGTCCCCTTATCTATTTACAAATTACTAGAAATGAACCATGTAAGGCTCCTTTAGACTCAGGCTTTGGATGATTTCACAAGAAATGTACAAAGCCTGGAATTTGCCTCTCTTGAAAAAGAGTAATATCAAATTGAAGTTGACAGACTAATTCATCACTATTTCTTTGGAATTGGTGGAAGATAGCATGAGCACCATTTGTGGATGGTCATATCCCACTGATTTTTTGGTAATTCATGTGAAGAATAGTAATAGGGACCTTTCTATCATCATGGGAAGAGCATGGATGAGTACTATTGAAGCACAATTGGGCATAAGAGATCTCTTTTTGAAATTTCCAAGAAGAATGAATTTGGAAAGATTGAGAAAAAGTGTGTTTCATGCATCATGTACAATGACATTGAGTGCTACTACTTGCAAAGATTACGGACTGTAAAGAGTACATCACTTCAAGCATGCAGTCAGTGTGCTGATATGATAGAAATTCAAAGGTGTCTATACACTACAGCCACTAAACAGGAAGACACTCAGTGGCTAACAACTAATAGAGATGTAGAATCAACAATGTGCATGAAACCAATCGAGAACCTTACAAGCTCTTACATGGAGAGCATGGATCAATCAGAGTAGATCCATCACCAACTCTTTGATGAACAAGGTGAAATGAATGGGAAAGAATTGAAGATCTCGAAGACCTTTAAGGAGGAGTACCTTGAGTTAAAGGCTCTACTGGTTGGAATGGAATATGCATTTCTTAATAATGACAAGATAGTTATCACCAATGCCACTCTTACTCCTTTATAGATAAAGAAATGGCTAGAAGTTATAAAAAAATGGCCAATAATGTTTGCCTAGTCATATCATGAGCTTACTAGAATTGATCCAAGGATATTTCAACATAGAATATATATAGAACCCTCTATCAAACCAAAGAAAAAACCATAGAGATGCTTGAATCCCAAACTCAAATAGATCATTAAGGAGAAAATGAATAACTCCTCAAGGAAGGGTTCATTTATCTTATTGCAAATAGTGAGTGGCTTAGCCCACTTATTATAGTTATAAGAAAGGAGGAAAGTGGAGGGTTTGTATAGACTTTAAGCTATTGAACATGACTACTTATAAAGATCACTTTCCATTGCCATTTGTGAACCAAGTGTTGGATATAATGCAAGGAATTACTATTATATTTTTCTAGATGATCATAGTGGCAATAATCATATCCAAGTTATGCCTAAGGACCAGGCCAAGAAAACATTCACAAGTCCCTAGGGAACTTTTGCATATAGAAAGATGTCTTTTGGCCTATGAAATGTTCTTACTACATTCCAATGACTGGTCCTTAGCATCTTCCAATAGCAAATTGATAGCGAGATGGAAGGCTTCATGGATGACTTCTTTACCTATAGGGCTACTTTTGAGCAAGCCTTGGACTATTTAGAGCAAGTTCTTCAAGGATGTGTGGAGACCAAGCTAAGGCTTAATTGAGAAAAGAGATATCTAATGGTCCAAGAAGGCATTGTCTTGGAGCACCAAATTTCTAGAAAAAGGATCATGGTAGACCCAGAAAAAATAAGGGTCATCTAAATAATCACCAGATGGATTAAAATGGTTAAGGATGTAAGGTCATTTCTTGGGCATATTGGCTACTATAGTTGCTTCATCAAGAACTTCTTAAAGATTGTTTAACCATTGGTGAAGCTCACAAAGAAGGATGTACCATTTATCTAGACCAAGAAATGTGGACATGCATTCTAGTACCTTAAGCAAAAGCTTGTAGAAACTTCCATTTTATAAGCACTAGATTGATCCATACCCTTCCATATCATGATTAATGGATCCAACTATGCCTTAGGAGGCGTACTTACATAGATGGATGATTAGAAACATCCATATTACATCCACTATGCAAGCATGAGCATTGTGGATGTATAACTTAATTACACAATCATTGAAAAAGAACTCATGGCAATGGTGTATGCTCTAGAGAAATTCAGGTACTATGTGCTTGAATATAAGGTTTTTGTGCACACTAACGATAGGCTTATTAGGTTCCTCATGAACAAGCCAACAGTGAGCCCCGATGTCATATGGTGGCTAGTGATCCTACAAGAGTTCAACCTAATGATGATGGATATAAAGGGGAGTGGTAGTTAATCACCTGTCTCAGTTATGATGGGATAGCAAGGAGGAGAGCCACTGTTAGATCAATTTCCTAATAAACTTCTCTTTGTTGGTGTTGTCATTAAGTAAGATCCTAAAGGCATGAATTGGTATGGAAACATCCTCTTCTATTTTCTCACATAGGAGATGCCACAGGAGTGTGATCATAAGAAGAAGCAACAATTTTGTCACTAGGTCGAATACTTCATGGAGATCAATGACAACCTCTACAAGGTTTATGCGAATGGCTTAGTATGATTGTGTGTTCCTGATGTGGATTAACTACAAGTCCTCCAAGATGCACACGAGGGCCCTTATGGAGGCCACTATGCTAGGAGGTGAATGACCATTAAGATCCTCATGTCAGGGTAGTATTGGCCTACACTCTTTAGGGTTTCCCATGAATTCATTTGCTCCTCTGAAAAATGCCAATGCGATGGAGGGATGAATACTCATATGGAAGGGCACTAATAGTGAATCCAATCATTAGAGCCTTTCAATTTATAGGAGATGAATTTCATGGGGTCCATCACCCTTGTGTCCAATGGAAACATGTACATATTTGTAGTTGCTAACTATTGTATGAAATGGATAGAAGTTGTGATTGTCACCAACTGTACATCATCTGCGATAGCTCAATTTGTACAACAATATGTTGTAAATAGGTTTGGGGTGTCACATGCACTTATTTCTGATAATAATACACATTTCATAGGCATCACTTTTTGTAAACTCATGCAACACTTGGGGGTTAAGCATAAATTAACAACTGCATACCACCCCCAAGAAAATGGGCAAGATAAGGTTAATAATAGAAAGATAACCAAAATACTAACAAGAACAATTAGTAAATATAGAAAGGACTAGAGCTCTAAACTCAACAATGTCCTTTAGGCTTATCATTCAACTTGAAAACTTCCTATAGGATACTCTCCCTATGTGCTTATGTATGGAAAGCTCCCAATATTTCTTATCTAAGTAGAACTTCATACACTCTTAATTGCATGTGACTTAGACTTGGACCTAAGCCTAGCATAGAAAGAAAGATTGATGAACCTTAACATGCTAGATGAGAATCGATTAGTGGCCATATCATCAAACAAAGTGCACAAGGTATATAATAAATAATGCAATGACCTTACGATTAGGAAAGTTAAGTTTCAACTAGGTGATAAGGTGCTCTATTGGAACCCTATGCATGTTCCTCAATGAACCAAATTCCAAATGCTATGGGAGAATCCTTACATTATTGATGAAAGCTTTTCATTTGGTTTCATGTTAATCTACCACCTAGATAGCCTAAACAAGAAGTTATTAGTCAACACACAACAACTAAAGTCTTTCCATGAATACTAAGTAACCAGTGGACATAATGCCTTAATAGATGGATAAGCACACTCAATCTTTTGAATCTTCCCCTTCCAACTTAACCATGGGAGAGATGGCCATCCATGCTAAGATTTTACAACATGGTTCCTTGGTTTTTAAATTTTTTATTTTACACCATTTTTAGTACATTTTCCATTTTCTTGAGTCTTTTACAATTTTCTCTATATTTTCCTTTATTTTATTTTATTTGAATTTTTCTTATGTTTCTTCATCTTTCTTTATTTCCATCATGACTTGGTGCAAGCTATGGCTACTATCAATGGTGGTTTAAACTTTATTGATTACTTGATTGCAAATGGCTAGATATCATTTTAGAATTTTGATGTTTACTAATGGGACATTGATTCCTTTTATGTGAATAGCCAATAAGTCCACATCATTCATCACTCCACTTAGCTCTATGGTGTTTCCTCATATTGAAAATATGAAGTCCCTTATTAATAACAACTTATAATAAATTGCTGACCTTTGTACTTTTCAAAATTGGGACAAATTAAGTGGATGGACAAGGATGTGACTTCAAATGGATTTGTCACTTTTTTACCAACCTACCATCTAAGTTAGATGAATATTTCCATGGATCTCTCACCATTCCATCGTATACCAATAATAGGAAGCAATGCTTTGCATGGCGTGGTTCCCATTAGAAAAACCAAAACAAAAAAAAAACATAATATTGGGAATTCAAAGCACATCCCTTAGACACAATAACAGGCTATAAGTGCTGATTATGGGGTTGGAAAGATATGTTACCCATGCCTCAAGGCATCCTTCTAACTAAGGTTCTTTTTCATTTCTTGCTTCTCTTTTCTTCTTCTTTAGGAATGGTGACTGGTATTTGGAGATGTTCTTGTTTCTTGGAGGGTGGAATGGTCTCAAAGTATTAATGTGAAGTCACTGGAAGTGGATGGTCTTAATTTGGAATAAGCACAAAAGTTCTCAAGTCATAATTAATCACATCTTTCACAAGGGACTTCATGTGACCACCATGGCAAACTCAATTCCATACTCTCTCTCATCCACCAATTTTTTCCATATGTCACATCACTACCTCTTTACATGAATTTTTTGATGGGTTCACTAGTAAATGGTTAAAATTATTTGATGAATTATTTGGTGATTTGGTCTTTAATGATCCACAATCATTAATCATCCTTAGGGCCCATAGACTCCTTAATTTAAGGGCATGTGAGGGCATTAAGGGCATGAGCTTGCTATGGGGAGGATCCATTTGCATACTCCTTAGTTGGAATGGTTAAACCCCTTATCCCTTAGCCATTTTGCTCTCAAATTAAACATTTTCTACGATGAAGCATCTAGTTTTTTCCCCTTAGCACATTAAATCTCCTAAAAATATTTATTTTCATGTTTCCAAGCCCTCTTTGAGAATTTGCATTATTCTAGGCTTTTCTAGCTTCCTCTGGATTGTAATTGTATGGGAAAACTCTTTATTTTTACTTAGTTTTTAAATGGAAAATGTTTTGATTTTTGGCTACATCGATGTGTCCCTATTGACACAACTTGATGTGTCAACATAGAACAAAAATACTATATATACCCATCAACACTTAGTTGATTTCTGCCATTTTCTCACAAATGCCCAAGGAGTTTTTGCAATTTTCAGAGCCTAGAGCCTTCCCAAGCCCATAGCTTTCAAACCACTTATCCAAATCACTTGGTTCCTCGATCTTGTAACTACTGAAGATGAGCTTTACATTGTGAGGGCCACAAACCATAGGATTTTAACCAAAATTTTTCTAAATCCCACAAGTTTTAACTAATAGAATAACATGAAAAATCACTATTTCATGTTAGTTAAACCTTACCAACAAACTTTGGTAGCCATTCAAATAAAATAATATTAAAATAATCAATCCACCATAATCAAAAATTAGCCTAAGTGTAACTAGCCAAGGAGACAAGGTATCAAAGTGTTCTAAGTTACATATTAAAAGCTAACCTTTGGTTATGTTGTGATTATAGATGGCACCAAAACCAAACATATTGCAAGAGGGATGATTATCCCAACCAAGGGACATGTGACCTAGAGGAAGAATAGGCTAGAAACTACAACAACCCCAAGAGGGAGAGGCCAAAAGACATGCCACGGGACTTCTTCAAGAGGAGGCCTATGTGGAATCTATTTGCTAGATTCCCATAGCAAAAATTGGCTAATCTAGGCAAGACAAAGAGCTATAACTTAAAACAAATTTGGAAGTCACTTTGATTGGGGTCTTCTTATGAAAAATTCATTTCAAGGAGATCCAAAGTGAAATTCTCCAAGAACTAAACTTTGGTTCCTTCTTGGACCTAGTGCTAGAAGAGGTGAAAACACAACTTTCAGGATCTTCCATGTGGACTATTCTTACTTCCAGTGGGAAGTGGTACATGGGAGAAACATACCTCTTCTGGAAAAACAAGCAGGTTGACACCACAGTGAAAATAAAGGACATCAACATGTCTTACTTGGTGGAGGCCATTGCAGAGGCCCTTGTGTTGCTAGACATTAGGAAAACTTTGGTAGAGATCTTGACATAGGCAGACCCAAAAGTCAAGAAAGAATTGGTCCAACGATGCTATGCAGTGGACCATAAGAAGTACAGTGCACTCACCAAGGTAGAGAGGATATATTTCAAAATTGTGGCCTACCACCTCAACCCAACAGTAAGGCCAAGCAAAATCATCATCTTCTTTGCTCATGTACGTACTGTCCTAAGTGGAAAGTTCCCCATCAATCTCCCATAGCTCTTATTCTTAGAGATCAAAAAAAAGTTGAAAGAGAGTGAATATCGGAGGAAGACACTCTCCTTTCGTTGCCTCATTAGAAAACTCTATAGAAGAGGAGGCATAGCTCATTATCCCAATGATGTGCTTCATCATGCTTTTACTACATCTTAGCAAGAGATGATGAAGGATAAAGTGCCCACCAAGCTATAAGAAGAGGAGCAACCACCACCTCCAACAACTCAAGAAATAATGCCAAAGGCTTAGGCTATTATTGAGTGCATAAAGAAGCTCCATGAGCAACACCTATAGCAACCATAGGAAGGACCAAGTGGTGAGGACCAATTAGTCTATAGACTAGCTCTGAGCCATTTGAATGAGGTCACTTAAACGATAAGCTAGTTGGAGGACACTATGTCATTGTTCTTTGCACAAAGAATTCAAGTAATTGCAAGTTCAAATCCAAGCATCCAAGAGGTGACAATGTCCATGCTAGGACAACAACAATACCCAAAGATCTCTAGGAATTGTGACTTTTTTGGTGTGCTTGGAGGAGGGTGAGGGGACAAATTTCATAGTGATGTAGGTTCAAGAATAGGAGACAGTAGCATAGGTAGTGGCCAACGATGTAGCAAAGGTCCTAAATGCTCCTACATCCATAGTGTCAAACATTGCTGCACTCAAGGGCGTGTAGACATCTGTAGGAACAAGTGGGAGGTTAAGTGCAGCCTAACATAAGAAGGTGTTGGATTGACTAATAAGGACTAGGCAACTACTTCCAAAGATCTTTAATCTCTTGGAAAACATCACTACTACTCAATTGAAGTTTTCGGAAGCTAAGGGCAAGCTCCTCATCGCAAACATCCAACTTGAGGTAACCACAACTAAAAAACCAATGATTAGTTACTGAAATTGTGAAACTAAGAGCTCACTTAGCTTATCCCACTATTCTCAGCTAGGAAATGATAAGGGATGAAGCTTTCTTATAGCTTTTAAAAAAACTTCAAGAGGTTAAGAAAGTAAAGAAGGTAGCAGTCTTTGATGCATCCTTATCAAAGGCCATGACCTTCAACATTGATAGGGATTTGTTGCAAGTCTATAAGAAAAACCTAGCTTTGACCAAGGACATTCATTGCTTGTGGCATGTTAAGGCATAGAAAGATCAAATGGTAGAATTTTTGTGATAGTAGTAGGAGCAGCTTACCAAGGTAAACATGGATTTGAGAAGGTTGGCTATTGAGAATTATAATATCTCGATGAAGGAAGTCTGAGCACTTCACTAGAAAATGACCATTGAGATATCTGCTTAGAAGAATGAGGCCCTAAAGTTTGAACAAGTCAAGAACCACTATAAAAACTAGGTTGGGATTCTTAGAGAAGTTAATGAAAAGGAAATTCAATTGGCCAAGGCAAAGATGAACAAGGCTTTCTAGAAACCCCAACAAAGAGGTGACATGTGGCAACCTATTTTTGATGAGTTAGACACTTACAACAAGGCTGAAATCTACCTAAAGGAGTTACAAATCAAGGAGATGATAGAATATATAGAGCTAGTTAACCTTTGATATGCAAACTTGGTAATGCTAACTACTGAAAGGCCGTGGTCAAAGTTAGAGAAATAAGTGACCAAATCATACCTCCTACATGAGGCAAAGTTCAAGCATCACAAAGACATGAAGCAAAAGCTAGAAATAGCTAATGTTGAGCTTGAAGTTCTTCGAGCTTACTTCATGAAAAAAAAATCAATAGTGAAGAACCTAGCCAAAAGAATGAATGATTACCAAGAGCTACAAAACCTTGTTAGGATGTTTAACATCAAATGTAAATAATTTTCTACCTAGTTCATTAATGTCAAGGAGTTATTCTTGGCCATGTCCTAGCCATGGGATGTTCCCATACTGACTCACATTGCTGATGTCACATGAACTATGTACAATCCCTAAAGTAAGGAGGAGAAGATGAAGGCATTACTGGATGCCTTCCATCTTCCACCAGAAGTAACAACTACAACCACCACCTTAGCCTAAAGTGCCACATGCACTAGAGGCTAGAGAAGTTTGTACAACACCCCATGAGTCTCCACCTCCTGGCACTATGTGATCTTCTCTTCATCTTCAACCATCAGAGGGTTCCAACTATTAATTTTGTAAAGGTGTTTAATTTTTTTCTGAACACCCATTTTTATACATGTTGTAATTTCATACATTTGGGTAGTTAGAGTTAGTTAATTGAGTTAGTCAGTTTGTGGTTTCATACCTTCCTAGATTTTTTAAAAGCTTGATCCCACCATTGTTCACTCGAGGATAAGCTTTTAGCCAATCATGGAAGTATGATGAATCATCGTTGGGCTACGTCGATGCATCCCCATCAATGCATGGGATGATTCATCGACATATATACATCAATGCAATGTTTTTCTTAGCCTATATAAATGCATCTACCCACTGCATTTAAGGCACCATTCAATTAGTAGAGTAGTTGAACTCTTGTAGTTTGTTTGTATAAGAGTTAGAATATTTTCTAAGTGCTTCTATTATGAGTCAAGGATTTTACAGATCCTTATTCAAGCATCAATGTACCTAAATGCCTTGATGTGCTGACAATAAAGATGATATTTTTAGAACTCCTTGTAGCACTCAAAATAGATTAAGATTTACTTTATGCACTTTACCTTATCGTCTATATTTAATTAATACACATAAGTACTGTACCGTCCAAAATCATCGGTCTCTAGCTGGAAGGAAACAGAAACTGGGGGATCACCGGACATGCACAGAAGACCCTACCTTCGCTTGAGGGCAAGCTGGAATTAACGAAGGTAGAGTACCTTGAGTGGTCCGCACGTGGATCAGGCAAAGATTTCCCTAAACGTACACCGAAGTGCTATATGCTAGGTTATATGTAAATAGCGTAACTGATGTAAAATGAGGTGTAAACGGTGTAATTGATGTAAAATGAGGTGTAAACGGTGTAACTAATGTAAAATGAGGCGTAAACGGCGTAACTGATGTAAACGGAGCGTAAACGTACTAGAGCGTAAATAGCAAACATGCAATAATAAATGGAAAACTGTAACAGATTTAGGAAGAAAATGTAGCAATATTATTGCAAAGTGAGAGTTACAATGCACCGGTCTAACGTAGTTGTGGCTTTCACACAAGGCGAACGAATAGCCCCGGTGGATGCAGGGATGATAATGTGCTGGTTCAAACTACAGGCACAGTGTAGAGGCTGTATCCTCAGCGTACAGGGTTGAGGTCTAGCGTACAAGGTTTTCTGCTCTAGTTCTTAGCGTCTCTATTTTTCCCTCTGGTTTGCTCAAAATTGCCAACCCCCGATCTAATGAAAAATTTGCGTTTTTATACAGGTTTAGACGTTAGACTCGGGTTGGGTGACACATGGCGCATTGACCGGGTGTGAAAGAATAAAATTTTACAAGTATACAACATGCTACATCTATTGGGCATATACGCTGGGCAGTCAGGACGTATATGCTGGGCATATACGCTGAGCCTGTTGGGCGTATACACTGGGCATATACGCTAGGCGTATACGCTGAGAATGTATACTTTGTTTGTTGGACATATACGCTGGGCATATACACTGTCTGTTGGGCATATACGTTGGGCGTATACGCTTATGGTTGCTCTATTCGTGTGAATTGTTGCCTTGTACCAAATCTTGTTTTGTAGTGCTGTTTCCATGCCATTTTCGGGGATTGCATGTTGAGCATATACCTCGGTCGTACTTGCTGAGCATACATGTGAGGCGTGTACACTAGGCATGTACGCTAGGTATATACGCTGGCTGTATACGCTGAGAAATGTGAACTTGAGCGTATACGCTATGCGTATACACTGAGAAATGTGAACTTGAGCGTATACGCTGGGCGTATATGTTGAGAATGTAAACTTGGTAAAACTAAGTATTTGGATCTCCAAAGTTGCCATGTTTGATACCAGATGTCGCTGTAGTTGTCTGTGGATCCCAGGGACCTGCTTCTTGTTGAGTTCGACTCCGCTTGAAGCTGTCTATGGGGCCCTCAAGCTTTTAGTCATGTTAAGGGACGTCATGACTTAGCCGGATTCTTGTTGAAGAAGTACTAAGCTCGAAATTTTGTGGTGTTTCATTGGCCCCTCTTTGTTGACGCTTGGAGGAATCGACCAGAGAAGCGTCAACAAAGAAGTGTAAAACACCACAAGCAGCTTGGTAGGAACGTTGTTTGTTGGCACCTTGGCTAGACATCATCGTACCATGTTCGAGGATTGGGGAAGTAAAATTTGTAGCTGGATAAGGACATGGAGATTGTGGGAATTAAGAACTGACCAAGGGATTGTGCATAGTAAAGGAGATGCTTTGATGTGTATCATGTTGATCCTTGTCAATAGCCATTATTTAGCAGACTCAGAATGAAAACATGAGATATGCGTCCTTTGGCAGAACAAGACTCTTGGTCAATGTCCAAGAGGACTTGTCGGCAAAACCAAAGCCACGTAATGATGCGTTGCATTCTTTGGAGGAACAGGGCCCTTGTTTAGTGTTTTAGGGGGGAGCCTATTGGTGGAGAGCCAAACTCATGCAATGGGATGTTTCTTGATTATTTTAGACATGAGCATTTACTTTTTTTTCTTGTGTTCTTCCTCTTATGCTCAAATGCCATGTTGTGGGTTGCAGCCACTTAGGAGTGGCGCGATATGCAACGGTATGTTCGATGTTTTGGGCTGTACCGAATATGTTTAGGATGTAACCAAGTATAAGGTGTTGAGGGATAGGTGGGATAGGAAATGAGGGATGTACTAGTGAATGGCTTGATTAGTCTTGTCACGTGCGCTATGAACAACGTCTCACCTTGCTGCTTATGACGAAGTGCATTCTTGTGCGAACACCTCTGAGTGTCATCCTACAAACACAACTTTAAGAAAAGAAAACCATGAGTGCATAAGCAAGCTTAGACTTAAACAGCTACTGATGAAACAAAGGCATCAGATGAGATTTCAGGCACTGTATATATGAATGGCAGCAATGTCATTAGGATCGGTCGATGGCGAGCGATGCAGCGATTCTGATGAAGTTTGAATGCAACCACTGATCGAGGAACTGTAGATGAAATTGTCAGTTTATAGTCTTAACAGACTATAATGGATTAGTTTTATGTCATGACCTGTTGGACATTGCCCGTTTAGCATTGTGGCAGACGGTGCATTGCCAGTTTCTAGTCTTAGCGGACCGTGAAGAGACCAACCAGTTTATAGTCTTAGTGGACTCTGGTGAATGCAACTGTGGCAGTTTACTGTCGTACTGGACGGGTGCTAGTTTATTGTCATTGCAGACACTATGTGGTATCAGTTTATTGTCATGATGCCAGGACGAGCTGTGGTATCAGTTTATCTTCATGATTCCAGGATTGTTCTATGGTATCAGTTTACTGTCATAATTCCAGGACGAACTATGGTATCAGTTTATAGTCGTGATGCAAGGACTCACACGTACCTGAGCCTGTACTCAAATATGGCACGGTTTTAAGAACAAGTGATTGGTCGGATTTGCAAGCTCATGCCCTTCCATATCAGCTAACTTGAATGCTCCATTGTCATATGCTTTGATGACCAAGTAGGACCCTTTCCAGTTGGCTGAGAATTTGTCTAGGTGTTCCCGAACGGCCTTAAGTACAAGGTCACCTTCTTTGATAGGGCGCTTATGAATGTCGTGCCGATGGCGTTACCGTTGTTGTTGGTACCATTCAATCTGATCGAGTGCACGTATGCGTTCCTCCTCCACCAAGTCTAGGTCAATGATGCGCAGGTCATTATTTTGCCCTTCGTCGAGGAGTTTGGAAAGTGTGATCCTTAAAGATGGTACCTGTAATTCCATAGGTAAAACAACTTCTGAACCATAAATAAGACTATATGGCATTTTACCTATTGAAGTTCGATGTATAGTATGATATGCCCACAATGCGTATACCAACTGTTCGTGCCATCTTCTCTTGCTTTGGGTAAGCATCTTTTTAAGTATTGTAATGATGATTTTGTTTGTGGCCTCTGCTTGCCCATTGCTCTGAGGGTAGTAAGGGGATGAAAATGAGTTTTTGATCCCCAGACTTTCACAGAAGGTTTTGGTTTTGGCACTGCTGAATTATGGCCCATTGTCAGTGATGATGGTCATGGGGATGTCAAAACGGGTCATGATGTTTTCAAGAATGAAGTTGCACACATGTTTAGATGTGGTTTTTTGAAGGGGAACAACTTCTACACAGTTTGTGAAATATTCTGTCGCAGTTATGATGAAACTATGCCCTGCAGAAGATGAGGGTGTTATTGGTCTGATAAGGTCCAACCCCCACCTTTGAAAGGGCCATGTGATTTGCGCTGTATGCAACTCATTTGGTGGGACATGGATTAGATTACTATTTTTTTGACAGGTGTTGCATGTTTTAGCCTTGGAGAGACAGTCATACTCTATATGTGGCCAATAATAGCCTAAATGTCTTATTTTCGTTGCCATTGATTAAGGTGCTATATGTCCTCCGCATAGCCCGTCGTGTACTTGCTCAACGATTGTTTGGGCATCGGTGCTACTAACGCATGTTAGTAATATGCCTTCGTAGGATCGACGACACAAGGTGTCTCCTACCAGTGCATATTTCTTAGAACGCTTTCGTACCACGTCTTTTTGTGCATTCGTTAAGTGTTGCAGTGTTTCACCGCGTAGAAGGTACTCTTTTATGTTGTCATACCATTCTATCACGTGTGTTGTACTAATGGATGCAATTGGCAATGTATCGAGCGTATCGGTTATGGGTTTCACAAAACTGATTATGGAGCTTGGCAACGTGTGGAACATGTTAGGGGATATGTTTAACGCTAATGTGGCCAGTGCGTTTGCGATGGTATTGTCATTTCTAGAGACGTGTTGCACATCGATGTTTTCGAATCGCCTTATTAAGTGTTTTGCTAAGTCACAGTATGGTTGTAAATGTTGCGCTTTGCATGTATAAATGTCTGTGACTTTGTTTAAGACCAGTTGTGAATCTCCCCTGACCACAAGTCATGTGATGTTTGAAGCTAGTGCTGCCATGAGACCTCTAAGGAGACCTTCGTACTCTACTATGTTGTTGGTACAGTGAAAAACGAAACGATAAGCAAAGGGTCGAATCTCCCCAGAGGGATAGGTGATGATGGCGGCAGCACTTCCTCTTCGAGAGGTAGATGCCCCATCAAAGTTCAAAACGGCTTCGTAATCATCGGGTATGATGGCTATTACACTTACATTTTCGTCAGGGAATTCTGGCTCTATTGTTGCTTGATCGTGCGTTGGTGACGTGGTCATTTGATTTGCTATGGCTTGACCCTTAACTGATGATTGCACTATGTAATGTAGATCAAACTTAGCTATCATGGCTTTTCAATGGGCTATTCGACTTGTCTCGTAAATATTTCCGGTGATGGATTTGAGCACATTATCCTTGCAGATTATGTTAACTTGATTGTGGAAGAGGTAATGTCTCCATTTCTTGAGAGAGAAGACCAGGGCTAAACATGACCTCTCCACCTCGTTGTATTTCTTCTCAGGGCCTACTAATGCATGGCTTAGGTAGTAGACAGGGACCTCGGTTCCATCATCTTGTTTTTGTCAAAGCATGGATGCGATTGACGAATCTATAGTGGCAAGGTAGATATAAAACGGTTTATCATTTTGAGGTGGATAAATCGTGGGTAGTTAAACAAGTGCTACTTTAATATTTTCAAATGCTTCCTGGCATTGTGGAGTCCATTCAAAATGAATGTTCTTACGTAGCAAGTGGTTCATAGGTTTCAACTTGTCTGTTAGTTTTTCTATGAAACGTCTGATGAACTGTAATCTACCTTTTAGACCTTGAGGTTCGGTAAGGTTGCGAGGTGGTTTTAAGTTTGTTATGGCCTTAACCTTATCGAGGTCTACTCGTATCCCTGCTTTCGAGGCTATAAATCCAAGCATTTTTCCTATCTTGACTCCAAAGACAAATTTCTTTGGGTTAAGTCTCAGTTCATATTTTAAACAACGCTTTAGTATTAGGTCAAGATCTTGTACATGTTGTTATGATTTCTTTGATTTAACCACAATGTTGTCCACGTAGTCGTTGTAACATGTAATCGCTAAAAATAAATGTCATCGCCCTTTGATATGTGGCCCCAGCGTTCTTAAGACCAAAGGGCATCATTGTGTAACAAAAGGTTCCCCATGGTGTCATGAAGGTAGTCCGGAGTTGATGCTCTGGGTTGATGTGTATCTGGTTATACCCCGAGAAACCATCCATAAAAGATAATAGGGCATGCCCAGTAGTTGAGTCAACAAGTTGATCGATACTGGGTAGGGGAAAATCATCATTTATGGTTGCAACATTTAGATTCCGGAAGTCAATGCATAAGTGAATGCTTTCGTTCTTTTTCGGGACAATGACCATGTTGGATACCCAATCAGCATAATCGATAGCCCGAATGAAACCAGCCTGATAAAGTTTGGTGATCTCATTGCGAACTGCCAATGCCACCTTAGGTTTAACCTTTCATGCCTTTTGCTTCACTAGCCTCAATTTTGGATCAAGGATAATATTATGCTAGACGATTCGAGGATCTAACCTGGGCATGTCAGTGTAAGACAAAGCGAATGCTTTCAAGTTGTTTCGAAGCACATCTTTTATGTTTTTGGCCTGTTGAGGTTGTAGTACTGTACTTAATTTTAATATTCTGGTTTCACCATCAGGCATAACGATGGGGGTTTCAGTCAACGAGTCTTCGGTGATGTTTTCAGCTTCTATGTCAAGAGATTTTATCATACCTTTGTGATTATCTAGCATTTGTTGTGCCGAGGCTATGAGTGTGTCTTCCATTGATGTATCTAAGCTGATGGAGTTTATGTCAATTTCTCTTATGATTTTTCCATATGGTCCATCGATGATTAACGGTGCAAATAAATGCTGACAATCCATCGGGCTTGCTCCTGCCAATAAACAGAGAGCAGAATGAGCTAATAGGTATTGTTCTATGTTCTCTGGCAACTTAAATCGTGTGTTCATGCATGATGGTGGTTTATTGTCACACCGGGACTCATGGCAGTTTAAGGCCTTACCAGGCCGAATGTGATCCGCAGGTGGCAGTTTAGGGCCTTACCGGGCCGCCATGGCAGTTTAAGGCCATACCGGGCCATCATGGCAGTTTAAGTCCGTATCGAGCCAAATGTGGTAGTTTAAGGCCTTATCAGGCCATCATGGGTGTTTGTGGCAGTTTAAGGCCTTACCAGGCCGAAGGTTCATCATAAAATTTGCATAGGAGAGTTTGTGCCAATGTCAACCTCTAAAGTTGATTTATGAAGAAACCAGCATGTGGCAGTGTTTGTTTTGTTTTATATATGTTTATTTTTTTTATTTTTGAATTTTTGAAAAATTTTAATTAAGATAAAAGAAGTAAATAAATAATAAAAAAAAAGCAAACAAAATGGACGGCGGTGGCAACAACGGCAGTGGTGCAGCAGGGGCGCTATATATAGCACAGGGGCATCAATTGTGAGCACTGTAAACTGAAAACAAAATCAAGCGTGGGTGTAAATCTTCAACGTAACCGTAAACCTTAGCGTGAGCGTAGAGACTCGGCGTAAGCGTAGACGACCAAACCCCAGTGTAAACGTGGAGCGTAGAGGCTTGAACTTCGGCATAAGGTGTGAGTGTAGAGGTTCAAGCGTCGACGTAGAGACTTAGACCCCAGTGTAGAGGCTCAGCATAGGCGTGAGCGGTTTTGATCCTCAGCGTAAACCTGTCAATCTCAGCGTAGAGAACGCCGAAATGGGCAAGGGTAAGGAGGTAGAGGGCCAAGGGAGGAAGGGGCCTGACCTGACTTTCGCGGAGGAAAGCGAGGCCATGTTGTAGTGTCTACCTAGGCCAAGGATTCCATCATGGCTGGGATTGTCACATAGGTAGGCTCTAATCCTGCTTTTGTTAGTTATTTTCATTGGTACATATTATTCGGCATAGATGATTTTCGTAGCGTAAATAGTTTCTGTAAAGTAGATAGTTTCTATAGTGTAGATAGTTTCTGTAGCGTAGAGGGTTTCGGTGTATACGCCCAGCGTAGACAGTTAGCGTAGAGGGCCTGTACACTAAGCGTAGAAGGTTTCCTTAGCGTACAACGTAGACAGTTGGAACAGTGTGTAGCGTAGAGGACTTCAATAATATACAGCATAGACAATTTTATCAGTATGTAGCGTAGACGATTTTCATAGCGTATACGCTGACTGTTTTCATGGCGTATACGCTGACTATTTACACAGTGTTTAGCATGAACTATTTGCATAGCGTTCAGCGTAAATTGTTTGCACAGCGTATACGCTGAAGGCGTTTACGGCATATACGCTGACTATTTACACAGTGTTCAGCGTAAGCTATTTGCATAGTGTTCAGCGTAAACTGTTTGCACAGCGTATACGCTGAAGGCTTTTACGGTGTATACACTGATGATTTTTACAACGTATACACTGAGCGTAAATAGTTTGTTTGACAACGTATACGCTGTGTTAGGTAGCATATACGTCGAGCGTAAACAATTTTTAACAGCGTATACACCGAGCATAAACAGTTGGTAATTTTTCTAAGTGTTTGCCTACAATGTGAAATTTTGTTTTTTATCTCATTTTCATGTATCGATGATTTATCATGACATTTTGGTTGCTTGCAGGGACACTGAACCTTTTCTCCTGGTAGTTGAGCTAGTCAAAGTATTGGCGTGGTTTGGCCCCATTGAGGTCGATGAACCTACCCCGGATTTAACTGTTGACAATAATGAGGTCTGGTTTAGGGAAGGGGTGTGTGAATTCATCGCCTTCATGCTGGACAGATTTAAGTTGGTGGTCTGGTCACACCTGAACGAACAAGTGGCACAAAGTGTGCTTGAGGCTATGTTGCCGGGGGCTTCGGAGGACGTGGCAATTTTTATGGAGGATATCGATGAGGGGCTGCTTGTGATCGAGGACGGTCCCTCTGGTGGGCCCAGTTCTACTCGCCCGTTAGCACGTGTGTGGGCCTTATTGCTGCGAGGGCATGATTATCTCAACAATACTCTATTTTTAGCTGTGCGTGCGCACATGATATTCCAAAACCCTCCTGGCATAGTGTACCGAGTAGATAGGTAAGATCGTTTAAGCTTGTCATTTTCCTTTTTTTGTTGTTTGGCATTTGCTTCTGTTTTGACAACCATTTTTTTGCAGGCCCCAAGTTAACCAAGACAGAACATGTGTTGATGATGATGGACTGGCCTTAGCTCATACTGCTCTAGAGACCTTTATGGCGGGTCCCACCCTTCGTGGAGCTGTATTAGCTCAAACCAAGGGTGATATTGTCCATTTTCACAAACAGTTTTCAAGAGCGTTTGCACAATGCAAAGCTCGTGGGTGGTTGCATGAAGATTGGTCGCAAAGGAACCAATTTTTCCTCGTGACTCTTACTTGGGTAGCACCTCTAAGTCCACCACTGAAGGTAAGTGACAATATTCTCTAAATGTGTTAACGTGTTTGTTCAACTGTTGGGGTTTATACTGATGTGATGGTTTCGAATTGTATCTACAGTTGATGCCCTTCCCGATGGAGACCCTATCACAACAGGACGAACTGAGAGGACCCTCTTGATGAAGTTCAGGGAGATCAGTAAGGCTCAAAAATGGTTGCGCACTCATGCCCCGCTGTCTATCGTCCGTTGTTTAGATGACGCCGACCTTATGGAGCTCTTTACAACTCCTAGCCCTAATGTGTCGATAGCCGAAATGATCGGAGTTGTTGATTCATTTGACAAATCCGTCTCTTACTATAGCACTCGGATTAAGGGTGTTAAGATAGTCTTCCATCTGTCAGCCGAATTCTTTTTGAATCTGTTTGGTGTACCGGCGGATGGTGTAAATGTAGTTTTGGACAGGGCTCATAAAGAGCTTCATACGGTGCATGAGTTAGAGGACTAGTTGGGCGTTACCAAGGGTGCTAAGGGATTCCCTATGCAGGGGAAGTCAAAGGTTGAGGAAGTTAATGAATTATATCCTCTGTTTAGGGCATGGGTATTCCCTAAATCCCTTTCCTAGGTGCGGAGTCTTGGTGTTGAAGCTATGCGTATTATGCAAACCATCCTAGAAACTAGAATGCGTTATAATTGGGCACAATTTTTGTTGTCGGGCCTTCATAAGGAGATAGTGCGATTGTGCTCAAATGTCGAGGCGCAGTCCCACTTTACCTTTGCATTCTTTACCAGTTATCTTCGCTGCTTGGCCGAGTTTCTAGTGGTTCGCGTGGACAATAAGTATGTTCTACGAGATCGAGGGCAATTATCCCACCCGTGGATCAACCATTTATTTGAGATAGTTGAGTCCCAAGATGCGCCTAAGGGAATTGATGAATCTGTATCTATCACGACAGGGGGATCATCTAGTACCTCAATCCACACACGTGACAATGTGGGGTTGGAACTAGATGACGTGCCTTATACTGCCAAGAGAGCAGAACGGGTCATTAAAGAGACCATCGGTAAGGACAAGTCGAAGCTGACGAAGCGTGAACGTTCAACCGAGGAGGCCTCAAATGTGGATGAGCCACGGGTGAAGTGCATATGATTCAAGATGCCTATCTGAGGTAAGTAAACTCAGTGCACTTATTATTTTATCACTTTCATCTTATTCATAATTTTTATTTTGACTGCTTACATGCCACTAATACCTTCAGATTTGACTCGAGAAGTGAGGACGCAGGAATTAGAGACAATCATTGAAGAGGAGGAAGCTACAACGGAGTTAATGATTGAGGAGGAAGATGTGAGCAAAGATCAAGCGGGAGAGACAGAAGAGCTGGGGGAAGACACCACGAAGACTGAACTAGTGGATGACTAGAGTGGTGTCGATGAAATGTTTAGCAGCTTCCTTAAGGGAAGACTAGACTTAGGTGAACCCCCAAACCCAAAAGGGGACAGAGAACATGGTATGTTTTCTTTTATTTTATTGTGTTGCCATGTGAGTCGTTGATTCCACAATGTTTTACTTTTGTGTTTTCATCTCTTCCAGATGAAGGCAATGAAACTAGAATGATGTGGTTGGGCGTGACCATGAAAATGACTCCCCCTAAAAGGACCGCGGAGGTTATTCTGTCTCATACTCGTGGATCATTTACTTGGACTGAGATGCCAAGTAAGATGGATTTTGTAGCTAGTATCGCTGAGGAGGTTGTTGAACGCATTCAGGAAGCCCACCCTGAGATAGGTATAAATGTTCTAAGTTTTTTGCAGCTTTAGAGTTTCACACCCCCTTTTTTTTGTCATTTTAGCGTTTGTTCTTTCCGTGTGCGTAGCTGCCAAACTGAGGTGGGATCCATCTGAGACAGTTAACATTGAGAGTTTGCTCACGCTATCCCCAGAAGTCGAGAAGGTGTCAAGGCCAGTTTATGATGAAGTGGCGGAAGGCCTTGTACAAAACACCAAATTGCTTTGGACTTGTAGGCGTTCCATTGAATAGTTATGGTTGCAAGTCCAAGTAAAGGAGAAAGAAGTTTTCGATTTGTTAGTTGAGCGTGATGATCTCAAAGCTCGGTATAAGTTCGCCTCTGCTAAACTAAGTGGTGATCACTCTTGGTGGACTTTCGAGGTCACGTATACTAGATACTGGAACCTACTCAATCGCCACGCGTCACTAACTCAGAAACTAGCATAGCGTAAGGCCCAGGTGGATCTATTGAACCTCAAGTGTCAAGATTGGAAGGCTTTTGCTTCCAAGGTGCGTAAATGGGGTTAGGATGAAAGAACCACAAGCATCATTATAAGAAATCGTTGAAGGAAGTATCCATTGAAAAGTGTCAACTTGAAATGTTTATGGAGGATCTGGGTCTACGCTTTGGGTTTGATACCTTTGCTCAAAATACAACTGTTGAGATGGAATCGCCTACAAGGGTAATCACGACGGCTTCTGGGGAGGTGTCTGTGGGTGAATTCCCTTTAAAGTGTCCTACCTGGTCAGCTGTTGACAAGGGAAAGGCCTTGGCAGATGTTGACTTAGGCCTTGATGGGACCGATTGGACCAGTGTCTCAAAAGAGGAAATCCTTCGCCGGCTAGAATTTGGCTTAGGGGGATCTCCTACGGTAAGCATTTTGTTTTTATAAAATTTGTTCGTTGCATAATGCTTGAAAGCTTTTTCTTTTCTCCTTTTGTTGATTGTTCCCTTTGCATTTTATAGGATCAAGGCGATGATGATGTTCAGGAAGCTGGCCCTAGTGGAGTGGGGGCTCATGATGCCAGCGGGTCTAGAGGGGATGATCCTCTTGCCCCTGATGTTTGATCTTTGCTTTGAGATTGTTTTGACTCAGATTTATACGTGAATTGTAAATTGAGTGATTTGAGTTGTATTGAACAGATGAATAAAATCAGTTGACTCTTGTAATTGTACATCATTACATGTATATATATATAAATTTTTTTTTTACTTATATAATTTTTTTGTTGGAAATTTTGGGTTTAAATGTAAACATGACACGGGAATATAAAATGTTTTGGTTTGTTTTTGTGGTTTAACTGTAATGCATGGATGTAATCATAAGTAGGACTGTAATTACAAGCAAAAGATAATTGTGAAAAGGGAAAACATGGTAATGCAAGCGTAAATTCGAACAACAAACTGGAATCTGAAAAAAAAACGAAGTAGAAGTGGCTGATCTAGTTTAAGGCCATTTCGGGCCATACACACTAGTTTAAGGCCATTTTGGGCCATGCGTAAACAGGAGAAGTTTCAAGTGACCTGGGTTGATTTCTTAGGTGACTGACCATTGTTGATTGTGGCTAGTTTTATGTCGTTGCAGACATGATAGTTTAACATCATTCCAGACTCAAGATGTAGTTTAATGTCGTTTCGGACGATTTGTAGTTTAATGTCATTTTAGACTTGTTGTAGTTTAATGTCATTTCGGACAGTTTGTTGTTTATTGATTTAGTAATTTTTTGATTTTTCTCATTTTTCCGTTAGAAGATGCGTTAGCGGGTATGATTCTATATTCAGCGTCCCCTTCGCTAATCATGTTGAATGGTAATTCAACCCAAGGGACGTCTGATGGAATTGTTCCCGCGTTAGTGTTTTCTTGCGCTTCTGCATGTATCACGGTTTCTGTCTCAGTTGTGGTTTCTAAGTGAGGCTGCGTATGTACAATGTTAGGCCTGGGTATTTCTGTTTTGGGTGGATTTTCCTTTGTATCTAAAGGGTTATTGCCTACTAGATGTTGTTCATTTATGTCGTGTTGTCCATGCTCTTCGAGCTTAACCTCTAAGCCTTCATCTGTGTCTATGTACGATGAGATGATGGGTGTAGCAGCCTCCCCATGTATAATAATTTCGCCACCTTCATAAGGCAGGTGAATTTCTTGGTGTATAGGGGAAGAGACTGCTTTTAGTTGGGCTAACCAGGGCCTTCCCAATATTAGGTTGAACCCTAGCATTTCATCAATTACCACAAAGTCAGCAGATGTGGGAAATTGATCCCCTGCTATAAAGTCTAAAGTCACGGTGCCTTTGACTATCATGTGCGACCCACTGAATGATTTCAAGCATGTGGTGGCAGTTGGTCTGATTAGCTCTGTGAGCCTGAGTTGTTTGACAATGGGATATGGCACTACATTTGTGGTAGCTCCATCATCTACATAGACCCTATGTATCTTGAATTAGTTTACTCGTATTGTTATGAACATAGGGGCTGTTGTTATCTCTCCTGTTTTCTTATCCACCTTGATGTTATCATTGTGGAAACTTAATGGCTTGGAAGTTGACCCTTGAGGCGTGTACATTACTGCATGAATTGAAGGTTCATTTGGAGGCAAGCCCTCGCTTACTAGGATAGATGTTCACATGCGTACCAAAGCTTCACGATGTGTTTGAGATGTTAAAACTAGGTCATATAAGCTCAGTGAAGTATTGTTTTGTTTGAGTGCTTGTGTGACTTGTGTTAGGGATGTTGCTAGGTCTCTACTATTGGGCGCATGTTTATCGGTGGTGACATGGTCCATTAGGCCCAACAGTTTTATTTCGTGCATCATTGGTTTGTCATTTTTGCTCAGAATCGTTGATTTGGGCATGTCATGTCTTCTGGATGATTCACCCTCATGGCCTGTGTTTGGTGTATCATTATGTGGTGTCATGGGTACTGCGTTTAACAGTGTAGGTTTAGGAGGTTCTAAGGCTAGCCATTGATGCTCTTTCTCCAAGCATTCGCATGTAAGCCTATCCGCTAAGCGTTCTCGTGTGTGGTGTGGGGGTGCAGTTGGTTTTAGAGCCTCAGGTTATTTTGGGATTTGTACTACGTATGGAGTCAGGCAGGGTTGCGGTTGGATGGTTGTATGCTGTTGAGTGCCAAGCTGGCTGGGTAACTTGATGACATAAGGGCTAGGTTTATTGTGTATTTGCGAAATGGAGGATTGGTGATCACTAGGATGTTCAGGTGCCCTAACGATGTAGGGGGCTGGTCTAGCTGGAGGTTGTACCTCCGCTGTTGTGACCACAGGTGGTACTTGGACTACGTAGGGAGTGGGCTGAATAGGAGGTGTTGGTGAGTTTGCGATAGTGACGGCGGGAGGTACACACACCACATATGGTTTTTTGCGTGTCGGGGTGTTAGAAGCTGCTACGGCAGGGGGTACTCTGACGACATAAGGCTTCTGCGGTGAATATGATAACTGAGGAGCTGATGTTTGTACAGTGGGAGGAATACGCACTACAAATGGTTTATTAGGCATTTGCTAATCATGGTCAGAGTAGAAGGTGTTAATGCTAGGTGTTTCAGCTTCATTATCAAGGTAGATCGTGTTAATGACATACAATGCCTCTTTGGTATTTAGAGGGTCTTTATACACACCCATGGCCTGGTTTTGTGGTTGGACCGGGTTGGCCTCATCAAAAGTGATTTGACCCCCATCGATCATTCGTTGGATGTCTTATTTTAGGGTGAAACAATAATCTGTGCCATGCCTATTATGTTGGTGATAGTTGCAGAAGCGGTCCATTCTAAAGCCTTTTAGTACTGGAGGCTCATCTGGCGTTGCTAGGCTTGGGTTCTGAACCAGTTGACAAAACCGATCATGTCTCTGGATAGCAGTAGGGGATAATTGTTTATGTTTCATTAATCCAGCCTTCAGGAGTTGGTCGAATAGTTGTGATGGCTTCATAGGCAGTGGCATGTATTGAGAGGGGTCCTTCCTCTCGAAGTTTCTCGTACGGTTTGGTGTTGGGTTCTGTGATGAGGATGACTTTAGTGCGGTTGCAGGAGTGGGTTTAGCGTAATTAGTAGGGGCAATAGGTGGTTTGCTTTGTTGTCCCACATTTTCTTGTTGCGTTTCCGCTACTGCCACTATAGTTTTTTTAGCCTTTTCTTTATCTTTCTTACTGTGTTGATTCTTAAAGGCTAAATACGTAGGATAGTGGCTATTTTGAGTTGTCTCCTCTATGTTTTTAATCTGTACAAAGGCTTGATTGAGGTTACGCGCATTGAGATAATATAACTTGGATTTGAAAAAGTTGTTAACAGCCCCCTTTAGAATGGTGAGAAGATACGTCTTTGGGATCGGCTCATGGAGCTCATTGAGAGCAGCACTCCGCCTTTGGATGAATTTTTGTATGGGTTCTAGAGGTGCTTATTTGACCTGTATAAGGCTATCAAGTGTTGCTTTAGGTTTCAAGTTATACTTGAACCTGGTAACAAATTGATGTAACAACTTCTCTAGAGAAAATATCGAGTTTCTTGGCAAGCCTTAATACCAATCAGGTGCTCTTCTTGCAAGGGACATAGGAAACACTCGCAAAATGGCATGTGGCCAAGCTTGAAGTAATGCACATTCTAGTCTAAATGTTATAAGGTGAGCATTGGGGTCTGTCTCCCCATTGTATTTAGTTAGCGTAGGCAATGATACACCCTTGGGTAATGTTAGGGGTAGAACCAAAGAGCTGATTAGGTCATCATGATAAAAATACACCACCTTCAACTCTCCATTGGTGGCTGTCTTAAGGCGCTTGACCTCGTCGGTTAGTTCCTACATTAGTTTTTTAGCATCAACCTAGTCTTGAGCGCTAGGTGAGATGGCAGCTTGGGGATGTGGTACTGTATACAGATTAGATTGTTGGATAGTGGGTTGGAAGATGGAAAGTTGTGTAGTTGGAGCCTGTACTTGTAGGATATTTATAGCAGGTGGTACTAGGGGTGGCACATTATAGGCAAGGGGTTGTTGTTGTTGTGGTTGTCCTTGAGGGATGTTGGCTGGTTGAATTGTATGAGGTGGTATGTTATAATGAGGGGGTTGATGTGATTGAGCACCAATCGCCGCCCATTTCCTGGTCATGTTTGGTTAGGAATCCCCTAAACTTGTTGGGTTACAGTGGTGAAAGGGGCTCCGTGGGTTTGGATTCCAGGGATATAATGAGCGGACGTAGAAGTCGGTATCACATGCGGCATCCCGATCACTCGGGGTGGGAAGGTTGCTTCTATGTTATTTTGAGGGGGTTGTACTTGCGAAGATGAGGCTACGGTTGCGATGGAGAGAATAACAAGAGGAAGTGTATTGAGTTGCGGGTCGGTTGCAGGAGAAATATGAACAAGTACGGATGATTCTGGTTGAGGCATTTGTGCTTGGGTGAATCTAAATGGTTGAAGGGACGTAATTTCCCTTGTGGCTAGATGAAACAATGGGTTGACATAGGTTTGTGGACTAAGAGTGTGGTACGAATCTTCATGCTGGGATTGGGCTACGAACTCATCCTCCTCTTCTGGTTGAGGATTTACTACAGGCTGATCTAGAGACTGGCTCTTTTGTAGGAGGAGTTGTGTGATGAGCTCAAAGTAAGGCTCTGGAAGGGGGATGATATCATATGGGGAAGAAATGAACTCTTGTCCTCCCCTATAGAAAAGTTTGTATTACCTCTTAACTTCCATTTCAGCTTGGTCCATGGCTAGGCCGGCTTGTATTTTCACGCATATGAAATTGTACTGGTCTTGAGTTATAATGTTGGACGATGGGTTCCTCCCTTGCAATCTAAGAGACCAGTGAGGCCCCACTGTGGGTTGTACCATGGGCTGCTGAACGACCATGGTGCCTATAAGGTCTATGACTTGGGTGGTTGTAGCGGTGGAGTTTGCGATGTTCATGATGAATAGTTGAGAATATGACACAGTGAAGGAATACGAAACTAGTATACCTAGTGCGACATAAACCTACGTTGGTGGCATACAGTGTATAGACTGGGTCTCAACGTATAGGCTTCAACAACTAGTGTATAATGATAGTGTATAATGGTAGCGTATATGCTAAGCAACGTAGACGGAGTCTACAACGTAGAGTGTGCAGCGTAAACTGAACAGCAGCGTAGACGGAGTCTACAGCGTAGAGTGTGTGGCGTAAACTGAACAGCAGCGTAGATGAGTCTACGACGTAGAGTGTGTGGCGTAAACTGAATAGCAGCGTAGACGAGTCTACGGCGTAAAGTGTGCAGCGTAAACTGAACAACAGCGTAGATGAGTCTACAGCGTACAGTGGGTAGTGTAGACTGAACAGCATAGACGTTGGGAATGTTGCAGACAGAGTTGGTGTAAGCTCAGCAGCGTAGACGCTGGGAGGTTTGTAAACAGTAAGTTTTAAGCTCAGCAGCGTAGATGCAGGGAGGTTTGCAAACAGGGTCAGTGTATACTCGACAGCGTAGACCCTAGGAGTTCTGAAGCATAGTAAGGTTTAGGTAGTTTCAGGCCCTCATTCTAGCTCTAATTTCAGTATCGTCCAAAATCGTTGATCTTCGGTTGGAAGGAAACAGAAATCGGGGGATCATTGGACACGCACATAAGACCCTACCTTCGCTTAAGGGCAAGCTAGAATTAACGAAGGTAGAGTACCTTGAGTGGTCCGCACGGGGATCAGGCAAGGATTTCCCCAAATGTACACCAAAGTGCTATATGTTGGGTTATATGTAAACAATGTAACTGATGTAAAATGAGGCATAAACAACGTAAATGATGTAAAATAAGGCATAAACGGCGTAACTGATGTAAACAGAGTGTAAACGTACCAAAGCGTAAACAACAAAGATGCAACAATAAATGGAAAACTATAACAGATTTTAGGAAGAAAATGTAGCAATATTATTGCAAAGTGAGAATTATAATGCACCGGTCTAACATAGTTGTGGCTTTCACACAAGGCAGACGAATAGCCCCCGTGGATGCAGGGATGACAGTGTGTTGGTTCAAACTGCAGGCATAGCGTAGAGGCTGTATGCTTAGCGTACAGGGTTGAGGTCCAACGTACAAGGTTCTCTGCTCTGGTTCTTAGCGTATCTATTTTTCCCTCTGGTTTGCTCCAAATTGCCAACCCCCAATCTAATGAAAAATTGGGGTTTTTATACAAGTTTAGACGTTAGACTCGGGTTGGGTGACACATGGCGCGTTGACCGAGTGCGAAAGAATAAAATTTTACAAGTATACAACATGCTGCATCTACTGGGTGTATACGCTGGGTAGTCAGGACGTATACGCTGGGCGTGTATGCTAGGCGTATACGCTGAGAAATGTGAACTTGAGCGTATACGCTGAGAATGTAAACTTGGTGAAACTAAGTATCTGGATCTCCGAAGTTGCCATGTTTGATACCAGATGTCGTCGTGGTCGTCCGTGGGTCCTAGGGACCTGCTTCTTGCTGAGTTCGACTCTGCTTGAAGCTGTCTATGGGGCCCTTAAGCTTTTAGTCATGTTAAGGGACATCGTGACTTAGCCGGATTCTTGTTGGAGAAGTACTAAGCTCGAAATTTTGTGGTGTTTCAAGTACAACCACCTCAAGCATACCATTAATGCTTGGTAATCCCTGTAGTGTTATGGGTTGGTTCATCCAATAGCCTAACACTTGATACCTAATAACATCCTCAATGAGTTCAGGTTATGTACAGAAGGTGGGCCTGGATACTTATGTTAGGAAATAGACTAAGGCATTATATATTTAATTAGATTAATTCATAATTAATTACTTTGTATTGCACTTAGTTGAATTAAAATAAAATATAAAATCTATAAAAATTATATGTCTTGGCTTATACTTAACCATACACTTGTGCTTACAAGAGTGAAGACAAGAAGATAACGATCACATCCTTAATTCACTATCTTGTCTATTGGCATTTAGAGAGCTAAAGTCCATGGAATTCAACCAGATCACTAGTGATGTTTTTTGATTCATATGGTTGGGGGTAGGAGGTACCTTGCTGCTCATTAGGTATTAATAAAAGAAAATGAAGAGGCTAAGAAATGGGGCTAAATAACCTTGTTAGGGGGTGCAAATTATTAAGGTATAGTTGATTGAGCATGGCTAGCTTGTGGAATAAAATGTTTGAGCCTTACTAATAATATAGTTCAAGATAATGACAAGGGACTAGAAACTATTTCCCTTCACATATCTAAGATGAAAGCTAGTACCAGATACTAGCAAAGAATAGGCTTAAACACATATAAAGGTAAGAGGTTATTAAGGCCTTTATGTTATTAGTTATCACTTACACTACTATGTGTTTTTATATATGTTTTTAATCATAAATAATTTTTTTAAAAAAATTATGTGGGATTTCTTTGATGTTCATGAGAGGTATAAGCCTATATGCTTGTAGGAAATAAGTAAACTTTGGTGCACCTACAAGAATGTAACTTACTAAAAAACCTTAATATTCATATTTCTTAAGAAATGTTATGATATTTTTTAATACATTTATTAATGTTAGGTAACATGTCTGATTTTGTTTCTTGTAGGTCTTGGTTGACGTATAACTTTATGTACAACAATAAGTATACAAATGAATAGCTTTTGAATGAAATAAAACTTGAAAACATTCCAAAAAAGCATTTGAAGAATTTTATCAAAATTTACTTCAAGGATGAAGTGAAGGTACCAAGTCTATAAAAAAATTCAATTTTTAAGTTAGAGTGTTTTTAAATCATTATTCTTAGTGTTTACCTAAGTAGATAGTCCTAAAATTGGAAAGTTATTTTTTCCAAGTATTTTTTTTTTGAATTATGTCAACTAGTGTTATGCTTGTGATGTACTCTAAATTTTCTTTACTCATTATTAATATTTTTTTGGGGTTTAACATGTGCCCCTCAACAATTATGTGTAGGATTTTTACTTATAGTTGGCTAAATTTTTTTTCTTGCAAATAAGGGATATTATCTATTGCAAAGATAGTAAGAGGTAAGAAAATTCCTTAGTACATCACTAATTATTTTCCACTCTCATGTGTAGAATATTTAGCAATAAGAATTTTTTGATTGCATTTAGAGTTTCATTTTGTTTTTTAATCATGTTGCCAACTTATTTGTTTAAAATTATCATTCTTTGATTTTTTAGAGGGTTACTAAATCCATTTCTTTGAAGATACCTAAACTATTCAAGTTAGCTTATCAATAAAAGGATGAAACCTACATAAGTGCTAGTATTATAGAGACATTAGTATGTATACATTTGATGAGATGTTTCAATGTAGGACTCAGTATTTTTTGATTTATATATTAATGAATATGTTCTCATTTTATATTATTTCTTATAGGATAAGATGATGAAGGAGATTATTAGAGACCCTAGTTAAGTTTTAGTGCACCTAATAATGCTATTGCATAGGGTAGAGAAGATAGACTAGGTAAAGTATTGGATATGGATTACAATGTTTTCAAAATTTTTTTGGGAAAGTAAATTTCTTTTGATAGGTAAACACAGTTGGTAATGCAATCTAAAATTACATGCCTTGATAGATGGATTGCGAAGATTGAAGAAGTACATGTAAAGGCTAAAGTAACCCTTTGTAAATATGTAGAGAATACATAAGAAGCCTTCACAGAAAAGTTTAGGGCTCAACATGCTATCATTATGCCATAACATATCGGCAAGTGTCATGTCTTATTTATGTTATTATTTATAATAGTTAATGAACACCTAAACAAATTTCATTTCACTTTGTAATTCATCTAAAAATATTTTAACATCATTATTTTCAGTTGCATGTACTACCTAGTTTTGATGGTAGCTTTGCATAGACTCCTATACATATTCTGTCATCTAATAGTGTGGGAGATCTAGAAGATGCTCCTATGGTATATTAATTCACATTAGAAGAGGGAGCATTGGAAAACATTCTTGATTTCAAAGAAGCTGCAATGGAAAGAAAGGTAACTAACATATTCTCTCATTTATGCCATTAGCATTTTATTTGTATGTAATTGACATAATTCCTTAATTGTAAATTAGAGTTAGAAAAAAATTTTAGAGAAAGGAAAAAAATAAGAATAAGTAAAATGTAAAAATTCCTCCAAATTCATTTATTTGAAATATTAGTACATTTCAAGAATACCACAACCTTTATAAGGTTTTAGTACATATGATCCTTAGGTTTCATGAACTCGCATAAAATTAAGATATGCACTCTACAAAGATATTCATACAAACTCTTAGGGTTGGATCCTCAAGTCCACAGATCAAACATAACATGTGATCTCCTTCTAGAGAAAGCATACTACTTCTTAAGGTAAAAGTAAAATGAAAGAGAGTAGAACAAGGAAGTTTAAAAATAATTTTCTAATTTCTTACTCTTGCTTAGTATAATGAAGATAATGAAAAGAACCTTTGAAATATAAATATTATTGTACAATGATTAATTTTTCTCATATTTTTGTGTATTGGAAGATATAATCATTGAAATCCGGGTAGTGACTAGTTAAAGATCATTATAAACATCTTGTATGAAGATGAAGAAGTCTTACTAGGCTTTAACAAACTATAGGAAGATGTCTTCTCTAGCATATAGACATCTTTTTCTAAGAGTAGACATATCCTCTTGGGGGTAGATGTCTTACTATGAAGGCTTCCTACATTCAATGTAGATGTCTTGTTTGGATGTAGATGTGTTTTCATAGGAGTACACGTTTTCTATTGGGAGTAGACATATCCTATGAAAGCTCCTATTTTTGGCCAAGACATCTTACCAAAGGTATAGATGTCTACTATCATCTTGTCTTGATTCTAGGAAGACATCTCTTCTTGGGAGTAGACATCTCCTTGGAAGAGTGGATGTCTTTTATGAATTACAGGCATATATTGTCCTTACCATGATTTTTCCAAAGTTGATGTGTTTGATCCTATTGCTTGACAAGGTTATCACTAGGTTCCTTCTCTTCCAAGTTCTTGGCTCAAAGTTCCAATATACTCCCTTGTTGAAATAAGGTCCTACAGGCACATAAGACATACACATATAATATCCATTTTTTAAGGTTTTGGCACCCCTAAATATTAACATCACTAGGATCAACATGCCTTAACTTTTTAATTTCTTAGACAATGGAATGTGGAAATTATTAATATTATCCCTAAGATAGTTGAATACCTCTTGAAAAATTATTATCATGACAATGACCAATAATATAAGGATCATAATCATGAACATTATTGATCAATCTAGCTTCCCTCAAAGGTGGTTTATTTTAGAAAATACCTTTAGTTACTAGTATTAAGTACATGCAGTAACAAAATAACTTGGGTAACGATGCTTTTATTTTAAAGTTAGATTTTGCAAAAACTTATATATATAAGGGTTAAATAGTTAATTTATTAATATTATTTAATATGTTAACTTGGGATAATATTTTAAAATTATTTCAACATTATTTACAAATGCCTCGATTCAATTTACATCAACAAGCTGCTCTCTCTAGCACTTCCTTTCCAAAGATTAGTTAGCCAATGCAACTTACTGGTTCCATATTTCTTTATTATGGTAATTTCAATCTTGACATTTTTAATGAGGTATGAAGTTTGTTGTCACCTTTTAGTCATTTCATGAAGTAAGGCCCAAGATAGTTGTGCTAAGAGATATGTTTTATAAACAACTCTTAATTTTAACATGGCTTGTATTCATCCAAGAAAAGGGACTCTATTTTTCAAAATACTCCAAGGCTTACAATTTAGTGAATGGAAAGCTCATGCCTTAATTATGGTTTCAAATCCCAAAAATTAAAGCTAAGTTTTAAAGTGAAAGGTATGATATGAATGAAAGGTTTAGAAATTAAGGATCAAAATTGATCTTGAAGTTAAGAGTTAAAGATTAATGGATTGCGAGTAACATAGGACAATGCAAATGTTTCCCAGTTTCTGCAACATAACAAAGCTCATAGGTAGGTCCCTTATGTTGATCAAATAAGTTCATATTTCAAGGAATTAGGATTCAAAGTAAAGTTGGCATCAAAACTAAATGAGTCATTGAAGACAAAATTTATGCAAGTTAAGCTCTAAAAAGCATACATTGTATTAGCTGAGGCTGTCAGAGCTTAATGGCCAATTTCTTACAAAGAGAACTCATTGCATCAAGAATAAAGGCTTGATCTGAACTTGAAAAAGGGATTTTGAATTAGGAAATTTTGTTTTGTGTTTTAAGTTTGGTTGAAGATTCTTGTGTACACTCATGACTTGTATGGTGGAGTGTTGGAATACCCAACAACTTATTAGCCAACTACAACCTAATGATAAACCATGGAGCCATAACCCAGGGAGAGTCATGGATCACCACCAAATATGTCATATGTCCTAGATGATCCATACATTTATAAAAGAACCATGAAGTGCCTCATGTTCAACATGGATCCCACTAACCACGATTCCTTCAAATATGTCAACGATCAAGAGATCTTATTACATCTTATCAATGTTCATTAATTGCAAAAGATGTTGGTAAGACAAGGATACACTAGTCTAGGTAACTCTTACCCATCATGTAGTGATGCTAGAATGTTAATTGATTAAGGTCATTGTTAAGAAGGTGAGTACCCATGGCCTAAGTTGATTTGGTTTCTTTGGAACTTATTATCCTAAGTACCAAACCCCTATAACTTGGTGTTACTCATCTTACCCTAGAATTATATATTATTAAACTTGAGGGATTTAACCTAGTCATAAGATTGTTTCATTACCACTCAACCAATAAGGGTCATTACCATGAGATTCATAGAAAAAAAGCAGTACTTGGTGTGTAATGTTGAGATGTCTTACTTTGATAATCTCTTCTTAGTATCTCGCTAGGGTATAACTATGATATGAGAGAATATGTCTATATCATATAATTTCATATGTTTTTATTATTAAATATTTATAAAGATCGTAGGGACCACAATGTGGAATCATGATTGCACTGTCTTTTGGCATACCTAGATGGTCATAAATTATAGTGCTAGTGGAGTTTTGCATTGACTGGGGTTGTTTGGTAGAGATGAAAGCCATGAGTTGAGATACTTCCATCATCATCATCATTTATGATGCCTACTAAACCTAGGTTATGCTATGTTTGTATCAGTGTTTAAATATTTAGGAAATAAATTGGCATGTTGAGCCAAGTTATATTTAAAAGTTGCAAAAATAATACCTAAATCTATTAATTTTTTTCTAAGAATAAGGTTTATTATAGAAGTCATGCCAACTCAACTCAAGTCAAAATTTGTTTTGATTCAACAACTAATCATTATAATGATTTATCTCTAATTTAAAAAACTATGGTTTGTATAATAATTTCAAGATAAAGCAGCACCACGATGTGAATATAGTAGATTTCCATTATCATGAGACATGGATTATGATTTGATTGATGAATGATGAGTGAATGTTAATAGATGACTATTTCATTTGCACTTTAGAGGTGAAAAAGGAAATCTATTAACATGATGATGGGATACGATATCTAAACCTTGCAGTGCATGGAATAGGCTAATTAGGATTTTATTTATTGTTATTTACTATTTTCCATTTAAATTCTTTATTAGTTATTAAATCTTTCTCAATCCTTCTCTCCTAGTTAAGTGCCTCAGTATGACCACTTCGAGCACGTGTGTTACGCTTGGTGATCCCAACAAAGATTAGCGTTTGGTAACAAAGGTTGCATTAGTTCAGGGTGTGAACGGTAAGTGGGAACGAATGCTGATGCTAGGTTAATTAAGACTTAGTTAGTTAAAGTTAGTTAATTAGTCTCTTCAACCCTTCATCTTATCAGCATAGGAGATAAAACAAAAAATNCATCATTGGCACCGTTGCTGGGGACCAAGTGTTTGTGCGCTAAGTAGAACATAGGATATTACTCACATCGTTGGGAGCTTAAACAAACCTTAGGGTTAATTAAACAAAAATTTATATAATAGTTAAATAGCACACTAATAAGACATAATGTCTTCTTCTTCTTCTCACAAGAGCATTACACCACCTAGGGATAATACGAGAAATAGTCGGCAATCAAAAACACATAACCTAAATCAACCAATTCCTTAACAATATAGGGTGCCATATACTCATCCCAATGAGTATATAACAAATTTTACTTTTATCCTCCATCAGGATGAATCGATGCACTCAAGAGACTTGCAAGGTAACATAGTGTTAACCTCCAGATCGTGCAGTTCCCAACATGCTCCTCTGTGCTTTGGCATAGATCGGCATGACTCAGCTCTATGTTGAATACATTATACTAGATTTTGATATAAGGGATTACTATCCCAAAGCCTCACAACATATGAGGGACTCAAGGCAGGAGAGCCAACATACACTGTTGAAGGGCAAAGAGGTCCCGCACGTCCTAAGTGAAATTGGAGATGGTGAACCACTTATAACGGGTTCTCTATCGAAAGATGTTCCCCCTTCTAACAATAGTGAGGAGGTGGGGTATCAGAACCTATGCTAAATGATACATAACCCTGGTTCTAATCCCCATGAACACCAGCTATTCACTAAGGAAACAAAAACAAATGACAAGGACGAGCATTTAGATCATCATCATGATTGGGGCCGAAGCCACAAAAGACAAGGTAAGAAACATCATCATGGCAATGATTCTCCTTTTCTTCACCTTCATCACATCACTCATCCTCTCCTTCCACATTAGGGTGCAACCATCAAGAGCATAATGAAGAGGATGAAGGTAAGAGAAATGAGAGACCTCGATGAGAGAGTCAAGAGAGAGGACGAGGGCAATCAAGAGAATCAAGACATGAATGAAGGGAAAGTAGGGAACAATGGAGACATCATAGACGTCATGAAAGAGATTATCATGACAAACCCCTACTTGCTACCTGAAGCATGCTAGATATAATAGAGGTAGTGAGAATCCCAAGAAGGCATCAAAAGGATAGTCAGATCAAGCGCTTAGACATGAACAATATCCCACGCTTCAAAGGGGGATACAACACGGATCCAAAAAATCATTTACAAACATTCCATGATGCCTACGCCTTGCAAAACATAGAAAATGAGTGGGAGAAACTAAATTTATTTCCCAAGACACTCATAAAGGAAGCAGATAGTTGTTATTGGTCCTTAGAACTGGAAACCATCAAGAGGTGGAGTACGATGTTAGAACTCTTCAACGATAAGTATCAAACGTACTCCAGAGTGTCTAATTTACATAAGCAGATCCAAGGATGGAAGCAAGGTACTCATGAACCCTTGGATGTTACCATGGGCTGCTACTATGCATTGTTACATCGTTGCTCAGGCCATGGTTATGTACAATGGGATCAACTACGCCACATCGTAGATGGGCTAAGGTATAAAAATAGGAGAACCCTTGGGACTTATGCCCAAGGGAGACTATCAGAACTTAGATCCCATGAAATTCATCGCTTGTTGGAACAAGTAGCCAAAGAAGAAGGGGAGCTATGAAAAAGGGAAAGTGCGAAAGAATATAACCGTGATCCCTCTCTTCGAAAGAAGGGAGTGAGATTTTGCAATGAAGAGGATGAGTCACCACTCGAAGAGCTGGTGAATAAGAAAACCTTACCCCTTCAAAAGCTAACAACAAAAGTAGCAGCTAAGGTCGATGAAGTATGGAGCTCCTTAGACAGTAAAATTGAAACTGTCCTTAATATTGTAAAAGAGTCTAAGGAGGAACGAAGTAGTGACAAGGACAAGAAAAAATGGAGAGATTCAGGCCCTGCACGTGACAAGGGTAAGGGGAAAATAACTATCTCTAATGAGGTTGTGGACTCAGACATAGATGATGATGGTGGATGTGAGATCTGCCAATATGACCATCCTAAGGGATGTTGCCCAATCATCTCACATCTACAAGAGTCTGGGGTGTATGCACTCAACCCAAGACTCAACATATGACAGACACCCCAAAGGTTACCTTATCCTCAAGATAGTTCCACCAACCATTAACGTACTATCCAAGTGGAACTCCACCACAACCCATCAGACAACATTAGAAATGGCAACACCCACAGTCATGGGGGATGCCACCACTGAAAAAATAATACCCTTATCGATAGCTAGACCCATATAGATACTATGTGCAGTAGCCAATTTCTCCAAGTGACTCCATGGGTCACACAACTCCCCAACATCACTATCAAGTTCAAGAGTACTTTAGAAGAACTCCTTATCCTCTAGGAGATGCTCCATATTCATACCATCCTCCTACTCTGTCTGCACCTCTTCCACCGGTAGTTCCCATACCTCCTACTCCAACAATGCAAGGGGAACTCCCTACTCAACCATAGCAACGAAACACTACGAGAGTCGTAATCATTCAACCTGTTGCTGATTTTGACAACCATAAACAGAGAAGACCTTTCTTCAGAACCAAAAGCCCAGACAAGCTCTCACAACAATAAACAATTGAGCCTGTGATCACTCCTCCGACAAATAAGGCTTCGAAGCTTCCTTCCATCCAACAACAGAGCTTAACGTATACAGTTATGTTAACACATACCATAATTGACTAGATCAAGGTAGGCCACCTTCCCAGGAAACTATCTAACCCTAGGAGCCCCTTAATCTACCTCTAAGTCATTGGGAACAAACCACATAAGGCTCTTCTTGATTCAGGTTCTAGAGTCAACTTAATTTCACGAGAAATGTATCAAACCTGGAACCTACCCCAACTTAAGAAGAGCAATATTCAACTAGAGCTGGTGGACCAGTCCATCACCATTCCCTTGGAATTGGTGGAGGACATTGTTACCACTATGTGTGGTTGGTCTTAGTTAGCTGATTTCCTGGTGATTGACATTAACAATGACAAAGGGGACTTCCCAATTATAATGGGAAGGGCATGGCTAAGCATGATAGATGCATGCCTAGGGATTTGTGATCTTTCCTTGGAAATATCTAAGGTAAACATTTATGGAAAGATCGAGAAGAAGAAATTTGCATGCATCACATACAGTGATTCATTGGGTGATGACATGGAGGAATGCACAACATCTCCTCCATGTAGTAGGTGTGCCCTAGAAACTATGAGACAAAGATGCTTGTATGTAGCAACCACACAACAAGTAGTAGACACCCCATGGTTAATAGTTACTTGAAAGAGCAACCGAAAAATATGCATGGAATGAACTGGGGAAATAACTCATGCCCATAACGAAGGCATAGATACATTGAAATATGAGCATTGCCAACTTCCACCCCCTAATCTAAGAACATCAATGGGGAGAAGTTGGGCACTTTTAAGAAATTCAAATAGATGTTCATTATTTTGAATCTCTCCATTTCCATTCAATCATGGGGGAGATGGCCACCTATGCTAATCATTTGGGGCCCTCTGTTCTTTTTAAGTTTTTTTTTACACATTTTTGTTTTACAAGTTTTTGTTTTACACATTTTTGTTTTACACGTTTTTGTTTTACAAATTTCTTTAACTTTTCTTGTTTTTGTTTTACATCATTGTTATACTTTTTCATTTTGTGTATGTGTGTCATCTACTCTGTAAGTTTGTCACCTAATAAGTGTTCTTCATGATGGTATGAACTATTTTTATAGTAATTGCTAATGTTTGGTTTTTACCTTTAAGTCATGATGTTGATAATAAGGTATGTTTCTTTTGATATAGCAGGCAATGAGTTCACTTCATCCATACATCCACCAGTCTCTATGGCCTCTCTCGGCTTGGAAATGTATAGTCCCTTTCTAATAAGAACTCTAATGAATCGGTGACTAGGCATTTCTCAAACTAAGGAAGGACTCAAGGATTGAAAAGGGTGTGACTTCAAGGGAACTTGATGCTTTTGTGTGGCCATTCTCTTGGGTGCTTGGATGTTTTCTTCTTGAGTTTTCTTACCATTTTGACATCACCCCAATCATTGGGAAGCTAAGCTAATAAAAATAACAAAGTCTTTGCATGGTGTGGTTCTCATGTAAAAAAATGTGGAAATTCAAAGCACACCCATTAGACATAATAAAGAAATATGGGACTATAAGCACTGGTTATGGAACTCAAAATCAAAATGTGCCCTCTAACTAAGGCCCTTCTTGCTTCCTATTCTCTCCTCCTTGTTTTGTCAGAATTGTTGTGACTCTTGGGTGAAGGCATTCTTGTTGCTTCAATAGTATGGTTCGGCCAAATGCATTAATGCGAAGTCACTGGAAGTGGTTTGTTTGAGGCTAGAGTTGGAATGATATTTTTTGAGTCACAATAATCATGAACTACACAAGGGGCTGTACACCATCTTATTCTTGGGACTCCATTCCATTCTCTTCTCTCCACCCTTCGCTCCATTGTTCACCTCATTACCGGTTGTATCATTAGTGTATATATTTGGTTGATGCATTGTTTTCTTTTTGGTAAATTCTTGTGGTTAAGACTTTAACTCTTGTTCCAAATGACATTCCCAGAGCCTACGGACTCTTTGAATGTGGGTTTGTCAGGGCGTTAAGGGCATGAGCCTGCCTCGGGGATGACCCACTAACATTCCTATTTGATGCACCAGTTAAATTCTTACCCCTAACATTTTTGCAATCTAATTTATTTTGTTCATTTCCATCTTGACATCCATTTTATCGATGTTATCGTTGTCTCTTTTTCTCTATCTTTCTTGTTCTTTTTCTTTCTCCATTCTATCGCTACCCGAGGTTTGCCATTAGTCATGGGTACAGGGACCAATTTTTTCGATTTTCTCCCAACCTCTACACCTTCGGTAGTCACCAATATTATATCCCCAAATCTGCAATCATCCATACCACAACCTAGCCAACAGACCTTCACCGCAGCAAGGTATCAACTACATTGAGATTCATTTACCCTTGCTAATATAAAGACTATGTTGTGTGTGCAGATGGTGATCATACAACAATGGATTGGATCTGAAGGGAACACTTGGAATAGAGTAGTACTGAAGCAGCTATGCAAGGAGCAAGACTGATGTCATGCTTATAGATGGACAATGAAAGGCGTAATCTTGGCATTGGCAGCAACAAAAATTCTTTCTCTCTCTCTTTCTCAGCTACCAAAGGAGGTCTGATGTCAATGTAATAAGGTGTTCACTCTTGTTGTCATGAACACCAGTTTTGTCTCGTCTTGTAATGATGATTCATTCACATGTCATCCCATTAGTTCCATTTGAGTCAATAATCCCATACCATCCCAATATTTTGTAAGGAACTCAAGGACACATTTTTTATTTAGTCATGGGGGTATGATGGGACACGATATCGCATGGGCTGCGATATCGCATCTGCTGCGGTATTGCATCCCATGTGATATCACGTCGTCCCCCCCGATATCGCGTATGCGATATCGCAGTGCGCTGCAAAGTCTATAAATAAGAGGCGGCTCTCCCTTGTTTTCAAATCTAGGTCTAGATCGTAGCAAAACTCTGGTAGTTTGACCTCTCCAGAGATAGAATATTTTCCATGTGCTTGCAGTAGAAGCTCCAAAGTGAACGGATCTTTATTTGAGCAAACATTGTACTTGAACACAAGTTTGTGTATGGCAATAAAGATGAACTTCTTGGATAAACCTTGCAGTGCATGGAATAGGCTAATTAGGATTTTATTTATTGTTATTTACTTTTTTCCATTTAAATGCTTTATTAGTTGTTAAATCTTTCTCAACCCTTCTCTCCTAGTTAAGTGCCTCAGTATGACTGCTTCAGCCACGTGCGTTACGCTTGGTGATCCCAGCAATGATTAGCATTTGATAACCAAAGTTGCATTGGTTTAGGGTGTGAATGGTAAGTGAGAACGGATGCTGACGCTAGGTTAATTGAGACTTAGTTAGTTAGTTAAAGTTAGTCAATTAGTCTCTTCAACCCTTCATCTTATCAGCATAGGTGATAAAATAGAAAAGATATAAAAATCATATACCTTGGACTTACTTTACCATACACCATGAAAAATACAAGTAAGTTTGGGAAGACAATGAATAATTAACCTTAAGTGTTCCATGAGGCGTGTAGGCACTTAGTCTCTGGAGTTCGACCAGATCACGCGTGTTACGCTCGTATTCATATGGTTGAGTGTAGGGGTACCTCGCCACTCATCACATTGATTAAATGTCATGCTACCATATATGGTGTGATATGATTTTGTTTTTTAAAATTTTTTTAATAAAAGAAGTCTCAATTCCATATTGGCATCTTAAAAAGGGAACTATGAACTTCAAGGATTTTAAGTATTCTACTTGAACCTTTTTTTTCTAAAACATCAAATCTTTTGAGAGCAAGCATTGCATGCCATATAGGTTTTAAGAAAAAATTTTAGAATGAGGCCTATAAGTGAAGATACATTTATTTCTTTGAAACTGCGTGCACTACACCCTCTTTTTTTCATCGAGAGGCCAACTACCAATCATAGATCAGTAATGTTAAATAATATTTTGTCCATAAAGCTCAAAGAAAAACCTATTAGTAATACTAAATAATATTTTTCCAATCATCCTAGAGGGAGAATTTATCAGGAATGCTAAATAATGTTTCATCCATAACATTTCAAGGAGAGCCTATTTATAACATTGAATATTTCATCTATAATACCAACATATTTGATCCAAGAGCTTCTATGTTTATGTATTCTTATTGCAATGCATAAGGAATAAAATTCGAAAGGGCATATGAGTATGTATGGAAACAAAAATCCATAAAATTTCAAATATTTTGTAGTACAAGATTTAGTACCAAACTTAAAATTAGTTAATTCAATGCACACGGAATAAAATTTAGAAGGACACAGGAATATGTATAGAAACACCAATCCATAAATATTCAAAATATTTTGCAACAAAAGATTTATTACTAGAATTAGTTATCTTTCTCATCATGCAATCATAGTGATCTAACCAAAATTTTTATAGAATATATAAAATTTAGTAAAATTGCAACTTGGATAATTTTTAATATAATAGATGAATTAAACTCAATCTTTGTTTTTGCAAGATTCTCTCAGCCAAATTATATGTATATATATTAAATATATAACTAAGCTAGTTTTTAGCCAATGACATTGAAAATTGTTATGTTATATTGTTCATCAAGGGGGTTTTTAAACTTAAAATAATTGAAATAAAACTCACCCTAAGATATATAGTTCAATCAAAACTTTATAACTCAACATTGCCTAATAGAATCAAACCTAGAACTTCTATATTAAAAATCTTACCAATAGGCTAACATCTCATTTCTCTCTATTCTTTTCAAAAGTTGTCCTTTTTTTAGCAAGATAACTTGAGGATAGCAGCATAACCCCTACTCACACAATAGGGTGGATGTGACCCACTTAACAAAAGGATTCAACCACAAGGCTACTTCACTATTGCTACACTTGTAAGTGAAGGAGGTAAGAATCAAACACACAACCTCCTAATTAAGAGATGAGTATTCTATGCTACACCCATGGGTGTAAATGTGAATTATTTGAAAAATGAATTCTTTTCCTACATATTTATGAAATTCCCACACCACCTAGTTACAAAATGAAAGGCATGTAAGAAGCATTAACACCATTTTTGTGTTTGTTTCACAAACAAGTGCTTACTTCAATTCCCTAAGTTTGAACTTAATTTCAACCCAATTTTACGTTTTCATCTAATTTCAAACACCCATCTTTTATATTGGTGGAATTTCAAATTTTCTTAAAGAATATTTTATTGCTTATCTATATATTTCAAATATGCTTTCAAGTTAATCTACAAGGTGCTAGTATCAAGATTGAATCAATACCTTGTAAAGCATGTAAACTAACCAGCTAAACCACTACTCTAGTAGCATTTTAAATATTTAAATACATAAAAAAAACCATGCAATGTTTTAAAAGTATCTTATAAATTTGAGATATATGTATGGCCTTGCAGAATCGAGTTGAATAAAGGAGAATAAGAACAAAATTCTTGTAAAGAGATATGTAAAGCCATTGCTATATTTATTATGTATTAGAGGTGTAGCTAGTACACAAAATATTATGTCAATTCAAGTTTATAAAAATTGGAAAACATGGATTATGTATTTTATTAATTTAAAACCAAATATTTATAAAAACTTTCATCATGGTAAAGATGAGTATAATAATTGCATGAAATACTAAAATAATATAAATTAGGAAGGAGATATAATGCAAAGGGTAACACGATTAAGGTCCATTTTTAACATGCATAGGGTATATCTATAAAATTTCATCATGGCCAATCCTAATCCTAATAGAAAAAGAGGGTTAACAAGTAGTTGGTTATAACTATAAAATAGTTGCTACTTATTTAAATCTTAATTCTAGGGCATTTTTAAAATGCAATACATAAGAGCAAAGGGGCCTAATTGCTATAAGAAATAAATATAGGCTTATTAGGACATCCTTGAATGTAATGCATAATAATGATACCTTTTTAATGTCTCAAATGATTAATGTTTCCTACATCACGTTAAATGGTTGCTAATAGGTGGAAAGTATGCCCAACATTCTAGCATATGATCTACAAGTGTTATAGTAGATCATATCATAATTCGTGGATGGACTAGAAATAACATTTAGTTTTGTTGAGTGATCATACGTCTCTACCTTCATACCTAGATTAGTAGTGTTTTTGAATGGTTTAGCCTAGCTAAGGCATATGATTGATGATGTTGTAGTGCTCATGGCTAAACTAGATAGAAATATAAGAACATAATGTTTAATAACTAATTATTAAAATATCATCACTTGAAGCTACAATGCTCATTCCACTAAGTGAGATCCTAAGATGGTTGGTAGATGAGCAAAATCCTAACCTCTTTGAGTGGCTATGTCTAGGCTTAAACCTAAGTCTTCAAGTAGCCTAATAACATAAGCATCATTTCAAATGATAGTCCCTATTTGATGACTAATTATTAAGAACAATAATTAAATCCTAAACTAGCCTAAAGATAATGAGTGTCTAGTCCTTAATATGTCATCCCATCCTAGACTCATGCATCTACCATTGAGTTTATCAAGCATAATTTATTGATTAAGCCAAGAAAATTACTATTATGATTATCAAGTGAATACACATGTATGCTCGAGAATGGGTTAGACACATTCTGCTTAGTATTTATAATGCAAGGATATATTAAATCATTATGCTAGAGAACAAAAAAAATTAAATGTATAAAATAGTAAATCTGATCTAAGTTAAAGTTTTACAATGTAGTAGAATTAATTTCAATCTTTTTTCTAGCCATGAATATGTCTAGGTACATTCCACTCAAATAGGATTATGTAAAATTGACTTAAATCCATGTTATGAGAACTTGTTAACTACCATAGAACATAAGAAAATAAGCTAATAGAGTTTCACTACCTACTAACTAAATGATATCATAAATGCAACTAATAAGTTATATTTATAGGCATTTAATGACATGTAGGCACTGAATTTGTAACATAGAAGTAATGATTAGGACATCACAATTGCTGACAAATACATTTTTTTTTTGTTTACCATATAATCAAAACTAATTCAAAACTCATCCTTGAGTCATAAAAAAAGGACAAAGTCTATTATAAAACTTTTGGAAGTTATATTGATTAACATTGCAAAATTTAAGTGCCACATTATAAAATTTATTTTAGCATTGTACATGACAAAAATGACATAACACTAGAATCACAAACATAAAACATTTACAAAAAGTTCAAAAAGTCTCTAAACATTTTCAAATATCCTTCAATAATAGGTCTTCAAGTTATTTCAAGTAGTGGTGGTTCCTCCCTCCTTGCCTCCTTCATCAACTACTTGTCTTGCATGTGAAATTCATAAGGATGGATTAGCACTTCTCTTCCTTTATCCATGGATCACCTACAATCCAAGAAAGCTTGACTATTTTTTTTATCATTGGAACCTTCCATGAAAAAAGTAGTTCTAGGAATATTGATGAGTCACGAGTAGATCCTATGCCCAACCATACAAATTACTAAGCATTCATGTGCAATCCAGCTGAATTCTGTGGACTTTTAGTCTTCTATGTATAGTGGTCTCTAGGATGTAAAACTAACTGTTGCAATTGTTGTCTTCCCAATTACACTTATGAAATGCAAAGGTATGGTTAAGTGCAAATGAGGCATATGATTTTTATCATTTTTATGTTTTATGTTTTAAGTCACCTAAAATTAAAGAATAAAGAATTATATATTTAATTGCTAATTTACTCTAACCAGCTAATATTTAACTAATCCTAACATCAGCATCCATTCCAACTTGTTGTACAATCTTGAACATGTTTAACACTATTGGGTTACTAAACATTAAGCATTACTAGGATTACCAAGTGCCAAGAATATGCTTAAAGTGGTCATGCTTATGTGCTTAATTAATTGCTATTTAATCTATCTTAATATAGCTTAATTTAGCCTAATTTAATTACTTAAAGCATTAAAGGAAATTGCTTAACATATTAAATGCATAAAGAAAATAATTAATCTATTTCAAAGTGCTGCAAGGTTTATCAATAAGCTCATCTTTATTGTTGCACACACTACAATGCTTAGGTACAACAATGCTTGAATAAGGATCTATACACTCTTTGACTCCTACTACGGGCACTTAGAAAATATTCTCACTTTCAAGCGGAAAAACTACTAGAGCTTCGTTACAACTACGATAATTATGTCATAAATTTAGCTGGTGAGCATGTATTTATAGGTGAAATAAGGAGCCTCATCAATAGGTACATGTCAATGGATCAAACCCTATGTTGATGACATCCCATCAACAGGGTCATGTCGATGGCATCCCGTTAACATAGCCAACCATGACACTTCATCATATTCCCATGATTGAATAAAAACTCATTCTTGAGTTGTTTATAAAATTTGGAAAGGTATGGGATTATTGACACACACAAAAAAACACATAAACTACATAATAAAAACTAAGTTCCCAATGATTACAAAATTTTGGGTGTTTCAAATAACAAAATTGAACACTAGGATAAAATTAACAAATAAAATTCCTTAAATGGTAAGAAGATGTTGAAGAAGATCAAACGGTCCTAGGTGGTGTAGGCTCTTAAGGCTCCAAAGGACCTTCTCCTCCTTTGGGTGCATGTAGTGGTTGAGGCAGTTATGGCTATCCTACAATAGCTATAACTTCTGGTATAAGATGGAAGGCATTCAATAGTGCCTTCATCTTCTCCTCCTTTCCCCTAAGATCATTCACTATCCATGGAGCATCTCAAATGTGGGCTAGAGTGGAAACATCCCAAGGACAAGGCATTGCTAGGAAAATCTCCTTAACATTGACAAACTAGGTAGCAAAAAGTTTTCATTTAACATTAGACACCTTGATTGCATTCTGTCGTAACTAGTAGTCATTCATCCTCTTGGTTAGGTTCTTAATAGTTGATCATTAACCAATGAACTTTGCCTTGAGATCCTTAAGTTCAACATTTGTAGTTTCAAGCTTCTTCCTAGTGTCTTTGTGATGCTTGATCTTTGCTTCGTACAACAAATATGAATAGGCCACTTGATTCTCCAATTTGAACTATGGTAGTTTGGTAGTTAGCATTTTCAAATTTGCATAGCGAAGATTGGAAAGCTCCATGTACTTCATTATCTTCTCAATCTATAGCTCTTTCATGATTATCTTCACTTTGTTGTAGTCATTGAGCCCATCAAACATAGGCTACTAGACGTCACCTCCTTCCTTGAGTTGCTAGAAGGCCTCATTGAATTTTTCCTTCATCATCTTGATATGTTTCTCATTGATTTCGTTTTTTAGATCAACCTGATCTTTGTAGTGGCTCTTGACTCTCTCAAATTTGAAAGCCCCATTTTTCCAAGCTACTATCACTATCAAAAATTTTTAGCGAATGGCTTAGACTTCCTCCATGGAGAGATTTTTGTTTTCAACTACTAATCTCCTTAATTTTTTATTCACTTTGGCTAGTTTTTCTTATTGTTGATGGATATAATCTTGCATCTACTACTTCTACACATCAACATTATGTAGCCGATGAATTTCTATGATCAAAATTATATTTTCATGGTGCATCTAAATCAAGTCCTTTTGAATGGTGTACGTTTTGGCATTGGGCATGAACTAGTCAAAAGATACTCATATCCTTCTCATTCTTAACCTTTTTGAGATTTTATTCAAGTTGCTTAAAGGCTTCATCCCTTGTCAATGCAAGGTTGAGAAATGCAGGATCAGTAAGATGAGCTCTTAATTCAGCAACCTCCATAGCCAATTGTGGTTTTGTGCTAGGGCCATTTTGAGTTGCCCCTCCAATATGATGCACTTTCCCATCGCTTCTACCAACTTTAATTGGGTTGTAGTGATTGTGTCTAGAAGGTTAAAGATATTTGAAATCAATTTCTCGATTCCCACCAGTTGGTCTAGCAACTCCTCGTTAGGGCTACACTCAATCTACCACTAACTATTTTTGCAGACTTCTATACATCTTTGAGTGTAGAAACATCTGGTACAAATTCTATAAGTACCTCATCAATTCTATTAGCAACCATCTTTGCTACTATCTTCTATTGATGGTGCTGCATCACCAAGATAGTAGCAATTTTCCTAGAGATTTTTTAGAATTGATGCTATTGTGAGGGAGATACCATTACCTCTCAGATGTTAGGATTTAACCTCACAGAAAGCTACATTCTTTAGGTTGAGAAAATTAGCCATATTCCTCCATATAGTTGATTATTCAAGCCACTTTGTTAAGGTGACTCATCACTAGGTGATACACAGATGGATCACTGCCACTCATTCCTACTTTCTACTCTTACTCTCACAAGAGCTGCTGTCAAATCTTGTGCATATGCTCAAAGGTAGTGTAGGCCTTTGACATTGTTTTGTGAGTGGATGGTGATGGTGGTGGTGGTGGTGGTTACTACTTCTCTTCTTGGATGATCTTGGCAAGCATCTTATCTCTCATCATCTCTGCCTAAGAAGCAGACGAAGCACATTGGATGACATCATTTATGTAGTGGGTTATTCCTCCCCTTTTGCATAATTTCTAGATGAGGCATGGGAAGGGAAATGCCTTTCTTCCACATTCATTTTTTTAAACCCCTTCTCTATCTCAAGATGGATAAGCTATGGAAGGTTGACTAGGAGTCTACCGCTTAGAGTGGCATATGCAGAAGCGGAGAAGGTTGTGATCTTGCTTGGTTTCACTATTGAATTGAGGTGAAAGGTCACAATTTTGAAATATGTATGTTTCCTCATGGTAAGTGCACCAAACTCCTTATGATTAACTCCATAACACTATTGTGTCAATTTCTTTTTAATTCTAGGATCTACTTGCTTGGGAATTTCTGCTAAATTTTCCCTAGTTTCTAGTATCCCAAGGGCCTCTGTGATAGCTTTCACTAAGTAGGACACTAAGATATCCTTGGTTTTGACTGTTGAACCAACTTGTTGATTGTTCTAGAACAAATATTTTTATCCCATGTACAACTCCTTGCTGGAAGTGATTGTGGACCACATGGGAGCATTCTATAATTGAGTCTTAACTTCTAGAGGTGCAAACTCCAAGAAAGATCTAAATTTCAATTCTTGAAGCATGAATTTTTGGACCTCCTTGTTCATGATCTATCCAAGACAAGCTTCTGTTAATGTAACCTCAAGGTTCGGTTTGGGTTCAGGTTCCTCATCTCGATGAGACTGTTCTATTGTGATCGCTTCCTTGGGAATCTTTCAGACATATTGCACTTGGGGCTTCTTTCAAAGATATTCCATGGCATGGGTCTGTGCTTTCTCATGGGGCTATTCTTGGCCCCTTCTCATTCTTGGCCATTTATCCCTTGGTTGGAATGGCCCTCCTTCCTGTGCGTGCTTTCCTTTAGGTGTCATTTGTGGTCAAAACATAATCAAGGATTAGCATTCAATGTGTAACTTATAACATTTAAGTACCTTTTGCATTGCAAAATTACACTTAGGCTAATTTTTGACCATGGCATATTAATTATTTTATCATTATTTGACTTTAAAAAGTCATTGAAGCTTGTTGGAAAGGTTTTACTCATATAATTTAATGTTTTAATATTAATTTCTTTGTTAAACCTTGTGGGAGTTGGAAATTTTTCCAAAAATTTTTTTATCAAAAGCTTAAGGTTTGTGGCTCCCATGATGAAGAGCTTACCTCCAATAGCTACAAGGTCAAAGAAAAAAGTGAATCAAACAAATGGTTAGGAAGATATGGTTCTTGGAAGATTCTAGGCTCTAAAAAATTCAGAAACTCTCCCCTCATTTTGAAGTAAACGTGAAAAATTGGTAAGAATTCACACATATTTATAGGCATTTTTGCCTTGCGTCAAAGGGGTCTCATCAATGGATGGGATGCATATACGAGGTCTCATCAATGGAGCTAGTTCACAAAATTTTTCACATTAAATATCTTGAAAAATATGATCTTTCTTATGAAATTGGGATTCATAAAGAGACAAGGAAGCCTTGAACATGATGAAACCATTAGAAGAGGACTAAGATGTTTACAAAATTGGAGAAATGATGAGAGAATGAAATTTTATGGAGAAAATTCCTTAAGGAGCACATAGTTGGATGCATCGATGGGGTGCACAAAATATTTAATCGCCAAAATGCCCAAGGATAAGGAACTTAACTAACATAACCAAGATATATGCAATTGGATCCTCCCCATAGTAGACCCATGCCCTTTTTGCCCTTACATAACCTCAACTAAGGAGTTTGTGGTTCCCATAGTTGATTAATGGTTATCAAAAATTAAGGATTAAATTCGGAAGAATCTACCTAAGAATTGAGACACTTCAAACTAAGACATTGAATAAGAGCATGGACAACTAGGAATGAGGTAAGTTATGGAAAGAATGATGGATGAGAGAGAAAATGGAATGAAATTCTTAATCATGATCATATGAAGTCCCTTATGGATTCTATGGTTAAATGACTTGATAAAGTTCATCTTAGTCCAGATCAAAACAACCAATTTCAATGACTTTGCATCATCACTTGAAGACCATACCACCTCCTTGAGACAAAAGAATGCTCCCACATATCAAATATCATTCCTTATTTGAGAAGAAAAGTGAAGCAGAAAGTGAGAAAGGGCCTTAGTTAGAGGGGACCTTCAGGCATGGGTAACATGTCCTTCTAGTCCCATAACTAGTGCTTGTGGCCCATTATTTTGCCTAAGGGGTGTGCTTTCAATTTCAATCATGTTGTTTTTTTTTCTCAATTTTATGTTTTTATGAACTTTTGAATGGAAACCACACCATGCAAGGACTTATTAACTTCCTGTTATTAGTTGATATGGAATGGTAAGAAATCCATGAAAACACAATTGCACTCAAGCAAGTAGAAAGGTATAAAGATTATTGAATCCCCTTGAAGTCACACTCTTTTCAAACCTTTTAATCTTTTCCAAGTTTGAAAACTACCAAGGTCACAAGTTCATTAAATTTTTATTAATGAAAAAGGGACCTCATACTTCCAAAACTAGGAAGACCATAGAGTTTGTGGATGGATGGATAACGTGGACTCACTGCCCATTCATGAAAAAGAAACTTTGTTGTAGTTATTGGTCATCAAAATTCAAAAATAGATATCATACATTATTAATCAAAAACATTAAGTACAAACCACCATTAACAAACAACTATAGCATCATTATGTCTTGTTAAAAACAAAGCATTTTATTAGAAAATAGTAAAAATTCACACAAAAAGAAAGTAAAATGTAAAAGAAATTGAAAAATATTCAAAAAAAGATAAAACATACTAATGATGTTGTAAAACAAAAAATTGGAAAAATAATAAAGTATAAAACAAAAAGGTGTAAAAACAAAGAAAGTGTAAAACAAAAAAGTGTAGAAAAATTGAGGAGTTGCTGATATGGTTAGCATGAATGGCCATCTCCCCTATGACTAAGTTGAAAGGAAGAGATCTGAAAAATTAAGCATGGTTGTCCATCCATTAAGACGTTGCTTACACTAGCTTGGTTAGGCTCATGAAAAGGTTGAGTTGTTGTATCTTGACTAATTGCTTTTTATTTGGGCTCTTAGGTTTGTATATTAACATGGCCCTAGAAGAAAAGGTTTCATAAATGATATAAGACCCTTCCCATAATGTTTGAAACTTAGTCTTTTGAGGTACGTGTGTGGGATTCTAGTAAAGGACCTTATCACCCGGTTGAAATTTGAATTTCCTTATTCTAAGGTCATGGTGCTTTTTGTTAAATGCTTTGTGCATTTCATTCAAGGACAAGGCTACCAATTGCTTCTCATCTACCACATTAAGGTTAATCAATCTTTCTTTTTGTGCTAGGCTAAGTTCAAGATCAAGGTCACAAGCTATTGAAAATGTACAGAGCTTGGATTAAATTGGAAGAGTTGGTAATTTTCCATGCACCAGCTCATAAGGAGAATAGACTATAGGGAGTTTCTACATTGAGTGGTATGCCTAGAGGGCATCGTTAAGTTTTGTGTTCTAGTCTCTCCTATACTTATTGTTCTTGTTAAAATCTTGGTGATCTCCCTATTGGTAACCTCTGCTTAACCGTTGGCTCAGTAATGGTAGGGTATTGTTAGTTTATGTTCAACCCCCAAGAATTGCATGAGCTTGCAATAAGTAGCACTTGTAAAATAAGTACCATTGTTAGAAATTAGTGTGTGTGGAATTCCAAACCTATTTACAAACCATGCAACAGTAGATGATGTACAATCGGTGACGACTACTGCTTCTACCCATTTGGTATAATAGTCAATAGTGAATATTATGTATGCCTTTCCATTTGATATGGACATGATAAGACCTATGAAGTATATGCTCCAAGTGTCAAGGGTTCTAGTGGTTGGATTCACTATTAAGGCCCCTCCACTCAAGCAATCATCCCACCATCTTGTTGACAACATTCACAGGAGAAGATAAATTGGTGATCATCCCTAAAGATTGTTGACCAGTAATACCCTACCATTAGGATCTTAATGGTTGTGTGTCCCCCTACATAGTGCTCCCCACAATGACCCTCATGAGCATCCTAGAGAATGCACAATTGATTAGCATCAAAGACATACCAATGAACTAGGCCATTGGCGCACACCTTATAAAGGTGTTCATTGATCTGTATGAAGTGTTTGGCCTAATGAAGAAACTATTGTTTCTTCTAGTGGTCCAAGTTTTGTGGCATATCTTGAGTGAGAAGATAAGTGAGGATGCCATTGTACCATGTAGGTTCATTAAGAACTTGTTCATTTATTACACCAATAAGAGGAGTTCATCAAGAAATTGATCAAAGAGCAGGCTCTCCTCCTATTTGTTGACCCATCATGACTAAGAAAAGTGATTAGTGACCACATTCTTAGTTACCTTTTAATCTACCATTGTAAGATTGACCTTCTACAAGATCACCAGCCATTGTATGGCACAGGGGCTCACCGTTGGCTAGTTCATAAGGAAGCAAATGGCACTGTGGTCAATGTGCACAAACACTTTGTATCCAAGCACATAGTGCCTAAATTTCTCCAAAGCATACACCATCATCAGTAGCTTTTTCTTCATTGTGATCTAGTTAATTTGTGCATCAACAATGATATAATAAGGATGTTTTTGATTATCCAACTATGTAAGCATAGCTCCCAAGGCATAGTTTGATGCATCCATCATGATGTGAAATGGATGGAACTTGTTAGGTGTTTGTAGGATTGGAGTTTCTAAAAGCTTCTCCTTAAGCTACTAGAATGCTTTTTCACATTTCTTGGTCCTTATAAATGGAGCATCTTTTTTTTGTCAGATGGACCAATGGTTTCACAATCTTAGAGAAATTCTTTATGAATCACCGGTAGAAACCAATGTTTCCAAGGAATGACTAGACATATTTAATGATTTCCACCTAAGGGGTTATTCCTTAAATTATTCTAATATTTTCAGGGTTCACCCTAATCCCTGCTTGTAAGATTCTGTACCCTAACACAATGCCCTCTTGAACCATTAGATCGCTTTTTGGTAATTGAACCAATGATTTGTCTCCACACACCTTTTAAGCACTTTCTCAAGGTAGTTTAGGGCTTGCTTAAATGCAGTGCCATAGGTGGAAAAGTCATACATGAAGACTTCCATCCCACTACCAATCTACTGCTAAAAAATACTCAGGACAAGGCATTAGAATGTTGCAAGGAATTGCATAGACCAAAAGGCATCTTTTTATATGTAAAAGTTCCACAAGGACTTGTGAATGTTGTTTTGGCCTAATTCTTTGGCATGGTCTAAATCTAGTTATAGTAACTATAATTATCTAGAAAGCTATAATAGTAATGCCCAAATATAATATCCAACACCTAGTCCACAAATGGCAATGTAAAATGATCTTTGTAGGTCACCATGTTCAACAACCTAAAATTAATATAGACTTGCCATTGGCCACCTTTATTTGGCACAATTACAAGTGGGCTAACCCACTCGCTATCCAAAATTGGATAGATGAAGCCTACTTTGAGGAGTTGTTCAATTTTCTTTTTGATGATTTGATTTAATTTGGGGTTTAGCCATCGCTACAGCTACCTCTTTGGCTTGATGGAAGGATTAATATAGATGCAATGTTGGCATATCCTAAGATCAATCCCAATGAGTTTAGGATATGACCAAGCAAAGGTTGTTGGCCATTTATTAACCACATTTAGTAGCTTCTATTTCTATTCAAGAGTAAGGTTGGAATTGATTATTACAGGTTTTCCATTTTTCAAAAATGCATACTTCATGTTGACATGTAAATTTTTAACTCTAAGGGCTCATGTTTAAAATTTTCAGGGATTTTGAACTACCCCCAATAAGTATCATTAGGTTCATCATCAAAGAGTTGGCGATGAACTTGTTCTAGTTCATACATGCCTTTAACATAGGCACAAGTTACACTCTTAGTTGGTTCCATGTAAAGTGTGCTACTTTTAAGATCAGCTATAAGCCACTAGGTGTCCTTTTATTTTGTGGTTGTTACATACAGACACTTTTGGATTTTAGATTCATTTGCACACTATTTGCATGCTTTGATTGATGTGCTTTTGATAGAACATAACTTCTACACATAGTTGCATCCTATATTGCTATATGCAACGCATGGAACTCTCTTCTTCTTAATCTTTCTAAATACATTTTCTTTGGAAATTTCCAAGGAAAGATCTTTGATGTCCATTCGCATATCAACAGTCCTCAACCAAGCCCTTCCTATAATGATAGGAAAGTCCCCTTTACAATTATCAACCTTGATCACTAAGAGACCAGTAGGATAAGACCACCCATAGATAGTGATCACAATGTCCTCCACTAGTCCCAAGGAAACAATGATGGACTGATCTACCAATTCTAAATGAATATTGCTCTTCTTGAGAGGAGGAAAGTTCTAGGCTTTGTATGTTTTGTGAAAAATCATATTAATGCTAGAACCTGAATCAAGAAGATCCTTGCATGGCTCATTTCTAACAATCTGCAAGTAGATGAAGGGACTTCCATGATTAGCTCTTTTCCTAGGAAGTTTTTCAGCCTTGATCCAATTAGATATAGCATGGTTAACATGACTATGTGGATCTTGGAAAGCATTTGATTTGAAGGGTTCTTGAAGGAAATAGATGCAAATGATGAAGGAAACATAGGATGACTAGCTGCATGAGTTGATGAGGGCTTTGTAGGAATATTAGTTTGGAAGAATGATCTTTTTCTACGTCTAGGTTTTGAACCGCTTGATGGAGGAACCAGTTGTAAGTTAATGACCCTAGTAGCATTACGTTGCTATGGCTACATGAGAATCTCACCCTAGCACCTGATTGGTCTTGTCCATTTCACATCTTGATGAATGCATCAAACTATGCCTTGGGAGATGTGCCTATCAAGTTGGATGATTAGAAATGTCCTTATTATATCCACTATGCAAGCCAAAGCATTATGGGTGCATAACTTAATTACACCACAATAGAAAAAGAGCTAATGGTAGTGGTGTATGACTTGGAGAAATTTAGGTACCATGTGCTTAAATAGAAAGTATTTGTGTACATTGATAATAGTGCCATTCACTTTCTCATGAACAAGTTGACGATAAGCCCCTATGTCATATGGTGATGATGATCTTATAGGAGTTTAATCTTACAATGGTAGATTGAAAGGGAATTGAGAACATGGTCACTAATCACTTGTCTTGGTTATGATGGAATAATAAAGAGGAGGAGAGTCTGCTCGCTGATCAATTTCCTGATGAACTCCTCTTTGCTAATGTAATAAATGAACAAGTGCACAATGAACCAAAATGGTATGATGACATCCTCACTTATCTTCCCACTTAAGAGATGCCACAAGGGTTAAACCACTGGAAGAAACAAAAATTTCTTCATTAGGCCAAACACTTCATAGAAATCAATAAACACCTTTACAAGGTATGCATTGATGGCCTGGTTTATTGGTGTGTTCCTAATGTAGATCAACTATACGTTCTCTAAGCTCATGATGGCCCTTGTGGGGATCACTATGTAGGGAGATGCACGACCATTAAGATCTTATTGGAAAGGTATTATTGGCCAATAATCTTTAGGGACACTCACTAATTCATTCACTCTTATGAATGTTGTCAATGAAATGGTGGGATGACTACTCTAATGGAGTAGCCTCAACAATGGATACAACCACTAGAACCCTTCGACATTTGGAGCATAAACTTCATGGGCCCCATCATGCCCATGTTAAATGGAAAGGCATACATAATAGTCATTGTTGACAATTGTACCAAATGGGTAGAAGCAAAAGCCATCATTTACTGTACATCTTTTATTGTTACATTATTTTTACAACAAAATGTTGTAAATAGGTTTGGAGTGCCATGTGCATTGATTTCTAACAATGGTACTCATTTTACAGGCACCACCTTTCGTAAGCTCATGTAATGCTTGGGGGTCAAACATAAAATAATAACACCCTATTATCCCTAAGCCAATGGTCAAGCTAAATTCACAAATAGAAAGATCCTTAAGATCTTAACAAGAATAATTAGCAAATATAAGAGAGACTAGACCATGAAACTCAACCATGCCCTTTGGGCCTACTACTCCATATGGAAACTTCCTATAGGCTACTCTTCCTATGAGTTAGTGTACAGAAAACTTCCAACTCTTTCCATTTAGTCTGAGCTCTATACACTTTTAATAGTCTATGTCTTAGACCTAGACCTTAGCCTAGCGAAAAAAGAAATATTGATCAACCTTAATGTGCTAGATGAGAATTGATTGGTGGCCCTATCCTTGAATAAAATGCATAAGGAATTCAACAAAAAATGCCATGACCTTAGGATAAGGAAACTTAAATTCTAACTTAGAGATAAGGTCCTCTACTAGAACCCCACACATGTACCTCTATAAACTAAGTTCCAAATGTTATGCGAATGGTCTTACATCATTTATGAAACCTTTCCTTCTAGGGCCATGTTAATTTACAAACCTGAGAGTCCAAATAAGAAGCAATTGGTCAACATGCAACAACTCAAACCTTTCCATGAGCCCAAGAAAGCCAATGTAAGAAATGCCTCATTAGATTGACATCCACACTCAATTTTTTGAATCTTCTTCTTTCAACTCAATCATGGGGGAAATGGCCATCCATGCTAATTATTAAAGTGGCTCCTTAGTTTTTCTACTTTTTTGTTTTACACTTTCTTTATTTTTATACCTGTTTTTTTTTATGCTTTGTTATTTTTCAAATTTTTGTTTTACAACATCATTAGTACATTTTGACATTCTTAAATATTTTACAATTTCTTTTATATTTTACTTTCTTTTAGTGTGAATTTTTCTTATTCTTTTCTAATAAAGTGCTTTATTGCCAACAAGACACAGTGATGTTGTAGTTGTTTACTAATGGTGGTTTGTACTTAATATTTTTGTTTGCTAATATCTAGTTTCTATTTTTGAATTTTGATGACTAATGACTAAGACAAAGTTTCTTTTTTATGGAACAAGTAGTGAGTGTGCGTCATCCACCCATTCACAAACTCTATAGTTTTTCTTGTTTTGAAAATATGAAGTCCCTTTTTTATTAATAAAACTTTAACGAACTTGTAACCTTGGGAGTTTTCAAACTTGGGAAAGATTCAAAGGTTTGAATAGGATGTGACTTCAAGGGGATTGAAAGCTCTTTGTACCTCTCTACTTGAGTGCATGAGTGTTTTCATAAATTTCTAATTGTTTCATGTTGACCAATGACAAGAAGTTAAATAAGTCTTTGCATGGTGTGGTTCCCATCCAAAATCCATAAAAACATAAAATTCAAAAAAAAATGATAGGAATTCAAAGCATGCCCCTTTGAAAAAATCATGGGCTACAAGCATTGGTTATGGGACTAGAAAGATATGTTACCCATGCCTAAAGGTATTCTCTAACTAAAGCCCTTTCTCACTTCCTATTTCTCAATTAAGGAATGATGATTGATTTGTGGTAGCATTCTTGTGTCTCAAGGGAGTGGACTAGTCTTATAGTGATGATGTGAAGTCATTGAAAGTGATTGCTTTTGATCTAGACTAAGGATAGACTTTAACCATACAATTCACAAGGGACTTTATGTGACCACACTTAAGAACTCCATTCCACTTCATCTTTCATCTATCAATGCTTTTCATTACTCACCTCACTACTAGTTTCCATGTTTTTGTTCAATGTCTTAGTTTGAAGTGTCAAAATTCTTAGATAGATTCTTCGAATTTGATCCTTAACTTTTCATAACCATTAATCAATTGTAGGGTCCACAGACTTCTTAGTTGAGATTATGCAAGGGAAAAAAGGGCATGGGCCTACTATGGGGAGAACCCACTTGCATATCTCTTGGTTGGAATAGTTAAGTTTCTTATCCTTAGGCATTTCAACAATCAAATCTTTCATGTGCCCCATTAATGCATCCAACTATGCGCTCCTTAAGGCATTTTCTTCACAAAATTTCATTCTCCAATTTTCCAAATTTTGTGAACTTTAAAGCCCTCTTTTAATGTTTTCATCATGTTCATGACTTTTTTGGGTCTTTACTAATACCAATTTCATAAGAAAACTCTTCATATTTTTCAAGATATTTAAAGTGAGAATTTTGAACACAGGCTCCGTGAATAGGTACATGTTGATGAAGCCCATATGTAAATGGGACCCCATATACAAAAGGGGGAGGTTTTGAATTTGCTCATAAATGTAAATAGGTGGCAAAACTTAGAATTTTTCACATTTTCTCATAAACAAAGTGGAAGTTTTTGAATTTTTTAGAGCCCAGAACCTTCCAAGAGCCATATCTTCCTAATCGTTTGTCTAATTCACTCCATTATTTGACCTTGTAGCTACCAAAGGTAAGGTCTTTGTCATGGGGTCCACAAACCTGAAGTTTTTGATGAAAAATTTTTATTGGAAAATTTCTAACTCCCACAAAGATTTAAAAAAGAAACCAACATTAAAACATCAAATTATAAGAGTTAAACTCTTCCAACAAGCTTTGGTAACATTCTTAGTTAAAAATCATCAAAATAATAATAAAATAATCAATCTACCATGGTCCAAACTTAACCTAAAGTGTGATTGCCCAATGAGAAAGGTACTTAAATGTTATAAGTTACACATTGAATGCTAATTCTTGGTTATGTTGTGATCGTAGATGGCACCTAAGGGAAAACACGCATAGGAAGGAGGACCATCCCAACTAAGGGATAAACAACCAAGAATGGGAAGAGCCCAAGAACAAGCCCACAAGTAAATAGAGATCCATGAAATGAGATCACTTCCAGCACATGGGAGAGACATATCTCTTTTGGAACAATTAGCAAGTTAGATCAATGGTCAAAATCAAGGAAATTTTGGTGTCCTACTCAATGAAAGCCATTACAGAGGTCCTTGGATTACCAAAAACTGAGGCCAACCTTATAGAAATCCCCATGTAGGAAAATCCTAGTGTCAAGAAGAAATGGACACAATGGTGTTATGGATTTGATTGTAAGGAGTTTAGCAGGTGTACCACAACAGAGTACATACTTTAAGATTGTGGCCTTCCACCTCAATCCAATGATGAGGCCAAGTAAGATCACTACTTTCTCCCCTCATGTGTGTACCATTCTAAGTGGTTGATTTCCCATTAACCTTCCATTGCTAATCTATCTTAAGATAGTGAAGTGATTTAAAGAAAATGAACATGGAAGGAAGGCACTCCCCTTCCCATGCCTAATCAGAAAATTATGCAAGAGGGGAGGCATAACACGCTACACTAATAACATTGTCTGATGTGCTCCATTTGTCTCTTGGGCAGAAATGATGAAAGATAAGATGCTTGCCAAGATCATTCAAGAAGAGAAGCAGCAACCATCACCTTTGTTGTCCATTCATGAAACAATGCAAGAGGCTCATGTTGCCCCTAAACACATACATGAGATTTGAGAGTAGCTCTTGCATGAGCAAGAGTAGTAAGTAGGAATGAGTGGTGGAAACCCATTTATGTATCACTTAGTGATGAGTCACCTCAACAAGATGGCTCAAACCATCAGCCAGATGGAGGGAGGTGGGCTTGATTTTCTTAGCCTAAAGAATGTAGCTACCCATGAGATCAAACCTTAATGCCTGAGAGGTAACGGTATCTCTTTCTCAACAACAACAATTCCAAAAAATCTATAGGAATGTTGTTACTTTTTTGGTGCATTTGGAGGAGGGAAAGGGGGAAACTATCTTAGTGATGTAGCACCATGGGTAGGAGACAATAGAAGAGATGGTTGTTGATAGAATTACCAAGGTCATAAATGCACATGTGGCATTTTTACCAAACATTTCTACACTCAGAGATGTATAGATGTCCATAGGAAAAATTAGCAATAGATTAAGTGTAGCCTAGCACATAGAGTTGCTAGGCTGATTGGTGGGAACTAGGTCACTGATTCCAGATATTTTTGATCTTCCAAACACCATCACAATAACCCAGTCAGAGCTACTTAAAGTGAGGGGCAAATGATATTGGAGGAACACTTGAAACAACCCAAGCTTAGAATCAATGCTTGGCTACAGAGGTTGCAAAATTAAGAGTTGACCTTGGCAATCCCACGTTTCTCAACCCTATGTTGAAATGTGATGAAGCTTTTCAATAGCTTCAAGATAAGCTCAAACATGTTGAGAATGCAAAGGAGACAATTGTCTTTGACCAGTCCATGGCTAATACTAAGACATATACCATTTAGAAGGACTTGGTTTAAGGACTTGGTTTAGACACGTCATGAGAATGAAATCCTGACCACAAAGATTCATTGCCTATGAAATGTTGATGTGGAGAAGTAGTAGATGCAAGAATTTATTCATCAAAAGCAGGAGTAGCTAGCTAGAGTGAACACTGAATTGAGGAGTTTCATAGCCAAAAACAAAAATATCTCCATGGAGGAAATTCAAGCTCTTCACCAAAAATTTGTGATAGAGATAGCTGCTTGGAAGAATGAGGCTCTCAAATTTAAAAAAGTAAAGAACCATTACAAAGATCAAGTTGATCTATAGAAAGAAATCAATAAAAAACACATCTAGATGGTGAAGGAAAAAATCAATGAGGCTCTCCAACAACTTAAGGAAGGAAGTGATGTCTGGCAGCCTATTTTTGATGGGCTTAATGACTACAACAAAGTGAAAATCCACATGCAAGTGTTGTAGATTGAAGAGATGATGGAGTATATGGAGCTTGCCAATCTTCATTATGCAAATCTAGCAATGCTAACTACTAGATGGCTATGGTCAGAGTTGGAAAAGCAAGTGGCTAGCTCATACTTGTTGTACAAGGCAAAGTTCAAAAGCCATAAGGAGATCAAGAAGAAGCTTGAGATTGCTAATGCTAAACTCGAGGTTCTCATGGCACAATTTACTAATCAGAGATCAATTGCTAAGAACTTGGCCAAAAGGATGAATGACTACCAAGAGCTGCGAAATGTAGTCAAGGCATTCAATATTGAGCACAAACGTTTCAATGCTTGGTTTGTCAACATGAAGGAGCTATTCCTGATAATGCCATATCCCTAGGATGTTCCCACTCTGGCCCATATTTGAGATGCTACATAGATCGTGAATGATCCTAGGGAAAAGGAGAAGATGAAGACATTGTTGGACCCCTTTCATCTTCCACTAGATGTTGCAGCTATCGTCGAACAACCACAACTGCCTCAACCACCATGTGTGCCCAAAGCGAGAGAAGGCCCTTCAGAGCTTCAAGAGCCTCCATTGCCTAGGACCATTTGATCTTCTCCAACGACTTCGTGTCATTTGAGGAGTCTGTTTGTCAATTTTGTCTTGATGTTCAATTTTGTCATCTTGAACACCAAAATTTTTTAATCATTATAAAATTGTATACTCTAGGCACTTAGTTTTTGTTGTGTAGTTTGTGTTTGTTTTGTTGTCAATAATCTCATACTTCCCCAAATTTTGTAAGGAAATTGAGGACAAGTTTTAATTTAGTCATGAGGATATGATGAGTCGTTTGGTTGGCTGCATTGATAGGATGCTATCAATGTGACCTCGTTGACGTAGGGTTTGATCCATTAACGCGTACCTATCGATGAGGCTCCCTATTTTACCTATAAATACGTGCTCACCAACTGCATTTATAATATAAGTCAGATAGTTGTAGCAAAGCTCTTACACTTTTGTCATTCAAAAGTTAGAATATTTTTCTAAGTGCCTACAGTAGGAGTCAAAGAGTGTACAGATCTTTATTCGAGCATTGTTATACCTAAGTACAACAATGTATGCAGTAATAAAGACGAGCTTCCTGATAAACCTTGTAGCACTTTGAAATAGATTAATTATTTTCTTTATGCATTTAATATTTTAAGTAATTCCCTTTAATGCTTTAAGTAATTAAGTAATTAATTAAGCTAAATTAAGCTTGACTAAGCTAAATTAAATAGCGATTAATTAAGCACATAAGTATGACCACTTTGCACATATGCTTGCTGCTTGGTAATCTCAATAATGCTTAACATTTGGTAACCTAGTAGTGTTAAAATGTGTTCAAGATGTGTATGGCAAGTGGGAATGGATGCTTATGTTAAGATTAGTTAAATGTTAGTTAGTTAGATTAAATTAGCAATTAAATTGCTTTATTCATCATTCTTTATTCTTAGGCGATGTAGAACATAAATTGTAAAAATGACATCAAAAAGAAAAGTATAGTCCAAGTCTACAAAGCATCTTTTAATAAAATTAAATAAATTTTTAGAAATATGCAATTTTTATAATTTATATAAGAAGCATGTATTTTTTATGTACTTTGAACTCTGGAAAAACATTTTTTGAAAAATAGAACATCTTCCCAAAGTTTCCTTTATGTTATTTGAAAACATTGTTTCCTAAGCTTATGCATGAATTTGAATATAAATACCAATAAAAGCCCTTGTAGTTTTGAATGCCATGCTATTTTTTTAAGATATAAAAGTTGTTGTTGTGAGTGAACAGCTAAACCCTTAAACTTGATACAATAATCAGAGATTAAAAGGGAATAAATCATAGTTATCTTAAATCATTATAGAAGCTACATAAGGAAAGAATCTAGTGCTTCCTTTCCATAATGAGAAGAGCGAAGTGGAGTCAAAGGCAAGGGTCTTCAATGTGTGTGAAGAAAGGAGAGTTAAGACTCTGATTTTGAGAAGATTTGAAGTCAAGGAAAGTTGCATGGAGCTCTACACCAATACAAGGCCTCACGAAAAATGTGCACCAATGTTGACATTTGCCAAAAAGTTCATGCATACATTGACAGCGGTCTAGTATGTTAGACTCGTAATAACAGAGATGCTACAATTAATACAATATAAAAATTTACAACCATAAAGTCATGACTATTAGCATTCAGCTTTCATTATTTTCCTTTTTCTCTCCGGCACTACCTTCCTACAACGCTGAACTTACAGCTCGGTATAACTCATATATTAAAGCCCATTAGTAAGAACAAGCGGTACACAGTTGTAAAAATCACTTCATTAGCCCTATATACGCTATGCAATGGGCTACCTGGTGAAATAATAGAAGTTTTACAAATATTTGGATACTAAAAAAAATACATGTTAGATGCAAAAGAACAAAGAAGCTAAAGAAGAAAAAAAGCATTGAAAATTTTAACAGAATCTGAATAGAGAGTACATCATTTCCTGCTAATATGTAAAATAAACGAAAACAAAAACAAATTTCTCTGCAATAGACTAGAATAGATAGAGACAGACGAATTGCCTATTGGTTATTGAAATTAATAGAATCTGAATAAAGTACAGCATTACAGAGCCCAACGGTTTCTGCTAATATACAGAATATACAGAAACAAACTTCCCTGCAACAGACTGGAACCAACAGAGACAGACTATTTGGCCAATGGTTACTGAAATTAACTGAATTCGAACAGAGTCTACTAGTGCAGAATATACAAAAACAGATTTCTCTGCAAAAGATTGGAACAAATAGAGATAGATGAACAGACTGAAACAAGCAAAAACAGACACTTTGCTTGCTGAAATTGAAAACACTATTTGTGGAGACTAAGACCTGATGCCACAGGAAAAGAACACAAGAAAAGATCAAAAAGAGAGAAACATACCTTGCTGCCTAGAACTGGTTGCCCAGTGGCTGCTGTTGATGCCTCCACTCATAAATGTAAGCCCAAATTCATAGAGGGGGAGGCCGCTCAATTATGCATTCCCAATTATCTTAAAAATAAAATAATATAGCTAATAATTTCAGTAATGATTCAATGGTGATTCATAAATGATGCTCCAGCCAAAGGATGGGCTTCACCGCCAACACCAACATGAAGCTCACTTGAAGGCATGTGAAGAAAAGATATGGTCATGTGAATAACTTACATGCATTATGATGATTTTATTTTTTATTTTTTGGTTCAATTTGAGTATTAATGCTTCAGCAAACAAGTTCAATTTTAAGCACTCTTTTCAACCTTCCCCAACTAATAGCGAACAGGGGCTAAAAAGTGTTTTTGCCACTGCTTTCTTGCACTTGCAGTCAAGTTCAGAACTTTCAAATTCATTCATTGATATACTTTTGTTGAATTCCGTACCAAGTTCTAAGGGCCTTTACCAAGAGCGTATGTTTTTGTTTACACTCACCTTGTATATGGGGTAAGCTTGTCCTTTTAGGAGTGCCTCATTACTATTTATCGTATTCATGGTTAGCTAATTGTATGCATTGGACTTTCACTGCGTATGCCTAGGAAGGCTTCACTTAAACTCTAAAGATGTACACTGATACCGTTGCAGGTTCTCCATTTTCTTTCTATGCAAGGCTACTAACGTAGAATGCGAGGTGCTTGTTCGAATATTTAGGGCAATAGTAATTTCTTGCTTGTTTATTGAAACGATTTCTTGCAGTTTTCTTGAATGGATCGGTTTGCCTTTGATTGACACAGAAATTGCCATTTCATATAGATTAGCCAGTACTCCTGCCTCCAAGTCTAGGGGAAGACCATGATATGTGAGGAAGCTATGTTTGCTGCTGTTTTTTCTTGGGTTCCCCAACAGTAATGCATGGTCATCTGTAAAAGGGCACCATCTTCTCTTCCATGTCAAGCCTGTAATACCCATTCATAGAGAGCAAGAGCTAACACCCGAAGTCCCCTAGAAAGAAAGCTAGTTAAAAGAAGAAAAATGCACAAGTGGCTTTCTTTCTGCAACAATCAAATTAACATTAACTTATAAAATTAAAATGAAATCAACATCGCCTAGATCTAACTTTAAAACAAGTCATTCAATATTAATTTTAAGAATTAAGAGATAACTTTAAAAAGAAATAGCCATAGTAAAATATTTGTGCAAGATTCATTAGATTAAAAAAATTAAACTTTTTTTTATTCAACCTAAAAAGAAATATCTAATTAGGATCATTTACACATTTGTAAACCAAAGAAATGACCACAGAAGTAGATAAATTAATAATCTTTGATTTTTTCAATCACATAATAATATTTTATAATTTCCAGCAACACACAAAACAAGATCATCTAAATTTAACTCTTGTAACCATTTTACCATTAACCATTTAATTAGGAAATTTATATGTTCAATAGCAGATAATAGATACATCACAACTATAAATTAACATCCTAAGTTTTCCCCCACTTCATCGACTTATAGAAAGATATCAAAATCAGACTTTAGAAGGTATAGGAAAAAAAAGTATAATTCAAGATTTAAATCCAAGATTTATGCATTTAAAGGGGGAAGTGATGAGTGGCAAGGTACCCCTACACTCAACCATACGAATACGAGCGTTCACACACGATTTGGTCGAACTTCGTAGACGGGCTAGCTGTGGTAACTAAATAGTTACACGTTGATCGCAGTTCGCTATCTTCCCACCTGGACTAGTATTGCTTTGTCACGTATGGTTTAGTCTAGAGTGAGGTGTATGATGTGGTCCTAAACTAGTGCTACTCCTAGAGGTAATGGAAAATAACTTTGTTTTAAGCTAATAGGGGATGAAAGAAGAGAATCTAAGCTAGCCTAAGTGTGATGAGCATCCATCCTTAATCATCCGTACACATCTTGGACCTCGTGTACTATTTCTAGGATTACCAATGTATATTACTTGAGCACTCCTAGATATGCTACTAGGTTACCAAGTAGTCACACTTAAATGCTCGTGATTAAGTCGTACTCATTCTGTGTTTAAAAACAGGGATAGTAAATGAAGGGTAAGAGATATTAATTAAGAAAACAATAAATAACAATTAAGTAATTAAAACTAAGTGAATGCTGCAATGATGAAGGAATCTCGATCTTTATTGCTGGTTATGCACGTGTCCAAGTATGTCACACTCAAATAAAGGTTTCGTACAATTATAATCATCACACTACGGGCATGCACTAGGGAACGAGTTGAGATGAACTAAAAATGAACAAAAAGACTCTACTTCTACACCTACTTACTCTCTTTCCTGTGTGCTTAGATGTGGTATTGATGTGGTATTTATAGGCTTACACAGGAACCACGATATTGTGTATCTGATATCGTTACCCAGGCCATGATATCGCATCCTCGATATCGAGGGTCCAATATTGTAGGTCCGATAACGTAGCCTGACAAATCATGGTTCATCATACCCCCACGACTGAATGAAAACTCATCCTCGAGTTGAAAAAAATGAAAATAAGCCCAATTGATTACATAGTGGATAGGTATGGGATTATTGACTAACTAGGAATTTATTCATGCAACAGTGGAGAATTTGAATACAAAAAAATTGGGACACAACACAAAATTACAAAAAGATAAAATTTTGTTGGAACTCATGTGGTTCCAATTGGCAGTGGTTCCTTCATGGGTCGCTTTCCCTTATCTTGTGCTCCAGGTTTTGGAATTTGATGGCTCTGAAGGAGTGCCTGGAGCTTTTCCTCTTTAGTTCAGGGGTCTTGTGTCATCCATGCTGATGCTTCAATGTTTGATGGAGTTGGCACCTCCCATGGACATGGTAGTTGTGGGAACATCTGATTTGCCTTGACATACCAGGCTGCAAACAACTGTCGTTCCTTCTCATACGCTTTGGATTTGTCCTTGTATTCTTGGTAATCCATAAGCCATTAAGCCAAGTTTGCCGCGACATCTTTCTATCCTTGGTAGCTGATTTTGACCACCTCTAAGTTAGAATTTGCAACTTCTAATTTCTGCAACGTCTTCTTATGCTCAGCAAATTCTATTTCATATTTCATGTAGGTGGTTGCTACCTGCTTCTCCAACTCTATTCTTGGGCATCCTGCTATTAGCATGGCTAAATTGGCATACCGTAGGTTTGCCAATTCCATGTACTCCATAAGATCTTGTATCTGTAGGTCCCAACTTTTGAGCTCTTCTTGGTGGACAAATGTATAGGTGTCCAATATGGCTTGCCAATCAATGTGTTGAACATTGAAGGTGTTAATGTGAGCTTTGGCCATATGGACCTCTTTTTCAATGACTTGCTTATACATCCCCACTTGGTCCCTGAAGTGTTCCTTTAGTTTCTCATGTTAATTAACCTCATTTTGCCACACACTTATTTCAATTGTCATCTTTTGACAGATTGCGCATACCTTTTCCATTGAGAGGGTTTGATTCTCTTTGGCCAAGTAATTCATGTCCTAGTTGACCCTGACTAATTATTCTCATAACTGGTGAAAAGTTTCTTCGAGAACATTCTTTTATTTTTCCATGGTGGTCAACCAGAGATTACCTACAGTAAGCTGTTTATTCTCTTCTTGCAAGGCCTTGAGTCCTTTGGCATGTGCATATGTCTGAGATTGTGCCTTAGAAGCATCCCAATTGGCCTTCTCTTTCTCCTCCGCCACTCTTTTATTATCTGCCAACAATTTATTTAGCTACTCTATCTGGAAGGACTCTAGTTGGTTTGCAAGGATGAATTGAGATGGATCCTGCTGTGTAGCTTGTAGGGTGATGAGCCTCTCTTGGAGTCTATCCAACTCTGCTTTTGCATGCTCGGCCCTGATCTCTACCATGACTAGCTTCCCTTTGGTGGATATGAGGTTTGATTGAGTTGCTATGAAATCTTGCGAGATGTCAAACAAGAATGTCATGACTTGTCCTATTTGCAGTAATCGATCAAGAACATCCTCATGCTCTGCAGGAGTCATCAAGGGATCGGCCAAAGTTTGAGCATCATGTGCTCCCATAAAGTATGCTAGTGGCACAATAGGGACATTGAATGATTCCTTTATGTGGTCTGTGACCACTTCTACGAATCTCGCTACATCTTGGTGCTACATGACCACTACTGTGGCCCCTTCACATGTTTCTAATTACACCTAAAAAGATGTAGCATTTCCTAATATCTGTTGTGACCAGTGCAATTCCCCTCCTCCTGTTTGAATCGACACTTCACCCTATGCACGATCGATAGAGATCATGGATTGTACGGTATCATCTATGACCCGAAAGAGGTTGGTCTCATCACAGCTTCCCTAGTTGACCGTCTCAGCGATGGCCCTGAGATGGCTCATTGATGGTCGATAATCTTGCAGTGGTGGTGGCGGTTAGTCTTGCTGGCCTGTGATATGCCCCGCTTCTTGTTGTTGACTAGGCCTGGTGCTTGGGAGTTGGCTAGGCCCTACATTTTGAGTTATAGTGGGCCCCACTATCTATTCTTGTTTAGGCTCCAGTGTCTCACTAACACTTTTCCTTGGGGCTGGTGGCTTTAGCAATTTAGCAAATGAAGCATTTTAGGCCCTTCTAGGGACATCATTGGTGTACACCAAAATTCTAGCTTGCTAAAATAGCTTCCTAATGAGATAGGGGAAGGGTACTGAAAACTTCCTTGTCTTGTGTTCCTCAAACTGCTTCAAAATCTCTATGAGATACAGATGGGATAGGTTAGCATTAACCTTGCTTATCAATATAGCACTTCCTCTGGCCACATATATGGAGATTCTGTTCAATCCTTTCGAGGGGAAGATATGGCAAGTGTCAATCTTAAAATAGATCCTCTCTTCTAGTGTCAATTCTCTATACACCTTGTCTTCCTAGATGTAGGTCCTTTTCAACCAAATTTTTCATGCATTAGCATTGGAGTGAGTGGGCAAGTGAGCAACTTTTGGCCCTGTATTCGGAAGATTTAACACTCCCGAAATGGCCTTGGCAGAGAAATCTATAGAAACACCACCAATATCAATTGTGGTACCTTCTTCTTTATTGTGCCAAAATTGGTACATCTCTCCTAGGTACCAGGCACCACTTTTAGAGAGGATGGGCCATAATGGGGACCCTTTGAGTTGGTCCCTAACTACCTTAGAAGCAAACTTAGTGAAAGGTTCAAAGTTGAGTTCCACGATCATGATTGCTGATGTGGACCTTTCATGAATCACCTGAACACACTTTGGGGACAACGTGAGATGTTTTCCCTGTTTAGGTGCTTCAGCGGCTTCTCCTTCCGCCTGTCTCGATTGCACAATAACAAGAGGTTCTTGATGGATGTTGAATGATTGTGCCTCCTATTCTACACATTTCTTAGGAAACACTTAGCCTCTACCTCTCCTTGATCCTTTGGATGCACCTTGAGAGGGTCTTCCTTGCTATCCACATTTAGGAGCCATCTGCAATCACACAGGGCCGACATTAGTAAGGTTGCTTAAAAAATTTGATTTATACCTTACTTTTTGCCTTTAATAACTTCATTTCGTGTTTAGTGTGATCCAAAATTAGGAAAATGTCCCTTAAAAGTTTTGATATTAGGCCCAATTTGATTAGGTGGCTCTGAAATTTAATTATCATGGTGTGGGTGAAGAGATAAAATTGATTTTGGTAACACATTTAACACTTTTACGGTCATTTACCCTTTATAATATCTTTCAAGTGATGATGAATTTTGAAAAAGTTATGCGTAACTTGGAGCGTACCCTTCCCCCATGACTAGGCTGAACACTCCAAGTTTGGACAGGTTCAATCAGAATGGGAATCGGAGCATTAACGAGTAAGTTATGGCTGTATGAACGATAGGTGCGCAAGCTAGCAAGTTTGTGGAAGAAAATTTGAACAACTTCCCTTGCATGAACAGTGTAAAATGATGTTGATGTATGCAAGGGGTCCATATATATAGTTTTTATGGACGCGATATCACAAACCTAATATTGCAGCCTATTGAAAATAGGGTACTTGATAAATTTGAAGAGTTTTTGAATTTCCAAGGCCAAAGATAAAGGATTTGAGGTTAACTTGAAAGGTCCAGGGTAACATTGAATAGACTAGAAGGCACCAAAAGTATAATGAAGTGGGATTTGTTAATGAAATTCATGGATAGGATGAGGAAAAAGGACATGTTTTGGTGCATAAGAATGTTTTGAATTAGGAGGATGATAAGGGAAAGAATAATGTTGGTAATGCAGTACTCGAAGGGTATAAGATGATGTGATGATGATGTGCAATGAGTGTAAATTACAAAGGTTATGCAAGCGGGTCCTCCCCAAAGCAGGTTCCCACCTATGGTGCCCTTATGTAACCACCTTGAGAATGTCCATAGGCACTAAAAGGGTGAAATGTAATCCACACTAATCCCACAAAACATACACATGTGGATACCACCGTAATGAGGCATGAATTCTATGCTACACAAGACACAAGTTACAAATACATACACAATGAGATGGGATGAATCATAGAAGGTAACGAGCGGCCAGGTACCCTTACACCCAACCATGCGAATCACGGGCATTCACATGCGACTCGATCGAATTTCGTAGATTGTAAGCACTTTGCATACACCAAACCTTAACTAGAAAAACCTTGTGTTAGAACGATTGTTGTCTTCCCAACCTCACTTGTGGTGTTTTGATTGTGATGGTTAAGTGAGATTGAGGCAAATGATTTTTATGGCTTTTTCACTTTATCTTCTAGCATCTAATTCTTGAAATGGAAAGTAAGGAATAAAATATTATGTAATCTATAATTATCCTAATCTATATCTTAACTTTTCCTAGCATAAGTATTCGATTCCATCTTCCATGCACATCCTAAGCATCCCCTAACCACTACTGGGCTACCAGTCATTAAGCGTCGCTGGGTTGCCAAGTGTTGGGTTTACGTTCGAGATGGTCGTACTTATGAGTTCTACAAACTATAAAAGAGCAAATAACAATTAAAATAATAACAATGGAAACTTAATGAACTATTAAAGCATAGAAATAGTAAACTATTAAATGCATTAAATGACTAAGTCCAATTGTTGCAAGGAATGCTTGAAAAGCTTGTCTTTATTGCCGTTCACACTAATGGGCTCAAGTACATCAGCGCTTGAATAAAGAGCCAGACATCTTTCTTACACCTACTATGGTCACTTGGAAAATATTCTAACTCTTGTGGAAACAAACTATAAGAGCTTCACTACAACTATCAAAAAGGTACCTAAGTGTGGCAGGAGCCCACTTATTTATAGGTTGAAACAAGCTTCGCATAGACAAGGCCACGTCGACACATGGAAGGATGCATTGATGGGGCTACATTGATGTGGCCGCGTATACGATGTCCCGTATACGTGGCCTAGTTAACGCATAGACCGTTTAGCACTTCATCATACCCCCATGACTAGGTAAAAACTTGTCCTTGAGTTCCTCTACAATTTGGAAGGTATGGAATTTTTATTATAATAGACATGACTTGACACACATGACACACACACACACACACACATACACATGATGTGCCAAGTGCTCGAGTGTATAGAGAAAGACAAAGTACAAAAATGGTGGTGTTTAGAGAAAAAATTGAACACCCTAATGGTCCTAGATTCTCTGCCATGTTGAAAGATGCAAAAAATGCTAGAGAAGATCACACCATTCCTAGGGGCGGTGGTTCTGATGGACCTTCACCAGCCTCTAGCCCATGTGGCAGTGGTGGCATGAACGATGGCTGCCCTGTAACAGCTGCAACTTCTAGAGGCAACCAGAAAGCCTCCAAGAGGGTCCTCATTTTTCCTCCTTGCTTCTAGGTTTGTTAACTGTCTATGTAGCTTCACCAATGTGTGCTGGGACTAGAACCTCCCAAGGGCACGGTAGCGCAGGGAAGAGTTATTTCAAATTGACAAACCAGGCTACGAACTATTTCTGTTCAATGTCAAATGCTCGAATTGATGTCTGTAGCTGTTGGTAGTCATTTATTTGACAGGACAAGTTCTCCACTACCACACGTTGTCCTTCACAACGCATACAGAGAACCTCAAGTTTTACATTTGCTATCTTCAATTTTTGTTTTGTCACCTTGTGTGCTTGGAACTCGCCCTCGTATAAAGAACACGAGGCAACCACTTGCTTTTCTAGTTCAGACCGTGGTCTCCCAACTGTTAGCATAGCCAGATTTGCATAGCGAAGGTTGGCCAACTCGAAGTATTCTGTCATTTCTTCAATCTGCAGTTCCTTAAGGCAAATCTCATCCTAGTTGTAGGCATTCAACCTGTCAAAGATGGGTTTCCATACCTTACCTCCTTCTCAGAGCTACTGGAGCACTTGGTTCATCTTAGCCTTTGCGACTTGAATTTTTTTCTCATTTACTTCCTTTTGTAATCCCACTTGGTCCCTATAATGATTGTTAACTTTTTCAAACTTAAGGGTTTCATTCTTCCAAGCAGTGATTTCAATGGTTGATTTCTATCGCAAGGCTTGAACCTCCTCCATAGACAGATTTCTATTTTTAGTGGCCAACCTCCTCACATCAGTGTTCACCTTGGCTAGCTCTTCCTATTATTGGTGAATAAAGCTTTTCATGTGTTCATTTTTAGCACCAACGTTGCACAGGCGATGAACCTTCGTGGTCAACCTAACGTTCTCCTGGCGAACCTCTGTCAAGTCCTTGTTTAAATGATGTGCATGAGCATCTGTCAAGGACTTATCAAGAATTGCTGACTCTCACTCATTCTCAACTATCTGATGTTTAACGTGAAGCTATTGAAAGGCTTCATCTGTAGTGAGCTCATGGTTGAGGAGAGCTGGATCGGCAAGTTAGGTTCTTAATTGAGAAACTTCTATCGCCAAGCGTTGACAATTAGCTTGAGCAGCTTCAAGTTGCCCTTCCAAGATGAGGCTCTTACCCCTTACCGAGAGCAACTTCGACTGCGTTGCAGTGATGTTGTCCGAAAGGTTGAAGACATCCAGAAATGGTTGCTTGATTCCCACCAGTTAGTCCAACAATTCTCCATGTTGGACTACATCGATCCTACTATGTGAAGTCCTAGCAGATTCCTGTATGTCTTCGAGTCCATGTACGTTTGGTACAGGTGCCACCAATGCATTGAGGACCATAGCAATCATGTTAGCAACCATTTTGACTGTAACCTCCTGTCCTTGGTACTGCATCATGATGACTATCACCCCCTCACCATCTTCCAAGAATACCGAGAAAGTAGCAGCATTTCCTAAAATTTCAAGAAATAACTGTTGTGTGGATACCATTACCTCCTAGACACTAGGATCAGTTCTCATGAGTACCTGCATTTGAGCAATAGAGAACATTGGCCCTGCTCTTTCTAACAAACTTACAGAGTGAGCCACCTGCCCCAGATGGCTCATTGTAGGTTGATAGACTAAAGGATCTTCTCCTCCACCTATCCTTCTAGATTGCTCTTGTTGGCTCAAGAGCGATTATGGGATTTCACATATGTGCTCTGCAATGGTTTGCAAACTTGACCTCATTGTTTGTGCAGGCGATGGAGTTGGTTGCTACTCCTCCTTGGTTTGTGTAGTGGTCAGAGTCCTATCCTTCATCATTTCCCTCCATGAGGCAATTAGGGTGTTCTGAAGTGTATCGTTAGCATACCATGCTATCCCTACTTGTTTGCATAACTTTCTGGTTAGGAAAGGAAAGGGGAGAGCCCACCTTCCATGTTCACTTTCAGCGAACCTCTTTTCAATTTCCAACAAGAAAAACTGTGGAAGGCTCATTGGGAATTTCCCACTTAAGGTGGCACATGCACAAGTGGAAAAGGCAGTGATTTTACTAGGTCTCACCATTGGTTTAGGTGGTAAGACTTAATCTTTGAATACACTCTCTCTGTGGTGGTCAGAGTGTCGAACTCTTTGCAATATATCCCATAGCACCACTTGATCCACTCCCCTTTTACCTTGGAGTTAGCTTGCTTCGAGATCTCTTCCACATCTGCTCTGGTCTTTGGCAACCCTAGAGCTTGCATGATTGCTTCCATAGAGTAAGAGACATAGATGTCCTTAATTCTTACTCTGGACCCCAGTTGTCGATTTGTCTAGAAGAGATAGATCTCTCTTAAGTACCATTCACCATTGGTTGTGATAATTGGCCACATAGGAGAATATTGCAACTGAAGCTTCACATCTTCTGGTGCATTCTCAAGAAATGGTCCAAATTTTAACTCTTGTAGGACCATTCGTTGCACTTCTCGCAACTTGATAGCGTCAAGACATGCTCAGGTCAGGGTGACCTCAAGCCATGGCACTATCCCCTAGAGTATTAATTGATGGGTTAGAACCAAAAACACTAAGGGATAAGTTGAAGTTTAAATGGTTGTTTTCATTTCTTCCCTTAAGAGGTGCAAATTCTTAATCAATTAATTAATTAAT